>CM046454.1:34387698-34714171 GCA_025506515.1 Flaveria trinervia | reverse complement strand
TAGGTCTCTAGTATTCTAGGAACAATGATTTTAATCTCTATAGATAATCTGAGAGTGACTATGGTGGTTGCAACATTGACAAGAAATCAACATTAGGAGGATGTCAATTCTTGGTGGAAGGATCATCTCATGGCAATGCAAAAAGCAATCTTGTGTCTCTACATCTACTGCTAGAGCTGAATACATTGCTGCTGCAAGTTGCTGTGCTCACCTGTGTGGATTCAAATCCAGATGTTAGACTATGGAATCAACTTTATAAGCACTCCTATCCATATTGACAATAGTGCTATCTCCATCATTGAAAATCCGGTGAAGCACTCCAAGTCAAAGCATATTGATATCAAGTACCATTTCATTAGAGATATTCATGAGAAGAATTTGATTAAGCTAATCAAAGTTGATTCAAATGAACAATATGCTAATTTGTTCACTAAAGCTTTTGATGAACAAAGATTTAAGTATCTCATAACCGCTATTGGGATGATAAACATTGATTAGCTTAACTCTTTTGAAAATCTGTTTAATATGTAATGTCTTATGTCAATACAATCTAAGCCCTGTTACAAAAGGTCTCTCTAAAATTTTCTAAGTATAGATTTCTTCCAAAGAGAAATTAACCCTCGAAAGACATTTTACATATCTTCCGAAGCAAAATTTCTCCAAGGATAATTTTTCTTCTCGGAAGAGTTTTTAGTCTTAGAAGAAGCAATTGATTACATATCAGATCTACTTCCTAAGCTTACAAAACCTCTCTATTCAGAAAAGCAATCTTTACTCTCGGCAGTAACCTTTTACCTTCGGAAGTAGCAATTGCCTTTGAAAGACAAATTACCTTCGAAAAGTTTTATATTCGGAAGAGAGATTTTACTATGTAACGGAAATCCCTTGGGCCCCACACTATAAAAAGTGAATATTTTGTTAATGATGTTGGATTATTTAACTGAATTAAACCTTACCGCCCCCTATCACTTCATCCACTAAAACATCACATCACCTTATCCTAACCCCATTACCTCCATTTCACCCTCTTTTAATAATCCCGACTATTCACTCTCATCTTCTTAGCACAAATTTTTACTGCCCTAAAAGTTTCCTTTTTCTCCAATTCACCCAAGCTCAAACTCTTCTACCTTTAACTTTTCTCAATGGCCCTAAATCCTCAACACAATCAAGTCGCACTTCTTGAGTCTTCACGAGATGTGGACTTCTCTGAAATCATCTCCTTCCTCACCCAATCATCCTATTACACAGCCCTAACTGTTAATCCCACTATTTACTCCAATCACATGCCTGAATTTTAGGATAACAGTCAGGTTGAAACCCTATATGGGGTTCGTATAATATGATCATGCATTTGTGGCCAAGAGTTGGTCATCACTGAAAAACTTATCAGGGAGCATCTCGAGCTTCATGATAAGGGTGCGGTCACAGAGTTCCTAAAAGCATATTTAGACAGCACCTACATTCTCATGGGATATGGTGGAGATGTGAGTAGGTCGACTGTCTACAAATTCAACTTCTCCTACAACTGGAAGTTCCTCCTACATGTTGTCCTTCACTGTCTATCAAACAAATCTGGGGGATAGGATCAAATCCTGTTTGAACTAGGGTGCTTAGTTCATGGATTGATGAGAGGCCTCCACTTCAACTACTCAAGATTTGTGCTGACCAATCTTATTGGAAATCTTCACAAGGAAACATTCTTTATGTATCCCAGGTTTCTTCAGCACATCATCAACTATGAGTTGGAACAGAGTCGGCTTGTCTGTGCAGCCACTCTGCCTATCCCTCAAATGAGGCCTACCATCTTCAAAACTCTGAAGAAGGTGTCCACCAACTTCACTGGAAGGTACACTTCTCTACTTCCAGGTATGATTGAGCAAATAGCTCTTAGTGACATCCTTGTTGACCCCACAGGTCATGAACCCACACCAGCAACTTCCCCCATATGCCAATTTTACCTTCTCCTCCATCACCATCACCTACCAAAGACGTTTGAAACAAACACTTGTTCAATCTAATCTGATTGAACAAGCTCTTCCTGTTCAACCCAAAAAGGCTAGAGTGGAATATAGGGCTCCCAGTCAGCCTGAGGTCTCACCATCCTTCACCATTGACCTTAATATGGGTCTTGAGTCTCCTCAGTCTCAAACCCATGAGCCCACTACCCAATCTGAAAGCCCTCAGGGTGAGTATTTACACTCCTCTGAGCAGCCAACAAGGGACAACCACACCAGAGGCTCAATGCCTGTAGACATTGACCAAGGTCCCGGGTAAGTAGGTTTAACATCTTTATCTTTCACTAACCTTCTCTTGAAAACTGATGAAGAGATTACATCCCTCCATGGAAATGAATTTGATCTACAACACCCTCTCCAAGATCAACAGAGCCTAGAGAGACCTCTTATTTCTTGCCCATTCAACAAACCCTTACTAAGGTGAGTCCTACTTATGTGGAGGGGACTCATATAGATTCAGCTACCACTATAGCAAGTGCCTCAATGGACCTTATGGATAGTGTTAACATTTTTGAGACTGAGTCTGCAGGAACCATGCCTTTTGATGACTCTGAAATAGACATCATTAAGCAGGGTAAATCAGGGTGCCAAGAAGGCACATCTGGTGGTGAGGCTGAACATACAAGGTATGTTACCTCATCTCCCCGTGATTCGTCAAAAGAAGATGAGAGAAGTACGCAACTCCTCATTCAAGAACTACTATCTATAGTCTCAGACCTTGAATCAAAGGTTAGGAATTTAGAAGAAAGGTCTACCACTCAACAACTTGAGATTGACAATCTCAAGGTTCAACTAGCTGAGAAACAGATTGAGAGACCTGTTAGACATGGACCTGTTTAGGCCTCCTTGAACTCTTCCTCCAGCTCATCTAGCTCTCAAGATGATGCTACCAAAAAGGGAAGAGTGTTCAGAGACAAACATCTAAAGAACCATAGAGCCAAACTTTAACTTCCAAATATTCGGCTCCCATCATAACTTTCTCTGAGCCATCCTAAGTTGTACTACAAATTGACCAAAGGATGCTCAAAGATATCTACAGACTCTTCTCCAAGTTTCTATTCAGATCCTCTCTTGATAAGCCAAGCCCTGATGCACCAATGATGTATTTTAGAGCTGAAGAGCTTCAGAGGGTAAGTGCACCTTCTACCACTGTGGAAGAAGTTGGTCAACCTAAGGTCCACATGGAACCTGAAATTCAATTCCAAGGGGAAATGAGGACTTATGGCCGAGCAACTAAAACAGTAAAGGTTCAATGAAACTTCTCACAACTTTGTTATGGAAAGAGAGAATGGTGAAGTCAACACACTAAATGCCACCTCTCTGCTACACTCTAGCAGGTTTGACCTTGTTGAGTGAGCAGAGAAACCATTCTTTAATCCCACCACCTCTAAAACTACTGCTCACATTAGAAATGATCTCAGCAATCTTCATCTTGCTGAGTTAACTGCAAAAGCTAAGATTAAAGAAGAGTTGAAGTTGAGAAGACAGGAAGACAAGGATTGACCTCCCACCAAGGGCACAACCTTTCTACAGATGTTTGAGGGTCCTGAATTACAACCTAAAGTTAGATGGTAATATGATTATAACTCCCATCAACTAACTCTTTTCAGAGGGACACAACAAAAGGTACATATCATTCAGGGTGACAGACTGGATTTCCTATCAACTAGAGATTTGTACAAGCTTCTCAGCACCACTTCAGGGAAGAACAAGCAAACTAACAAATATTTACTCTCCTTGGTGCTTAAGGTTATGAGAAACATAAACAAGTGAGGTTTTGGTAGCATCAGCCTAGGGGGAGGTTGTTGGATCAAGAAGAAGGCTGGTGCAACCAAAACCAAATCACTTATACTTATTTTGGTGCTACTTACAAAACGTTTCCAAAGCCAAGTGTGGAGCTTCCGAAGGAAAGTAGAGTTCTTCCAAATACAGAATAAGAGATCAACTTTCAAAGACAAACTCTACTTCTGAAGTCAAAGAACTTACTTCTGAAGATCAATTCTAAGAAGAAGAAATCAGAAGACTGCTTTCGAAGTATAAAGAAAGAAGCCCTCAAACCTCGGAAGAAGTAGCCTCTTCTGAAGTGTAAGTGGCTTCGGAGTATTGTTCTTCTGAAGCCATTTAACCTTCGGAAGACACTGCTATGAAGAAGTGGACATAAGTATGGTCTCTGACACTCCGCTATAGACCTGTGATACTGCATGGTGTTTTCTCAAAGGGCCATGTAGTTGACCATACTTTATTCCACTGTTCACCTTTTTATGTTAGTACAAGTTACCAATTTTAGTTGGTGACAAAAGGTAAGTCAGTGACATGTCCTCACTACATATGTTAGGATCAGTTATCTACGTTTGATTGATTAGAGAGTATAGCAGCGGAATTCTAACAATGAATTAGCCAATTCACAAGAACAAAAAGATATTCAATGTAAGAACAAAAACGGTTATAGATAGGGAGAATTCTGCAGATATATTTCATTCAATATTCGCTTTCGTGGTATCAGAATGTCACCATTACAATTAGGTCGACACCTCTTATATAAGAGATGTGACGTCTGCTGATATCACTTGATAGTGACATCTAACAGAATTTATCACAAACTACTGATAGTTAAGACAACTACTGAAGATGTCAAACAGCTGACATCTTCTTACAAAAATGCTAAGTGTTAACTATTATTACAACTACTGAAAAGAAACTACTGAAACATTAACAACTGAAGAACATACTCTTCAGTTGTTTTACAAATATTGAAACAAAGAAACTACTGAAAGATAAACCATCACAACTACTGAAGAAGACCTCTTCAGCTGTTGTGACAACGTCTAATACTTTGTCTTCAGCACTTATGTCTTCAGACTTTGTCTTCAGCACTTGTGTCTTCAGACTTTGTCTTCAGCACTTGTGTCTTCAGACTTTGTCTTCAGCACTTGTGTCTTCAGACTTTGTCTTCAACACTTGTGTCTTCAGACTTTGTCTTCAGCAGTGTGATTGTAACCAATGTCAAACTTCACATGGAAGCAGATTGCTTACTAAGAAGCATTTCAAACCTTTGCATGATTGTACCCATCGATCACACTCTACTTGGGTGACTGCAAGGGTTTCTTTGAGATCTTTGTACTTCTCTAGAAGTACCTCTTCCCTAGCCTTATAATCTGTGATTTGGCATTTAAGTTTGTAAATCTCATCATTCTTTTCATTAAGCACAGACTCAAATTCAGCTTTTCTTTTGGAAATTGTTTGTTCTAGCTCAACGTTCTTGTTAATCAAAGCTACATTTGCTTCTCTAATAGATGCAAATGCTACTATGAATGTTTCAGAACATAATTTGGCTTTTGCCTCAGAGGATACCTGTGATACCTTTGGTGTAGAGGCATTAGTAGATGAAGTATCCGCAGAATCCAAAGCCATAAGAGCTAGATTTCCAAAGGGACTGTCACCACCATGTTGACCAGCACCAGTGAACAGTTGTTCATGACCAGACCAATCATCTGGTAAACTGCTCCAGTCAATAACTCCTGGGGTGAAGAAACTGTGTTGTTGAGGTTGAGTTTGTTGATAAGATTGGGAAGGTTGTGGTTCAGGCAATGCTTGTGGTTGTTGTGCAATTGGAGCTTGAACAGGATTTGGTTGAGGCATATAATAGCAGGGATAAGGATATGACATTGGACCCTGGGGGACAAAGTATGCAGGAGACCTAGGTTGTGAGTGATGACCAGAACCAACAGGATGTTGCCCTCTGTTTTATGGACTAGTACTAGGAAAAGTCACAAAGGGTGCAGAAGAGTTAGATCCAGTTGATCTACACTCTCTTGCAAAGTGTCCTAGCCTTTGGCATTTGTGACACCTCAACTTACTCTTGTCAAAACCAACTTTGGTTTTGCCAGAGAGTCCAGGAAATTTCCTGCCAGGTCTCTTATAGAACTTCTGAGATCTGATATTAATCAATGCCATTTGGCTCAGAATATCCATCTCTTATAGATCATCATCAGCTATTCCTTTCAAATCATCCATGATGAAGCATAGATTGTCACTATTACTGCCAGAATGACTCTCAATACCAACAAATGCATGATCAGAACTATTTGAAGAGAAATCAATATGCTCATCATAATTGCTTTCAGATGCAGCATATTCTGACTCATGACCAACCAAGGCAGTATTCCCTGGTACAAAGTCACCAGTGAGCTTTCCTGATGAGGACAGTTTCCTCTTCTGCTCTATCTCTCTTTTGAATGTAAGCAGTTTCCCATGAAGTTGGGTGAGAGATAGGCTATCCAGATTTGCACTGGAGCGTAGGACAATAGTGTATGTGTCCCATCTCTCAGGTAGTGATCTGAGGAACCTGTTATTCATCTGGCTATTGGTGTATTCCTGTTTCACCATTTTCAGCTCAGAGATCAAGCAAGAAAAACCCTCAAACTATTGCGTCAGTGTCTCACCCTTTCTATGAGAGAATGTCTCATATTGTTGGGCAAGGATTTCTCTGTTGTTTGCTAAGACCTCATCTGTGCCACCGAATTGTTCCTTCAGGGCATTCCAGAGATTATGAGCAGTTTCATGATGCATAAGCCCTAAATAGATTTCATTAGGCAGTGCCATGGCTAGAATTCCATGGGCTTTAGCATCAATCTCAAACAGTTTCCGATCTTCATCAGAGTATTGTTCCTTCTTATTCGGAACCATTTGATTGGTTTCCGGATTGTTCACCATAGGCTTATGTGGTCCATGTACCACAGATGTCCAACAACCTGAACTGTTAACAGACAGGTGATGAAGCATTCTTCGCTGCCATATGTTATACTCGGTCCTAACCAGCATCGGGGGCTTGGTTGAGGAACCAGTATTGTGAGGATCATTAGAAGGAGTAGTCATCTTAGATTCAGTCAAATTCAATTAAGCTATAACAGATTTAGAACAAAAACACAACAACCAATTGAACCAAGAGAGATCTCAAAATAAATGAACGAAAGCGTCAGAAATTCAATAATCTATAACCAGTTCTTGCAAAATGCTAATTCAATCAAACATAGATATCAATTAGCAGTTTCAATGATCAATTGTTAGATCAATCAATGATTAACCAGCTCTGATACCACTTGTTAGGATCAGTGATCTACGTTTGATTGATTAGAGAGTATAGCAATGGAATTCTAACAATGAATTAGCCAATTCACAAGAACAAAAAGATATTCAATGTAAGAACAAAAACGGTTATAGATAGGGAGAATTCTGTAGATATATTTCATTCAATATTCGCTTTCGTGGTAACGGAATGTCACCATTACAATTAGGTCGACCCTCTTATATAAGAGATGTGACGTCTGCTGATGTCAATTGATAGTGACATCTAACAGAATTTATCACAAACTACTGATAGTTAACACAACTACTGAAGATGTCAAACAGCTGACATCTTCTTACAAAAATGCAAAGTGTTAACTATTATTACAACTACTGAAAAGAAACTACTGAAACAATAACAACTGAAGAACATACTCTTCAGTTGTTTTACAAATAGTGAAACAAAGAAACTACTGAAAGATAAACCATCAGAACTACTGAAGAAGACCTCTTCAGCTGTTGTGACAACGTCTGATACTTTGTCTTCAGCACTTGTGTCTTCAGACTTTGTCTTCAGCACTTGTGTCTTCAGACTTTGTCTTCAGCACTTGTGTCTTCAGACTTTGTCTTCAGCACTTGTGTCTTCAGACTTTGTCTTCAGCACTTGTGTCTTCAGACTTTGTCTTCAACACTTGTGTCTTCAGACTTTGTCTTCAGCACTGTGTCTTCAGACTTTGTCTTCAGCACTTGTGTCTTCAGACTTTGTTTTTAGCACTTGTTGTGACGTCTGTGGGACTTAAAGGTTTTTCTGATCCGGCTCATTGGTTCTTTTGGTCGAACAACATATCTTAGATAAGACTTTATCAAAGATACCTTAAATTATAGCTTTGTAGTATTTTCTTTAGTTAGAGGATTCCCACTGGTATCAAAGTATATCCGCCTGTAGGTAGTTTTATATATAGTTTTTCATTGTAACTCATAACAGCATGCTCGTAAGAGTCTTGGAATATTTGAGTTGAGAAGCAATATGTGCAAGTACCTTGAAAATTACTTCTTGTGTTTTATTATTACTTATTATATTGTTATCAACTCTTAGAGACTTTTCTTTCATCCGAGTGTTGTTTAAGTGAGTTTGAGAGAAAAACCAAGTGTTTAGTGACAAAATACGATCCTACACATATGCTAATCTACCATCAAATCATCTAACCAAGTTGGATGATAGAAGTGTTATAATGGTATACTAAGGATTTGAAGAAGGATCAAAGGCATGTAGATTATTTAATCCAACGACTAAGTCAATTTATATTAGTAGGGACGTCAAATTCTTAGAAAATTATTCATGTAATTGCAAAGAATACATGACTGAAGTTAGAAGTGAAGAACCTGAATTGATAGACTTCATTATAAAAGAAAATTCAAATGAATTTCTTCAACTAAACAATGAATTAGATCCACTAACTGTTTGAATATATTCACCCTAAGGTCCATTTATGACCATTGTCAACCCATAATAGTATGCTAACAAGAAAATGTTGAGGTATCAACCCAATAGTACTTTCAAGACCTGAGCATCGTCTTCAACACTGGAGTTAAATAGTTATGAATAAAGAACTGCATATAATACTAGTGCTTGTACCAGATATATACTTACAACCTAGTAGCACAATAGCCCTAAAAGAATAATGATTTCATGACAACAAAAGGGTTGAGCATACTTTTTCCTTTTTTAATAAAATATTTGTATAAAAATGGACGCGCGAAACAGCCTTTGAGTGTTACAAGTAGTTGGCACATGATAGGCTACTAATAACGGGTGCGCACCAAAGTAATGATGCAAATTGAGTTTACTAAGTATTACAACAATTCCATTTCATCTCGATTTGTTTCAGCTTTATCACGTAGCCCACGCATTATATATATATATATATATATATATATATATAGAAATATATATATATATATGTATGTATATATATATGTGTGTGTATATATATATGTGTATGTGTGTGTAGGTATATAATATATATGTGTATGTATATATACATAAATACATATATATACATATGTGTGTATATATATATACATATTATAAGGCCCCGTTCCCTGGACCCTTACAGTTGCTCATTCATCGCACATAAAATATTTTAAAATTTACATTTATTTTGCAGTGGAATTTAAAACTTTCATTAATAACTAAAAACATGTCATTTCATTCATTTACAACATTCGTTTTCACCTCACAATACAATGACATGTCAAAATATGACGCCAGCTTCAAACACTCCTAGTAGCTTATGCATCCATGCCTGCAACTTCTCAGCATCAACCAAATACCTGCCAACTATCAGGCATACAAAAGTTAGGGACGCTGAGTGAGTTCAAGTTTTTATAATAAAATACTTCGTTTCCTTTAAAAACTATCTTTACATTCATTCGTGATCACGCATATACGTACACTCAATCTATGTTCTTTATTCGTTCATTCATTCATTACTATTCATTACTCAAATCTTGTCTCACGCAATATCCCCGACTCATGCTCGAAAGCTGATGCTGTGCCGGGGCCTGTACACAAACCCCCGACTCATGTCCGAAGAGTGACACAACATCGGGATACGCGACAAAGATCCCATACGAGTCAATCACAGGGATTGAACTCTATCCAAGTCAATCCCATACGTATATATATGTATGTATATATATGTGTATATATATATATGTATATGTATATGTTATGTATATATACATACGTATACATATACATACATATATATATACATATATATACATACATATATATATATATATACATACATATATATATATATATAATACATATACATACATACATACACATATACATATATATACATACGTATATATATGTATGTATGTATATATATATATATACATATATACATATATATATATACCTATACATATATATATATACACATATATATACATACATATATACATATACATATACATATATATATATATATATATACATATACATAGATACATATACACACCACACACACACATATATATATATGTATACATAGACATATAATATATATATAAAATATATGTATATATATATATGTATACATTATATATGTATACATATATATATGTATACATATATTGAGTTCGCCTAATTCTAAAGATTGAAATTTGAAGGTTTAATGAATTTTGGAGAAATCGAAGGAACTATTGAGGTAGAAGAAACTGACTCGAATGTGGGAGAGGTAATTTGAGGGATTTCATTTTTTGTTTTCCGATTTTACCCTTGATATATCTAATACTCTAGCTTTTTTTGAAATTGAAATTACAATTTTTCCCTAGTTAATATGGACTATAGATCAATAAAATCAATGGCTTAGATTAGTTTCTTCAGTTTTTTTCAAAAATTTTGGTTTTCTTTTGAATGCCATCTATATATATATATATATATATATGTATATAGATATGTATATGTACGTTGAGGGAGAAGAAGAAGAAGGAAGAAGAAGGAAGAAGAAGCAAGGGTCACTAGAACAAGGAAGATATGTGAGAAAGCCTAGATGAAAGACTATCTCCGAGCTCATGGCTTCTCTAGAAGACAGGTGGGTCCTATGTCTGAAGGACACTCCAACAAATACTCAGTGAGATCAAGGCTGATATTCGTTTGGGAAAAAAAGAGAGAGATGTACAAAAAGGTACAGGGGACGAACTTCACACCAACCACTCAACCCCAACCTAAACCAATTCCCTCTCTATTCACCGTCAAAGCTGAGCCTTACACACCTGAACCCACACCTTTACCCTCATCTACTTCCTCTCCTCAACCACCCAAACTATCTATCCTTCAACCCAAAACACTTACCAGAACCACTACACCACATCCTACCAACAACCTTCTAAACTATCCCCTCAGCCTTCCAACATCACTCCCTTGAGGAGTATAAGGCAATCAAGACTAAGCTCACCAACTGCACAACTTTGAGCGACATCTCCTGTGAGGAAGACTCTATTAACCTAATCTATGTTGATGGATCTTCACGTTCCCTCAGAAGAGATCAATTTCTTGATCTATCCAAAGGAAACCTAGACCATGCTGTAAGACTTGTAGGCCTTAACTCAGACTCACAAAATGATGAAGAGAAGAGACGAAGAATGAAACTGGTGACTTTACTGCATAGAAAGAAAGAGGACAAGATTCCTAGTCAGCTTCTTGTGCCTAGAAATAAAATAATGCAGTGAAGGTTCAATGAAACTTCTCACAACTTTGTTATGGAAAGAGAGAATGGTGAAGTCAACACACTAAATGCCACCTCTCTGCTACACTCTAGCGGGTTTGACCTTGTTGAGTGAGCAGAGAACCATTCTTTAATCCCACCACCTCTAAAACTACTACTCACATTAGAAATGATCTCAGTAATTCATCTTGCTGAGTTAACTGCAAAAGCTAAGATTAAAGAAGAGTTGAAGTTGAGAAGACAGGAAGACAAGGATAGACCTCCCACCAAGGGCACAACCTTTCTACAGATGTTTGAGGGTCCTGAATTACAACCTATAGTTAGATGGTAATATGATTATAACTCCCATCAACTAACTCTTGTCAGAGGGACACAACAAAGGGTACATATCATTCAGGGTGACAGAGTGGATTTCCTATCAACTAGAGATTTGTACAAGCTTCTCAGCACCACTTCAGGGAAGAACAAGCAAACTGACAAATATTTACTCTCCTTGGTGCTTAAGGTTATGAGAAACATAAACAAGTGAGGTTTTGGTATCATCAGCCTAGGGGAGGTTGTTGGATCAAGAAGAAGGCTGGTGCAACCAAAACCAAATCACTTATACTTATTTTGGTGCTACTTACAAACATTTCCGAAGCCAAGTGTGGAGCTTCCGAAGGAAAGTAGAGTTCTTCCAAAGATAGAATAAGAGATCAACTTCCAAAGACAAACTCTACTTCCGATGTCAAAGAACTTACTTCTGAAGATCAATTCTAAGAAGAAGAAATCAGAAGACTGCTTTCGAAGTATAAAGAAAGAAGCCCTCAAACCTCGGAAGACGTAGCCTCTTCTGAAGTGTAAGTGGCTTCGGAAGTATTGTTCTTCTGAAGCCATTTAACCTTCGGAAGACACTGCTATGAAGAAGTGGACATAAGTATGGTCTCTGACACTCCGCTGTAGACCTCTGATACTGCATGGCGTTTTCTCAAAGGGCCATGTAGTTGACCATACTTTATTCCACTGTTCACCTTTTTATGTTAGTACAAGTTACCAATTTTAGTTGGTGACAAAAGGTAAGTCAGTGACATGTCCTCACTACATATCTTAGATAAGACTTTATCAAAGATACCTTAAATTATAGCTTTGTAGTATTTTCTTTAGTTAGAGGATTCCCACTGGTATCAAAGTATATCCGCCTGTAGGTAGTTTTATATATAGTTTCTCATTGTAACTCATAACAGCATGCTCGTAAGAGTCTTGGAATATTTGAGTTGAGAAGCAATATGTGCAAGTACCTTGAAAATTACTTCTTGTGTTTTATTATTACTTATTATATTATTATCAACTCTTAGAGACTTTTCTTTCATCCTAGTGTTGTTTAAGTGAGTTTGAGAGAAAAACCAAGTGTTTAGTGACAAAACACGATCCTACACATATGCTAATCTACCATCAAATCATCTAACCAAGTTGGATGATAGAAGTGTTATAATGGTATGCTAAGGATTTGAAGAAGGATCAAAGGCATGTAGATTATTTAATCCAATGACTAAGTCAATTTATATTAGTAGGGACGTCAAATTCTTAGAAAATTATTCATGGAATTGCAAAGAATACATGAATGAAGTTAGAAGTGAAGAACCTGAATCGATAGACTTCATTATAAAAGAAAATTCAAATGAATTTCTTCAACTAAACAATGAATTAGATCCACTAGCTGTTTGAATATATTCACCCTAAGGTCCATTTATGACCATTGTCAACCCATAATAGTATGCTAACAAGAAAATGTTGAGGTATCAACCCAATAGTACTTTCAAGACCTGAGCATCGTCTTCAACACCGGAGTTAAATAGTTATGAATAAAGAACTACATATAATACTAGTGCTTGTACCAGATATATACTTACAACCTAGTAGCACAATAGCCCTAAAGAAGAATTGATTTCATGACAACAAACGGGTTGAGCATACTTTTTCCCTTTTTTTTTATAAAATATTTGTATAAAAATGGACGCGCGAAACTGCCTTTGAGTGTTACAAGTAGTTGGCACATGATAGGCTACTAATAACGGGTGCGCACCAAAGTATTGATGTAAATTGAGTTTACTAAGTGCTACAATAATTCCATTTCATCTCGATTTGTTTCAGCTTTATCACGTAGCCCACGCATTATATATATATATATAAATATATATATATGTATGTATATATATATGTGTGTATATATATATGTGTGTGTGTGTAGGTATATATATGTGTATGTATGTGTATGTATATATACATATATACATATATATACATATGTGTATATATATATATACATATTATAAGGCCCTGTTCCCTGGACCCTTACAGCTGCTCATTCATCGCACATAAAACATTTTAAAATTTATATTTATTTTGCAGTGGAATTTAAAACTTTCATTAATAACTAAAAACATGTCATTTCATTCATTTACAACATTCGTTTTCCCCTCAAAATACAATGACATGTCAAAATATGACGCCAGCTTCAAAACACTCCTAGTAGCTTATGCGTCCATGCCTGCAACTTCTCAGCATCAACCAAATACCTGCCAACTATCAGGCATACAAAAGTTAGGGACGCTAATTGAGTTGTAGTTTTTATAATAAAATACTTCATATCCTTAAAAACTATCTTTACATTCATTCGTGATCACGCATATACGTACACTCAATCTATGTTCTTTATTCGTTCATTCATTCATTACTATTCATTACTCGAATCTTGTCTCACGCAATATCCCCGACTCATGCTCGAAAGCTGATGCTGTGCCGGGGCCTGTTCACAAACCCCCGACTCATGTCCGAAGACTGACACAACATCGGGATACGCGACAAAGATCCCATACGAGTCAATCACAGGGATTGAACTCTATCCGAGTCAATCCCATACGTATATATATGTATGTATATATATGTGTATATATATGTGTATATATATATATGTAAATGTATATGTATATATACATACGTATACATATACATATATATACATATATATACATACATATATATATACATACATATATATATAAATACATATACATACATACATACACATATACATATATTACATACGTATATATATGTATGTATATATATATAATATATATATATATAATATATATATATATATATATATATATACATATACATATATATATACACACCTATATATACATACATATATATATATTACATACATATATATATATATACATATACATATACATATATATATATATACATATATACATATACTATATACATATATATACACACACACACACATATATATATATATATATGTATACATATACATATATATATATAAAATATATGTATATATATATGTATACATATATTGAGTTCGCCAAATTCTATAGATTGAAATTTGAAGGTTTAATGAATTTTGGAGAAATCAAAGGAACTATTGAGGTAGAAGAAACTGACTCGAATGTGGGAGAGGTAATTGGGGGATTTCATTTTTTGTTTTCCGATTTTACCCTTGATATATCTGATACTCTAGCTTTTTTGGAAATTGATATTACAATTTTTCCCTAGTTAATATGGACCATAGATCAATAAAATCAATGGCTTAGATTGGTTTCTTCAGTTTTTTTCAAAAATTTTGTTTTTTTTTGAATGCCATCTATGTATATATATATTATATATATATATATATGTATGTATGTATGTATGTATATAGATATGTATATGTACGTTGAGGGAGAAGAAGAAGAAGGAAGAAGAGGAAGAAGAAGCAAGGGTCACTAGAACAAGGAAGATATGTAGAAAGCCTAGATGAAAGACTATCTCCGAGCTCATGGCTTCTCTAGAAGACAGGTGGGTCCTATGTCTGAAAGGACACTCCAACAAATACTCAGTGAGATCAAGGCTGATATTCGTTTGGGAAAAAAAGAGAGAGATGTACAAAAAGGTACAGGGGACGAACTTCACACCAACCACTCAACCCCAACCTAAACCAATTCCCTCTCTATTCACCGTCAAAGCTGAGCCTTACACACCTGAACCCACACCTTTACCCTCATCTACTTCCTCTCCTCAACCACCCAAACTATCTATCCTTCAACCCAAAACCTTACCAGAACCACTACACCACATCCTACCCAACAACCTTCTAAACTATCCCCTCAGCCTTCCAACATCACTCCCTTGAGGAGTATAAGGCAATCAAGACTAAGCTCACCACTGCACAACTTTGAGCGCATCTCCTGTGAGGAAGACTCTATTAACCTAATCTATGTTGATGGATCTTCACGTTCCCTCAGAAGAGATCAATTTCTTGATCTATCCAAAGGAAACCTAGACCATGCTGTAAGACTTGTAGGCCTTAACTCAGACTCACAAAATGATGAAGAGAAGAGACGAAGAATGAAACTGTGACTTTACTGCATAGAAAGAAAGAGGACAAGATTCCTAGTCAGCTTCTGTGCCTAGAAATAAAATAATGCAGTGAAGGTTCAATGAAACTTCTCACAACTTTGTTATGGAAAGAGAGAATGGTGAAGTCAACACACTAAATGCCACCTCTCTGCTACACTCTAGCGGTTTGACCTTGTTGAGTGAGCAGAGAAACCATTCTTTAATCCCACCACCTCTAAAACTACTACTCACATTAGAAATGATCTCAGTAATCTTCATCTTGCTGAGTTAACTGCAAAAGCTAAGATTAAAGAAGAGTTGAAGTTGAGAAGACAGGAAGACAAGGATAGACCTCCCACCAAGGGCACAACCTTTCTACAGATGTTTGAGGGTCCTGAATTACAACCTATAGTTAGATGGTAATATGATTATAACTCCCATCAACTAACTCTTGTCAGAGGGACACAACAAAGGGTACATATCATTCAGGGTGACAGAGTGGATTTCCTATCAACTAGAGATTTGTACAAGCTTCTCAGCACCACTTCAGGGAAGAACAAGCAAACTGACAAATATTTACTCTCCTTGGTGCTTAAGGTTATGAGAAACATAAACAAGTGAGGTTTTGGTATCATCAGCCTAGGGGAGGTTGTTGGATCAAGAAGAAGGCTGGTGCAACCAAAACCAAATCACTTATACTTATTTTGGTGCTACTTACAAACATTTCCGAAGCCAAGTGTGGAGCTTCCGAAGGAAAGTAGAGTTCTTCAAAGATAGAATAAGAGATCAACTTCCAAAGACAAACTCTACTTCCGATGTCAAAGAACTTACTTCTGAAGATCAATTCTAAGAAGAAATCAGAAGACTGCTTTCGAAGTATAAAGAAAGAAGCCCTCAAACCTCGGAAGACGTAGCCTCTTCTGAAGTGTAAGTGGCTTCGGAAGTATTGTTCTTCTGAAGCCATTTAACCTTCGGAAGACACTGCTATGAAGAAGTGGACATAAGTATGGTCTCTGACACTCCGCTGTAGACCTCTGATACTGCATGGCGTTTTCTCAAAGGGCCATGTAGTTGACCATACTTTATTCCACTGTTCACCTTTTTATGTTAGTACAAGTTACCAATTTTAGTTGGTGACAAAAGGTAAGTCAGTGACATGTCCTCACTACATATCTTAGATAAGACTTTATCAAAGATACCTTAATTATAGCTTTGTAGTATTTTCTTTAGTTAGAGGATTCCCACTGGTATCAAAGTATATCCGCCTGTAGGTAGTTTTATATATAGTTTCTCATTGTAACTCATAACAGCATGCTCGTAAGAGTCTTGGAATATTTGAGTTGAGAAGCAATATGTGCAAGTACCTTGAAAATTACTTCTTGTGTTTTATTATTACTTATTATATTATTATCAACTCTTAGAGACTTTTCTTTCATCCTAGTGTTGTTTAAGTGAGTTTGAGAGAAAAACCAAGTGTTTAGTGACAAAACACGATCCTACACATATGCTAATCTACCATCAAATCATCTAACCAAGTTGGATGATAGAAGTGTTATAATGGTATGCTAAGGATTTGAAGAAGGATCAAAGGCATGTAGATTATTTAATCCAATGACTAAGTCAATTTATATTAGTAGGGACGTCAATTCTTAGAAAATTATTCATGGAATTGCAAAGAATACATGAATGAAGTTAGAAGTGAAGAACCTGAATCGATAGACTTCATTATAAAAGAAATTCAAATGAATTTCTTCAACTAACAATGAATTAGATCCACTAGCTGTTGAAATATATTCACCCTAAGGTCCATTATGACCATTGTCAACCCATAATAGTATGCTAACAAGAAAATGTGAGGTATCAACCCAATAGTACTTTCAAGACCTGAGCATCGTCTTCAACACCGGAGTTAAATAGTTATGAATAAAGAACTACATATATACTAGTGCTTGTACCAGATATATACTTACAACCTAGTAGCACAATAGCCCTAAAGAAGAATTGATTTCATGACAACAAACGGGTTGAGCATACTTTTTCCCTTTTTTTTTATAAAATATTTGTATAAAAATGGACGCGCGAAACTGCCTTTGAGTGTTACAAGTAGTTGGCACATGATAGGCTACTAATAACGGGTGCGCACCAAAGTATTGATGTAAATTGAGTTTACTAAGTGCTACAATAATTCCATTTCATCTCGATTTGTTTCAGCTTTATCACGTAGCCCACGCATTATATATATATATATAAATATATATATGTGTATATATATATGTGTATATATATGTGTGTATATATATATGTGTATATATATATGTATACATATACATATATACATATATATATATATATACATATTATAAGGCCCTGTTCCCTGGACCCTTACAGCTGCTCATTCATCGCACATAAAACATTTTAAAATTTATATTTATTTTGCAGTGGAATTTAAAACTTTCATTAATAACTAAAAACATGTCATTTCATTCATTTACAACATTCGTTTTCCCCTCAAAATACAATGACATGTCAAAATATGACGCCAGCTTCAAAACACTCCTAGTAGCTTATGCGTCCATGCCTGCAACTTCTCAGCATCAACCAAATACCTGCCAACTATCAGGCATACAAAAGTTAGGGACGCTAATTGAGTTGTAGTTTTTATAATAAAATACTTCATATCCTTTAAAAACTATCTTTACATTCATTCGTGATCACGCATATACGTACACTCAATCTATGTTCTTTATTCGTTCATTCATTCATTACTATTCATTACTCGAATCTTGTCTCACGCAATATCCCCGACTCATGCTCGAAAGCTGATGCTGTGCCGGGGCCTGTTCACAAACCCCCGACTCATGTCCGAAGACTGACACAACATCGGGATACGCGACAAAGATCCCATACGAGTCAATCACAGGGATTGAACTCTATCCGAGTCAATCCCATACGTATATATATGTATGTATATATATGTGTATATATATGTGTATATATATATATGTAAATGTATATGTATATATACATACGTATACATATACATATATATATACATATATATACATACATATATATATATACATACATATATATATAAATACATATACATACATACACATATACATATATATACATACGTATATATATGTATGTATATATATATATATATATATATATATATATATATATATATACATATATCATATATATATATATACATATACATATATATATACACCCTATATATACATATATATATATATACATACATATATATATATATATACATATACATATACATATATATATATATACATATATACATATACATATATACATATATATACACACACACACATATATATATTATATATGTATACATATACATATATATATATATAAAATATATGTATATATATATATACATATATTGAGTTCGCCAAATTCTATAGATTGAAATTTGAAGGTTTAATGAATTTTGGAGAAATCAAAGGAACTATTGAGGTAGAAGAAACTGACTCGAATGTGGGAGAGGTAATTTGGGGGATTTCATTTTTTGTTTTCCGATTTTACCCTTGATATATCTGATACTCTAGCTTTTTTGGAAATTGATATTACAATTTTTCCCTAGTTAATATGGACCATAGATCAATAAAATCAATGGCTTAGATTGGTTTCTTCAGTTTTTTTCAAAAATTTTGTTTTTTTTTGAATGCCATCTATGTATAATATATATATATATTATATATATATGTATGTATGTATGTATGTATATAGATATGTATATGTACGTTGAGGGAGAAGAAGAAGAAGGAAGAAGAAGGAAGAAGAAGGAAGAAGAAGCAAGGGTCACTGGAACAAGGAAGATAGGTGAGAAAGCCTGGATGAAAGACTATATCCGAGCTCATGGCTTCTCTGGAAGGCAGGTGGGTCCCATGTCTAAAAGGACACTCCAACAAATACTCAGTGAGATCAAGGCTGATATTCGTTTGGGCAAAAAAAGAGAGAGATGTACAAAAGGGTACAGGGGACGACCTTCACACCAACTACTCAACCCCAACCTAAACCAATTCCTTCTCTATTCACCGTCAAAACTGAACCTTACACTCCTGAACCCACACCTTTACCCTCATCCACTTCCTCTCCTCAACCACCCAAACTATCTATCCTTCAACCCAAAACACTTACCAGAACCACTACATGTAAGGCCCCGTTCCCGGGACGCTTACAGCTGGGTTCTCATCGCACATAAAACATATAATTACATTAGTATTTAATAAATCGCAGCGGAAAACTAAAACAAACATTCATTTCCGTGTAAATGCTTTTGCAAACTAATACAACATTCATTACAAAAATTGTTTGTTCACATTACAATGCAAAAACATTAATCAAAAGAATGCCATCCCAAAAGAGCTGAGTAGTCGTCTGTGCCATCCTCAGCAATCATTACCTGCCAACTGGAAACACATCAAGGTCAGCGTTGCTGAGTGAGTTCTAGTTTTATAAATAAAACATACTTTACTTTCATATAAAACCGTTCGTACTTTTACATGATCACACATCATACGTACACGTAGATAATATCATTATTATCTTCTTCATTCGTTCATTCGTTCTTCATTACCTTACTTGTGCATCGGACATCATCCCAAACCAATACCATGTGCTACACCCCGGTTAGTCGTAGCTACCGGGCCGAAGTCAACGAATGACAGCTAAACGTATGCCGCGGTACTAGGAGTAACCGTCAGTCTTAGCTACTGGGCCGAAGTCAACGAATGACAGCTAAACGTATGCCACAGTACTAGGGGTGAGCGGTAGAGGTTCTACATTCGGGGTCCATCACCAAGAGGGACCCCGTATCCGATGTGTGCAAGACGTTTCATTCGTTCATCAATACATGCATTCATTCATCATGTTCCTCTTTCTTTATCTTTCACTTTACGTTACATAATACTTCGTTCATTCATCATAACAAGTAAAGCCACACGAAAGATACTATACATCACATTAAGGAACATAAACATGCATCACATCACATGGCAAAATCACATACATACATAAAGTGCAACATCATCATCATCATCATGCCAACATGCTTTCTAAGACCTCGATCGTCATCTTAAAAACTCTTATGGAACCTTTACATCAACACTTACATCTGCACTTTCCCCCGAAAGTCAGAAGTTAATCTACACCTTCCTCGGGTTCAACAGCCCTATTCGGGCGTATGGACACCCCTTAGTCGCATGGCCTCCATGCGACTGAACATCATGCGAATGAACTAATACGGATGACACCTATGCGAATGAACATCCATCGTCGAATGGAATGACAATGCAGGTGAGCACCAATGCGACTGGACTTTCAGTCGTGCGAAGGACCTTCAGTCGCATGACCCCATGCGACTGGCCCTCCAGTCGTGCGAATGAACCCCAATCGTGCGAATGGACCCCAATCGCACCCTAATCGGCCGCCTGGCCTCCATTCGGCCTCCAGTCTTCGCCTAACCCTAACTGATGCAGAATACAGTTCAACCCGACTGCAACCGAGGGTTTTTTCGGCCTCCAACTCATCTAACCCATTTTAAGCCTAAATCGACCATCTAACAGGGATGCATACCATAACATCATTCAAGCACAACCAAGCAAGAAATCAAGTCCCAAATGCATCAATACGCATACACACATACACAAACGGGTCACTTACACACATACGAAAACTCGATTTCAGATGTTTTCCAGCCCCCATCGTTTGAAAACAAGTAAAAGAGGTCCTAGAACTCACCTAAACGAGCACAATGACAAGAGCTTTGATTCGGCTTGCTTCACGACGATTTTGGCGACCCGAATCGACCCGAACCAACACTTTTTCCTCTTTTTCCTTCTTTCCTCTATTCTCCTCCTTGTGAGCTAAATGTGAGTGTGTGGAGAGTGAGCTGCCCTCTCCCTACATATGTCACCACATTTCCCAACTTTTCTTCGTTGGCGGGTTTGGTCCCTCGACTTTTGGACTTTATTTTCTTTCTTTTCGCCACCGGCTTCAATAATAATTATCCGGGTGTTACAAGTCCACCCCCTTAAATAGGTTTCGTCCCCGAAACCTGTTATTCGTCGAACAAACATGGATAATGCTGTCTCATTTCTTCTTCAGTCTCCCACGTTGACTCGGATCCCTTCCTGTGCTTCCACTGTACACGCACAAGAGGAACCACTTTATTCCTTAGCCTCTTTTCTTTACGATCGATGATTGCCACCGGTTGCTCCACATAATTGAGCCTTTCATCTATTTCATGTCCTCCATGGAACAATCATTCTTCATCAGCTATACACTTTCTCAGATGAGATACATGGAATGTCGAGTGAATCCCACTTAACTCATCTGGCAACTCCAATCTATAGGCCCCCCCCTACTCGAGCAATGATTCAGAAAGGGCCTATATCTTGGGCTCAACTTGCCCCGCTTTCTGAATCTGATAATACCCTTCCAGGTGAGACCTTCAGCATAACCCGGTCACCCACCTGGAACTCAATTGGCTTACGTCGCTTATCGGCATACGACTTCTGTCTATCCTTGGCTGCCTTCATGAAGGCTTTAATCTTTTCAAGCTTCTCTGTCATAGCCTCGATTACCTCGACGCTCCCCAATTCCTTCTGACCAATATCACCCCAACAAACGGGTGTTCTGCATCTCCTACCGTATAGCATCTCATTGGTGGCATACCAATACTGGCATGATAGCTGTTGTTGTATGAGAATTCAGCTAACGGCAGGTGGTCATCCCAACTTCCACCAAAATCGATCACACATGCCCGGAGCATGTCTTCCAGTGTCTGAATGGTCCTTTCTGACTGACCATCAGTTTGGGATGATAAGCCGTGCTAATATGTAACCTCGTCCCCATAGCGTCGTGGAATTTCTTCAAAATTTAGATGTAAACTGAGTGTCACGATCAGACACAATAGACACCGCACACCATGGCGAGCTACAATTTCCTTGATGAACAGATCAGCCAACCTCTCAGATGAATACGTCTCGCGGATCGGTAGAAAATGAGCGCTCTTCGTCAGACGATCACTATTATCACCCATATGGCATCATACCCTTTCGGGGTACGTGGCAGCTTCGTAATGAAGTCCATGGTGATGTGCTCCCATTTCCATTCCGGTATATCCAAAGGTTGTATCTTCCCATACGGCTTTTGATGCTCTGCCTTCACCTGTAAGCAGTAAGGCACTTACTCACATACTCCACCACGTCGCGCTTCATACCCGGCCACCAATAATCTTTCTTCATGTCATGGTACATTTTCGTGCACCAGGATGAATGGAGTATCGAGTCTTGTGGCTTCATCCATTATCTTCACCCGTAGATCCCAAAACGAGAATCCATACCGACCGAATCGAGTTCTAACACCGAGTGTGTTTCACCACAATTACTCACCAGACCTCTCATTCCTTCCGAGTTAAGATGATCTTCCTTCAATGCCTCATCTTGAAACTACTTAACTTGCTTCATCACATCAGAGGTCATGATTAATTGATAAGCTTTCACCCGAATCGGTTCGGGCCTTTGCTTTCGACTAAGGCATCCGCCACCACATTAGCTTTGCCTGGATGGTAATGGATCTCGCAATCATAATCCTTTATCAGTTCCAACCATCTCCTCTGCCTCATGTTCAGATCCTTTTGCTCGAAGAAGTACTTCAAGCTCTTATGATCGGTGAATATGGTGCACTTCGTCCCGTAGAGATAGTGCCTCCAAATCTTTAAAGGCAAAGACCACGGCTGCTAGCTCCAAGTCATGAGTAGGATATTGACCTCATGAACCTTTAACTGTCAAGATGCATAGGCTATAACATTCCCTCTCTGCATTAACACCACCCCACCCCCCGAGTAGGAAGCATCAGAATAAACCACTAGATCTTCACTTCCATCGGGTAAGGACAGGACTGGAGCTTGAGTCAGTCTTGCCTTCAGCTCCTCGAACGCCTTCTCTTGAGCTTGACCCCATACAACTTCACATCCTTTCGGGTCACTTAGTTAGTGGAGAAGCAATCTTAGAGAAGTCTTGGATGAATCTTCTATAGTAGCCCGCCAAGCCCAGAAACTACGGATCTCGGATGACGTCTTTGGTGATTTCCATTGCATACCCGCCCTCCACCTTCGGGGGGTCAACCATAATCCCGTCAGGGTTACCACATGACCAAAAACTGAACTTCGCGCAACCAAAATGCGCACTTGGAGAATTTAGCATACAATTCTCCCTTCTCAACGTCTCTAGAACCTCTCGAATGTGACCGACATGCTCAATCTCGCTTTTGAATAAATCAGGATATCATCAATAAACACAATCACTGATTTATCCAACATAGGCCGACACACACGGTTCATCAGATCCATAAAGCAGCTGGCGCGTTGGTCAAACCAAGGACATGACAGAAACTCATAATGACCATAGCGCGTGCGGAAAGCTGTTTTAGGGATATCTTGTTCCTTCACCTTCAACCTGATGATAACCAGACCGAAGATCTATCCTCGAGAACCAACTAGCACCCTGAAGCTGGTCGAACAGATCATCTATCCTCGGTAAGGGGTAGCGGTTCTTCACTGTCAACTTGTTCAGTTCGCGGTAGTCAATGCACATCCTCATACTACCATCCTTCTTCTTTACAAATAGGACCGAAGCACCCCAAGGAGAGATACTCAGCCTAATGAACCCCTTATCAAGCAGCTCTCGCAACTGCCCATCAACTCTTTCATCTCGGTTGGAGCCAACCGATACGGTGCCTTGGCAACAGGTTGGGCACCCGGTATCAGATCAATCTGAAATTCAATTTCTCTGTCAGGTGGCACTCTGATAAGTCTTCTGGGAACACGTCTGGAAAGTCGCACACAACTGGTACATCAGCTAGTTGTGGTGTTGGTGTATCCACATCCTTTACATAAGCCAAGTAGGCGCTACATCCACGCTCATACACTTTCCCGCCACCGCCATTGAGATCACCTTCGGAATCGTAGTAACCCGATCACCATAAACCATTACCAAACTTCCGTCAGGCGCTGCCAACCAAACCATCTTCTTGCGACACACATGTTCGCCTCGAAATCCGCCAACCAATCCATCCCAAGAACCAAATCGAACCACCCAAGGTCATCACAAACGGTCTAACAGGAAACTTGTGACCCTCAAGTTCCACATCACACTTCTCTATCATCTCAGAAATCCTGGTAGACTACCTATGGCAGTTTCTACATCAAAGGGCGCATCAACGCATCTACTACTAACAGGCAGCTTAGCACAGAAAGCAGCAGAAATAAAACTCTTACTAGCACCCGAATCAAATAACACAGAAGCTAAGTCTGGTTCACTAGAAACGTACCGGACACAACATCAGGGTCCGTCCTAGCCTCCTCCTGTGTCATGGTGAACGCCCTGGCGCTCGCCCTCGGCCCATCACTTCCCATCTTCTTCACCCCTGAACCTCAGTCCTCGACTTCTTACAATCTCTGCTCATATGACCAGTTTCCCCACGTTAAACATTTGCTCGACATGCAATCGTTCGCCATATGCCCTGTCTTCCCACACTTGAAGCACAAGTTTGATATGCTCCCTTCCACACTTGCCACACCTTTTCGACCCCGCACTTGATGTGACCACACGGCGTTCATCCACCCGTGCCTTTTTGTTACCCATCGGGGCATCACCCCGACCAAACCGTTTCCCGTTCCAGTTTCGATCACCACCACCCTTCTTACTTGCTTCAGTCACCACCACCTCCCGCTCATCATACAGCCTCCCTGCCAAATCAACCGCCGACCTAAACGTGCTTGGCCGGGCGGCGATCATATGCCGACGAACATCCACCGGTAAACCCTGAATGTACCTCTTGATTTTCCGAGACAGAGGCGTCACCTGATGAGGCACAAGCCGTGCCATTTCATTAACTTGGTGGTACTGCTGGTGTGTCATGGTTCCAGCCTCCAACTGTAAAACTCCCTTTCCAACTTATCCATTTCTCTGTGAGGACAGAACTCCTCAATCACCATCTTCTTCATCGGGGCCATTTCATTCTCCCGATCGCCCGATTACCTTCTGCTTGGACAATGTTATCCCACCACACAGAGCTGAATCCACAAAAGAGTGGGTAGCAAACTTCACCTTTTGGTCCTCTCGACACTCGCTGATATCGAGAACAGCTTCCATTTCCCTCACCCACCGTGAGCAGCTGCAGCGGTGCCGTTTCCATCAAAAGTAGGGGGCTTGCATCTCATAAAAGCCCCATAATTACATCCTCGCTGCTTCATGCACAGGCTCTTCCTCCTCCTCATCATCATCAGATAGAACCGTTTCCGGCTCTAGTTGTTCCCGTCTCCAAAGATCTGTTTCTCTCTTTCCTTTCCCCTTCTCGTACAGCCTTAATAACTTCGGTCACCACAGACGGTAAGATCGTCTGCATGACCTGATGTACTTCTTCTACAACAGCCTCTTTTACTGAGGCTCTCAGATTGGCGCTTTCGTCGCCACCCTCGGATGAGGGGTCTCTGGTTCTTCATGAACCACCCTCAACTCTGGGTCTCCCTCTCTTGGGTCGCGGTTCGCACCGTGACCTCCACCCCTAGAAGCTTTCGAAGATCTACCTCTGGCCATCACACACACACTGAAAGATTCAAACACCAACACGGTCATTCAAGAAATCACTCAGTTTATGTCAAGTATAGTAAGTCCCTAACTACAGTGGCCAGTTGTGATTAGCCACTTACTTTACTCTTCATACCCCAAGTATTACCTGTCCTGACTACATCAGTATTAAACCTACATATAACATATAACCATACCATGCGCACATAAAACCGGTTAACTTTATGAAAATACCTGATGGCACGCAGCTACTCATTTGGCATCCCATTCCTTCCGTCCCATTCTCAGTTTAAGATCAGGTTTATTTTGAAAATTTACCCATTTCACTTAAACTTTGGCTCTGATACCAACTTGTAAGGCCCCGTTCCCGGACGCTTACAGCTGGGTTCTCATCGCACATAAAACATATAATTACATTAGTATTTAATAAATCGCAGCGGAAAACTAAAACAACATTCATTTCCATGTAAATGCTGCTTTGCAAACTAATACAACATTCATTACAAAAATTGTTTGTTCGCATTACAATGCAAAAACATTAATCAAAAGAATGCCATCCAAAAGAGCTGAGTAGTTGCCCGTGCCATCCTCAGCAATCATTACCTGCAACTGGAACACATCAAAGTCAGCGTTGCTGAGTGAGTTCTAGTTTTATAAATAAAACATACTTTACTTTCATATAAAACCGTTCGTACTTTTACATGATCACACATCATACGTACACGTAGATAATATCATTATTATCTTCATCATTCGTTCATTCGTTCTTCCATTACCTTACTTGCGCATCGGACATCATCCCGAACCAATACCAGTGCTACACCCCGGTTAGTCGTAGCTACCGGGCCGAAGTCAACGAATGACAGCTAAACGTATGCCGCGGTACTAGGAGTAACCGTCAGTCTTAGCTACTACTGGGCCGAAGTCAACGAATGACAGCTACGTATGCCACAGTACTAGGGGTGAGCGGTAGAGGTTCTACATTTGGGTCAACCACCAAGAGGGACCCCGTATCCGATATGTGCAAGACGTTTCATTCGTTCATCAATACATGCATTCATTCATCATGTGCCTCTTTCTTTATCTTTCACTTTACGTTACATAATACTTCGTCATTCATCATAACAAGTAAGCCACAGGAAAGATACTATACATCACATTAAGGAACATAAACATGCATCAACATCACATGGCAACATCATACATACATAATGCAACATCATCATCATCATCATGCCAACATGCTTCTAAGACCTCGATCGTCATCTTAAAACTCTTATGGGAACCTTTACATCAACACTTACATCTGCACTTTCCCCCGAAAGTCAGAAGTTAATCTACACCTTCCTCGGGTTCAACAGCCCTATTCGGGCGTATGGACACCCCTTAGTCGCATGGCCTCCATGCGACTGAACATCATGCGAATGAACTAATACGGATGAACACCTATGCGAATGAACATCCAGTCGTGCGAATGGACAATGCGGATGAGCACCTATGCGACTGGACTTTCAGTCGTGCGAATGGACCTTCAGTCGCATGACCCCCATGCGACTGGCCCTCCAGTCGTGCGAATGAACCCCAATCGTGCGAATGGACCTCAATCGCACCCTAATCAGCCGCATGGCCTCCATTCGCCTCCAGTCGGTCGCCTAACCCTAACTGATGTAGAATGCAGTTCAACCCGACTACAGCCGAGGGTTTTCGGCCTCCAAACTCATCTAAACCCATTTTAAGCCTAAATCAACCATTCTAAACCTTAGGGATGCATACCATAACATCATTTAAGCACAACCAAGCAAAAATCAAGTCCCAAACACATCATACATACGCATACACATACATAAACGGGTCAACTTACCACATACAAAAAACTCGATTTTAGATGTTTTCCAGCCAAATCATTTGAAAACAAGTAAAAGAGGGGTCCTAGAACTCACCTAAACGAGCACAATGACGAGAGCTTTGATTCGTCTTGCTTCACGACGATTTTGGCGACCCGAATCAACCCGAACAACACTTTTTCCTCTTTTTCCCTTCTTTCTCTCTATTCTCCTCCTTGTGAGCTGAAATGTGAGTGTGGGGAGAGTGAGCTGCCCTCTCCCTACATATGTCACCACATTTCCAACTTTCTTCGTTGGCGGTTTGGTCCCTCGACTTTTGGACTTTATTTTCTTTTCTTTCACCACCGGCTTCAAAATAATAAATATCCGGGTGTTACACTACACACACCATCCTACCCACACCTTCTAAACTATCCCCTCATCCTTCCAACATCACTCCCTTGAGGAGTATAAGGCAATCAAGACTAAGCTCACCAACTGCACAACTTTGAGCGACATCTCCTGTGAGGAAGACTCTATTAACCTAACCTATGTTGATGGATCTTCACGTTCCCTCACAAGAGATCAATTTCTTGATCTATCCAAAGGAAAGCTAGACCATGCTGTAAGACTTCTTGGCCTAACTCAGACTCACTAAATGATGAAGAAGAAACGAAGAATGAAACTGGTGACTTTACTGCATAGAAAGAAGAGGACAAGATTCCTAGTCAGCTTCTTGTGCCTAGAAATAAAATAATGCAGTGAAGGTTTAATGAAACTTCTCACAACTTTGTTATGGAAAGAGAGAATGGTGAAGTGAACACACTAAATGCACCTCTCTGCTACACTCTAGCGGGTTTGACCTTGTTGAGTGAGCAGAGAAACCATTTTTTAATCCCACCACCTCTAAAACTACTGCTCATATTAGAAATGATCTCAGTAATCTTCATCTTGCTGAGTTAACTGCAAAAGCTAAGATTAAAGAAGAGTTGAAGTTGAGAAGACAGGAAGACAAGGATAGACCTCCCACCAACAACCCTTTCTACAGATGTTTGAGGGTCCTGAATTACAACCTATAGTTAGATGGTAATATGATTATAACTCCCATCAACTAACTCTTGTCAGAGGGACACAACAAGGGTACATATCATTCAGGGTGACAGAGTGGATTTCCTATCAACTAGAGATTTGTACAAGCTTCTCAGCACCACTTCAGGAAGAACAAGCAAACTGACAAATATTTACTCTCCTTGGTGCTTAAGGTTATGAGAAACATAAACAAGTGAGGTTTTGGTAGCATCAGCCTAGGGGGAGGTTGTTGGATCAAGAAGAAGCTGGTGCAACCAAAACCAAATCACTTATACTTATTTTGGTGCTACTTACAAAACGTTTCCGAAGCCAAGTGTGGCTTCCGAAGGAAAGTAGAGTTCTTCCAAAGATAGAATAAGAGATCAACTTCCAAAGACAAACTCTACTTCCGAAGTCAAGAACTTACTTCTGAAGATCAATTCTAAGAAGAAGAAATCAGAAGACTGCTTTCGAAGTATAAAGAAAGAAGCCCTCAAACCTCGAAGAAGTAGCCTCTTCTGAAGTGTAAGTGGCTTCAGAAGTATTGTTCTTCTGAAGCCATTTAACCTTCGGAAGACACTGCTATGAAGAAGTGGACATAAGTATGGTCTCTGACACTCCGCTGTAGACCTCTGATACTGCATGGCGTTTTCTCAAAGGGCCATGTAGTTGACCATACTTTATTCCACTGTTCACTTTTTTATGTTAGTACAAGTTACCAATTTTAGTTGGTGACAAAAGGTAAGTCAGTGACATGTCCTCACTACATATCTTAGATAAGACTTTATCAAAGATACCTTAAATTATAGCTTTGTAGTATTTTCTTTAGTTAGAGGATTCCCACTGGTATCAAAGTATATCCGCCTGTAGGTAGTTTTATATATAGTTTCTCATTGTAACTCATAACAGCATGCTCGTAAGAGTCTTGGAATATTTGAGTTGAGAAGCAATATGTGCAAGTACCTTGAAAATTACTTCTTGTGTTTTATTATTACTTATTATATTATTATCAACTCTTAGAGACTTTTCTTTCATCCTAGTGTTGTTTAAGTGAGTTTGAGAGAAAAACCAAGTGTTTAGTGACAAAACACGATCCTACACATATGCTAATCTACCATCAAATCATCTAACCAAGTTGGATGATAGAAGTGTTATAATGGTATGCTAAGGATTTGAAGAAGGATCAAAGGCATGTAGATTATTTAATCCAATGACTAAGTCAATTTATATTAGTAGGGACTCAAATTCTTAGAAAATTATTCATGGAATTGCAAAGAATACATGAATGAAGTTAGAAGTGAAGAACCTGAATCGATAGACTTCATTATAAAGAAAATTCAAATGAATTTCTTCAACTAAACATGAATTAGATCCACTAGCTGTTTGAATATATTCACCCTAAGGTCCATTTATGACCATTGTCAACCCATAATAGTATGCTAACAAGAAATGTTGAGGTATCAACCCAATAGTACTTTCAAGACCTGAGCATCGTCTTCACACCGGAGTTAAATAGTTATGAATAAAGAACAACATATAATACTAGTGCTTGTACCAGATATATACTTACAACCTAGTAGCACAATAGCCCTAAAAGAATAATTGATTTCATGACAACAAAAGGTTGAGCATACTTTTTCCCTTTTTTTATAAATATTTGAATAAAAATGGACGCGCGAAACTGCCTTTGAGTGTTACAAGTAGTTGGCACATGATAGGCTACTAATACGGGTGGGCACCAAGTAATGATGTAAATTGAGTTTACTATGTTACAATAATTCCATTTCATCTCGATTTGTTTCAGCTTTATCCCGTCACCCACGCATTATATATATATTATATATATAAATAATATATATATATATATATATTAAGTATGTATATTATATGTGTGTATATATTATATATGTGTGTGTAGGTACATATATATGTGTATATATGTATATGTATATATACATATATACTATATATACATATGTGTGTATATATATACATATTATAAGGCCCGCTCCCTGAACCCTTACAGCTGCTCATTCATCGCACATAAAACATTTAAAATTTACATTTATTTTGCAGTGGAATTTAAAACTTTCATTAATAACTAAAATCATGCATTTAATTCATTTACAACATTCGTTTTCACCTCAAAATACAATGACATGTCAAAATATGACCCCAGCTTCAAAACACTCCTAGTAGCTTATGCATCCATACCTGCAACTTCTCAGCATCAACCAAATACCTGCCAACTATGAGGCATACAAAAGTTAGGGACGCTGAGTGAGCTCTAGTTTTATAATAAAATACTTCATTTCCTTTAAAAACTATCTTTACATTCATTTGTGATCATGCATATACGTACACTCAATCTATGTTCTTTATTCGTTCATCATTCATTACTATTCATTACTCGAATCTTGTCTCACGCAATATCCCCGACTCATGCTCGAAAGCTGATGCTGTGCCGGGGCTGTACACAAACCCCCGACTCATGTCCGAAGACTGACACAACATCAGGATACGCGACAAGATCCCATACGAGTCAATCACAGGGATTGAACTCTATCCAAGTCAATCCCATACGTATATATATGTATGTATATATATGTGTATATATATGTATATGTATATGTATATATACATACGTATACATATACATATATATATATATACATATATATACATACATAGAGTATATATACATACATATATATATATATATATAAATACATATACATACATACATACATACATATATACTATATATACATCTATATATATGTATATCTATAAAATACATATATATATACATTATAATATACATATCTATATATATATACATATATATATTTAATATATATACATATATAACATACATATATATATATACATACATATATATATACACATATCATATACATATATATATATCATATATACATATACATATATACATATATATAGACACACACACACAACAATATATATATATATATATATATAATATATATTATTATATATATATATATTTATATGTATACATATACATATATATATAAAATATATTATATATATGTATACATATATTGAGTTTGCCTAATTCTAAAGATTGAAATTTGAAGTTTAATGAATTTTGGAGAAATCGAAGGAACTATTGGTAGAAGAAACTAACTCGAATGTGGGAGAGGTAATTTGGGGGATTTCATTTTTTGTTTCCCGATTTTACACATGATATATCTGATACTCTAGCTTTTTTCGAAATTGAAATTACAATTTTGGCCTAGTTAATATGGACCATAGATCAATAAAATCAATGGCTTAGATTGGTTTCTTCAGTTTTTTTCAAAATTTTGGTTTTCTTTTGAATGCCATCTATATATATATGTATGTATACATATACATATATAGAATATTATATATAATGTTTTATATATATATATATTATATATATAAGTATATGTATATATACATATATATATAGAATACATACATAAATATACACATTACGTACATATATATATACATACGTATATATATATATATCTATATACATATTTATACACACACTATACGTACATATACATATTTATATACATACATACTATGTATATATATATATATATATATATATATATATATATATATATATAATATATATATATATATATATATATATATATATATATAGATGGCATTCAAAAGAAAATCAAATTTTTGAAAAAACTGAAGAAACCAATCTTAGCCATGATTTTATTGATCTATGGTCCATATTAACTAGGGCAAAATTGTAATTTCAATTTCAAAAAAGCTAGAGTATCAGATATATCAAGGGTAAAATCGGAAAACAAAAAATGAAATCCCCCAAATTACCTCTCCCACATTCGAGTCAGTTTCTTCTACCTCAATACTTCCTTTTGATTTCTCCAAAATTCATTAAACCTTCAATTTCAATCTTTAGAATAGTCGAACTCAATCATCCCGATAGAAATCATATAGCTTTTGAATCGGTGACATTGGTGAAGAGAATATAAACCCTGATATGCGTCTGAGATTTTCTATTCATCATCAAATTCTCCAATATATCGGTATCTAAAACCATATCTTAAATATGCATTTATATGTACCTTTGTTCTAAATTCTGTTTGTAGAAACATTATATATCGAATTTATTTGTGCATTGTTATTTTGATTCTGATGTGAATGTTGATACCCAAATTGATGGTCTTTCTTATTCGAATAGGAACTGTTTTGTTCGGAGAAGTCAACACTATGTTTGATTATGATGAGAAATCGTCCATATTTGTTTAATGGATCATTGAATGTAAGCATTATGTATGTGTAATGGATTGCGGTTTTTTACCCGAAACTACTCAAACCAGTAAAAACATCACTAAATGCATAGTGTATGGTTGATTCCATTAGATGATCCTACTTATTAATATCTTTTTTTGATATATATTATTAATTTATATTCAGTTTATAGATGAGGTACATATTAAATTGTATACTTGAATGACAATCTAAAATCTTATTGTTTGTGTTGAACATGGTTTTGGTTTATAATAATTGTTTAGTACACGGCTTGTTCAAACTTGTTGTCATTGTTCATCTCCCCATATTAGTTCATCTCCTTAATATCCCCAAATTTTCATAGGTTGTATGATTTCCCAATCATATGTATGTTTCTGTTTGATGGATTGCTCTATTATATGCTATTCTATATTTGTATGTTTAGTAACATCCAATAAGGATGGGTTTTTTAGTTATTATCAGTTCCGTATGTTAATAGATATTAGTTTTTGTTTCTAGGTTTCTATTGGTTCACCCCATTATGGATTTTGTCTCTGTAATAGTTTGTATTAAATGGCCGATTTCTGTTTTCAGTGTATGATGAGAACAACGTATCAAGACGTACCTCAAGAGTCGGTCATTTTACTATTGATCACCATAATGAGCATAGGTTCAAATCCCATCTGTATCCAAACAATATGGTGTTGAAATTTGTCCTACTATTTATATTTATACATTTTTTGTTGATGCTTTCTGTAGCTCGCAAAAGTTTGAGGCTATCCCGCAAGACACCATCTCATATTTCCACATCGAGCGGGAGGCCGTCCAAACTCGTTATTATTAATAATCATTCTTCTCAGCGTAAATCTTTCCATATGAAGTGGATCATTCTTCACCTAAACACAAGGTAATCGTTAAGTAATACTCTATGTTATTAAATGTTGTTATGAGATCAAGACCAATTTAATGCGATACGATTTCTTGATCAATAAGAAGTATTTGGTCACATTATAACATATTTACCTCTTATCAGGGAAGGAAATCAATCTAATCCCATAGTATGTTCTGTGTCAAATCCCTCTAGGCGATACACAAAGAAATGATTGGTAAGTGTGTATATTCCTTTCTGATTCATTATTTAAAATCACGCAAACATTTCAACTCTTATGTGCTTGATGAATATTTCCCAATGCAGCCGAAGAGGTATTGGGAAATCAAAGGTGCCCTTACAACAAGCTATACAGGTTGTTCCAAAAGGTTATTCTGTTAAGAATAACTCAAAAGTATTTCCCGATTCAAGACCAGAAACATCCGCACCCACAGGTTACTTTTTCTCATTTTAAAGTATACAATCCCCATATTAAAACTAATTAAGTCTTTTCATGTGTTGAAACTCTATACTAACTTATAGTATTTTAATGGATTGATATTTGGTTCGTACAATGGGCAATACTCCATGTGATTCTATATTATATTTATCCATGTGGATAGTGTTACATAATCCCATTAATTTTTAAGAGCCCTATATATCGACCTTCCTTTTAAAGTAAACACCTATTTCCCTTGAACGTTCAACATCCACATTAAAGACTAATTTTGGACCATCCATGTATGTTTTCATAGGGTATTTGCAGTGATTATATTTTAAATTATTCTATTTTAATGTATTGTTTATGTAATTTCTTATCAATCAGACCACGTTATTTCAACTCATCCAGATTCTTTGAATGCACCCCCCTATGTTATACGAAGTTGATGATCGGTAATATCCTTTGCTGGTAATGAATATCAAACAACCTGCTTCTCATGGTTGTAATAAAATGGTCTTATTTTTATGTTTTTTACAGCTAGAGATGTACTGGGCAAAAAGGACATGCATGTGGATCAAGCTTCTGAGAAATTGTCTTCATACTGATATATTTTATATAATGTCGGTTTCCATCTTTTTTGGTTGGGGTTATTGTTAATTTTCACATTTGATTTGTCTATATCGATTTTATCGATTATGTTTTAGTTTCGTTTACCATTGATGCATATTTACATAACTTTGGAAATTATGTATCAATTAATAAATGCAATAATGCAGAATGCAAAATTATTCCATTTTGCTTAATTTTTTAAAGCTTGATGTGTAGTTTATGGATTTGTGAAGAGATAATGTATGTTGGTTACATCATTAGGTTTTTTATCAAATGATTACCCTTTCATGTTATCCACAAAAAAGAAATAAATCACCATTTCTAGCTTTTTTACGTGTCATTCATGTGAACATTCAACAAAAACAATAAGCAATCACATACTAATTATTATTCTCGGCGTAGAAGGATTAGCATTTATTTCTATAATGTAATCCAAATCTAAAAGTTATTAATCTAACACATGCCATTCACCAATATGGACGGACATAGACTTTTGCTTCATACATATATGCATTAAGGCATTATGCTGCATAATATCTAACATTTATGCATTAAGGTAATTATGCATGGAAGCATAATAACAGAAACCACATCTACTTTGATATTCCAAACCATAATTCAAAATCAATTCACAAACCTAACCTTACATATTTGTCTACGCATGTTTTAAGCAGTCTCACCCCAGTATCCATGATTACTACTCAGTAAAGTGCCAAATAACACAAATAACCCCAAATTGATACACTTACAGTAGGAATTACATTCGCCCATTCCTAAAATCCACTCTTATGAATTTCACATCCCCCTCTATAAGATGTCATTATGATCACTTATATATTAGTTTACTTATAAATCCGCATATCTATTTCCATTTCTCCCATCTAACAAATGAATATTGATTTCGGGAAACACCAGATTCATTTCTGATGGGCTGCATCCCTCTCCATCTCTTACTGCAGCAAACGTAAATTAATCAATATATTTGAATCAGCAGAACCTTAAATTTGCAATAATTGGCATAATTTCATGTTTCGAAAAACTTATTAAACCATAACCGAATCACCAGAACATAAAATTGGTGATATGTTCTCACCCATATTGCAGAATCTAATCCTTTCCCAATATAAATTTTAACCCTGCAAAGTCGTTTGCTTCATAGGAGGATTACCGAATCTCCACTGAATTGTATAATAGGGATGATCCTTTATTCGCACTTCAAATCTAATGCAGAAACAATTGCAGAGATCGTGGGTATTATGGTATGGAAGAGGAATAGATAATCAATTGTATTTAATTTTTCATTGTGTAAATTTACTTTTATGCCCTTATAGAAAATTCTAATAAAAAAAATGATATGTTTTAAATCAAAAATCTGATTAGATGGAAGTGGTACTATTAGTTTTCTCCAAAACAATGGTTTCCATTTGAATGGATCCATATATATATATATATATATATATGTAAGGCCCTGTTCCCGAGACGCTTACAGCTGGTAAATCATTGCACTTAAAACATATAACTTTACATTCATAAAACATTGCAGCGAAGATATAGAAATAACTTTTCATGACATTACAAATGCTTTTGCAAGTTAATACAATCGTTCATTTCAAAACATTGTTCGTTCGCATTACAATGCGAAAACATTAATGAGAAGAATGCCATCCAAAAGAGCTGAGTAGCCGCCTCGTGCCATCCTCAACAACATTACCTGGAAACACATAAAAGTCAGCAATGCTGAGTGAATTCTAGTTTTAAAATAAAACATACTTTCCTTTCATTAAAACCCGTTCTTTACTTTCATGCGATCATACATCATACGTACACATAGATAATATCATTATCATCTTCATCGTTCATTCATTACCTTCCATTTGTTCATACATTCTTACTTTCATTCATACGTTCATTACTTTTGATAACATGTACATTACCCCGAACATTATGCACGAAGTGGGTAACTGGGCCTGAGGTCTTTCATAGACCTCGAACATTAGGCACGAAGCTGACTCCACTACCTAGGGTAAGTACATTCACCACTTATGTTTTCTCTTTCATTCCGGATCAATGCCATATGCTATACCCTGAACATTGTGCACGCAACTGGTAACTGGGCCTGAGGTCTTTCATAGACCTCGAACATTATGCACGAAGCTGACTCCAGCACCTAGGGCAAGCAGGAAGGATCCCATACATATGGTCAATCACAAAGATTGGACACCAGTGTCCATCCTTTGGGGTCGCTAACCCGCACACCATTGAGCTAACACCTTCATTGGGTGTGCACCTCCATACATTTGCTTGCAAGCCTTTCTTATGTTCATTCGTTCATGAATGCATGCATTCATTCATCCTGTTCCTCTTTTCATTATCTTTCACTTTACGTTACATAATACTTTCATTTCATTCATTTACATTCAACGTAAAGTCATAGAAAAGATAAACATACATCATAATAAGGAACATAACATGCACAGTCAATCACATCATCAAACAGGGCATCATCATACATACATAGCATACATCATGCATAAACATACGACATCATACATCATCATGCCCAACATAACCTCAAAGGCCTCAAATTCATCTTACATGAACTTACGAGAACCTTCCACATCAAAACTTACATCTGCCCTTTCCCCCGAAAGTCAGTAAATACACTACGTTTTCCTCGGATACACAAGCCCTACTTGGGCGTATAGGCACCCTTCAGTCGCATGACCTCTAATGCGACTAAACACCATGATAATGGACCAATGCAGATGAACACCCATGCGAATGGACCTCGTGTGGATGAACTCAATGCGGATGAGTCCCATGCGAATGGAACTAATACGAATGAACACCTTGTGCGGATGAAACTACTTCCAATGAGCACTTATGCGAATGGGCACTCAGTCGCATGACTCCCCATGCGACTGGCCCCCAATCATGCGAATGAACCTCAATCGTGGGAATGAACCTCAATCGCACCTCATTCGGTCGTATGGCCTCCATTCGATCACCTAACCCTAGCTAATGCAGAATGCAGTTCATCCCGAACCAATCTGCCATTTTCGACCTTCAAGCTCATCTAAACCCATTCTAAGCCCAAATCAACCATCCTAAACCTAGGATGCATACCACAACACCATTCAAGCATGCACAAGCCCGGAAACAAACTCCAAACGCATTACACGCAAACACATACAAATGAGTCAAACACACACACATACCAAAACGGGTTTTCAGATGTGTTCCAGCCCTAAAATCGACCAAAAACATTTAAAAGAGGGGTCCTAGAACTCACACAAACCACACCGAGAAGTAGAGTTGCGATTGGACCCGCTACACGATGATTTTGCACTCTTGAATCCACCTCAACCAACTTTTCTTCTTTTCTCCGTTTTCTCTCTTCTTTCTCTCTATGTTGTGGAATTTTGGAGATGTGGGGAGGTGTGGGTTGCCCTCCCCTCTTATTCTCCTTTTCTTCCTATCTTTCTCGCGTTAGCGAGTTTGGTCCCTCGACTTTGGACTTTATTTCTTTTTCTCCTTTTATCGGTTTCAAAAAAATAATAACCGGGTGTTACAAGTCCACCCCCCTTAAATAGGTTACGTCCTCAAAACCTGTTATTCCTCAAACAAATGTGGGTAATGCCGCCTCATTTCTTCTTCAGTCTACCATGTAGACTCGGATCCCTTCCTATGCTTCCACTGTACTCGCACAAGAGGAACCACTTTATTTCTCAGCCTCTTCTCTTTTCGATCGATGAATGCCACTGGTTGCTTCATATAATTGAGCCGTTCGTCTAATTCGATATCCTCCGCTGGAACAATCATATCTTCATCTGTCAAGCACTTCCTTAGATGAGATACGTGGAATGTCGGCTGAATTCCACTTAACTCCTCTGGTACTCCAATCTATAGCCCACATGTCCTACTCGAGAAATGATTCGGAAAGGGCCTATATACCTCAGTCTCAACTTGCTCCGCCTTTTGAATTGAATGATACCCTTCCAACGGGAGACCTTCAACATAACCCGGTCACCCACCTGGAACTCAATCGGTCTGTGTCGTTTATCAGCATACGACTTCTGTCTATCTTTGCCTGCCTTCATGAAGGCCTTGATCTTTTCAAGCTTCTCAATCGTAGCCTCGATTAACTCGACACTCCCTAGTTCTTTTTGACCAATATCACCCCAACAGACGGGTGTTCTGCATCTCCAACCGTATAGCATATCATAAGGTTGCATTTCAATGCTGGCATGAAACTGTTGCTGTATGAGAATTCAGCTAATGATAAGTGGTCATCCCAACTTCCCCTAAAATCAATAACACATGCCTGAAGCATGTCCTCCAATGTTTGGATGGTCCTTTCGGACTGACCATAAGTCTGAGGATGCTAAGCCGTGCTAATGTGTATCCTCGTCCCCATAGAATCGTGGAATTTCTTCGAAAATTTGGATGTAAACCAGGTGTCACGATCTGACACAATAGACACCGGCACACCGTGACGAGTTACATTCTCTTTGATGAAGTGATCCACTAACCTCTCAGATCAATATGTCTCGCGGATCGGTAGGAAGTGAGCACTCTTCGTCAAACGGTCAACAATCACCCTTTCGGATTACGTGGCAGCTTCGTAATAAAATCCATGGTGATGTGCTCCCACTTCCATTCCGGTATATCCAAAGGTTGGATCTTCCCATACGACTTGTGATGCCCGGCCTTCACCTATAGACAAGTAAGGCATTTACTCACATACTCCACCACATCCGTTCATTCCCGGCCACCAATAATCCTTCTTCATGTCTTGATACATCTTTGTGACACCTGGATGAATGGAGTATCGAGTCTTGTGAGCCTCATCCATGATCCTCATGCGTAGATCCCCAAAACGAGAAATCCACAACTGTCCAAATCGGGTTTTAACACTAAGTGTGTTTTCACCAAATTCCACAACTAGACCTCTCATTCTTTTAGAGTTAAGATGATCCTCCTTTAATGCCTCATCTTGAAACTCTTTAACTTGTTTCATCACATCAGAGGTCATGATTAGCTGATATGCTTTCACCCGAATCGGCTCGGGCCACTCTTTCTGACTAAGGGCGTCCGCGACACATTGGCTTTGCTTGGATGGTGGTGGATCTCACAATCATAATATTTTATGAGCTCAACATCGTCTCTGTCTCTTGTTCAGATCTTTCTGCTCAAAGAAGTACTTCAAGCTCTTGTGGTTAGTGAAAATGGTGCACTTCGTTCCGTAAAGATAGTGCCTCCAAATCTTTAGGGCAAAGACCACGACTACTAGCTCCAAGTCATGAGTAGGGTAGTTGACCTCATCAACCTTTAACTATCTGGATGCATAGGCTATAACCTTTCCTTTCTACATTAACACACACCCCAACCCCGAGTAGGAAGAATCAGAATAAACCACCAGATCTTCACTTCCATCGGGTAATGAGAGAGCAGGAGCTCGAGTCAACCTCGCCTTCAATTCTTCGAACACCGTCTCTTGAGCCTGACCCCATACAAACTTCACATCCTTCCGGGTCAACTTGGTGAGTGGATAAGCGATCTTGGAAAAGTCTTGGATGAACCTTCTGTAGTAGTCTGCCAAACCCAAGAAACTACGAATCTCGGATGGCGTCTTTGGAGACTTCCATTGCATCACCGCCTCCACCTTTGCTGGGTCCACCATAATCCTGTCAGGATTCACCACATGACCCAAGAATTGAACCTCACGCAACCAAAACGTGCACTTGGAGAACTTAGCCTACAACTTCTCCCTTCTCAGCGTCTCCAGAGCCTCCCGAGTGTGACCAGCATGCTCTATTTCAGTCTTTGAATAAATCAGTATACCAACAATAAACACAATCACTGATTTATCCAACATCGGCGACACACTCGATTCATGAGATCCATAAAAGCAGTTGGCGCATTGGTCAAACCAAAAGACATGACAAGAAACTCATAATGACCATAACGCGTGCAAAAAACTATTTTAGGAATATCCTGGTCCTTCACCCTTAGTTGAGGGTAGCCAGATCGGAGGTCTATCCTTGAAAACCAACGGCACCTTGAAGCTGATCAAACAAGTCATCAATTCTTGGTTAGGGGTAGCGGTTCTTTATCGTCAACTTGTTCAGCTCATGGTAGTCAATAAACATCCTCATACTACCATCTTTCTTCTTCACAAACAGGACTGGAGCACCCCAAGGAGAGATACTCAGTCTAATGAACCCCTTATCCAGCAGCTCTTGCAACGGCTCCATCAACTCTTTCATCTCTGTCGGAGCCAACCGATACGGTGCCTTGGCAACAGGTTGGGCACCCGATATATGATCAATCTGAACACAATCTCTCGGTCAGGTGGCACTACTGGTAAGTCTTGAGGAACACGTCTGGAAAATCACACACAACCGGTACATCAGACAGTTGTTGTGTTGGCGCATCCACATCCTTTACATAAGCCAAGTAGGCGCTACATCCACTCCTCATACACTTTCCCGCCACCGCCATTGAGATTACCTTAGGGATCGTCGTGTCCCGATCCGTCAAGCACTGCAAAACGAATCATCTTCTTGCAACACACAATGTTCGGCTCAATGACCGCCAACCAATCCATCCCAAGAACCAAGTCGAAACGACCTAAGGTCATCACGAATGGTCTAATAGCAACCTTATGACCTTCTAGCTCCACATCACAGTCTTTATCATCTTAGAAATCCTCGTAGACTTACCTATAGCAGTTTCTACTCAAAGGGTGCATCAACACATCTACTACTAACAGGCAGCTTAGCACAGAAAGAAGCAAAGATAAAACTTTTACTGGCACCAGAATCAAACAACACCGAAGCTAAAGTTTGGTTCACTAGAAACGTACCGGACATAACATCAGGGTCCGTCTTAGCTTCCTCCTGTGTCATGGTGAATGCCCTAGCGCTCGCCTTGGTCCTTCACTCCCCGTCTTCTTCGCCTCGGAACCCTCAGCCCTCGGCTTCTTACAGTCTTTACTCATATGACCACTTTCCCCACAGTTGAAACACCTTGTACCCCTGCAGTCTCTAGCCATATGACCCGACTTCTCACACTTGAAACAAACGTTCAACCCCCACCTAACTCACCACTGTGCTCTTACTCACATTTTCCACACTTTTCAATCCCGTACCCGGTGTGACTACACGGTGATCATCCACCAGTGCCTTCTTGTTACCCGTCGAGGCATCACCCCGACCAAACCTCTTCCCATTCCTGTTCCGATCACCACCACCCTTCTTTCTACCTTCAACCACCACTACTACCGCACTCTCATCATAAAATCTCCCTGCCAAGTCAACCGCCGACTTAAACGTGCTCGGTCGGGCAGCGATCATAGGCATGCGAATATCGCTGGCAAACCCTGAATGTATCTTTTGATCTTTCATGACAAAGGCGTCACTTGATCTGGCACCAGACGTGCCATTTCATTGAACTCCGTGGTGTACTGCTGGTGTGTCATGGTTCCCGCCTCCAGCAGTAAGAATTCTCTCTCAAACTTATCCATTTCTCTATAAGGACAGAACTCCTCAATCACTAACTTCTTCAGTTCGGACCATCTCATCCTCCCAATAGCCCGACCACCCTCAGCTTGGACTATGTTTTCCCACAAGCAGAAAGCCGAGTCCATAAAAGATTGGGCAGCAAACTTTAATTTCTAATCCTCCCGCCACTCGCTGATGTTCAATACAGCCTCAATTTCTCTCACCCACCGGTGAGCAGCAACAGTAGTGCCGTTACCATCAAAAGTAGGGGCTTGCATCGTTGAAATGCCCCATAGTTACAGCCTCGTGCCGCCTCTGGTACAGGCTCTTCTTCTTCCTCTTCTTCATCATTAGAGGGAACCGTTTCCGGCTCCGGTTGCTCCCATCCTCCCGAGGACCTATTCCGGCTCCGGTTGCTCCCATCCTCCCGAGGACCTATTCCTCTCCTTTCTTCCCCTTTTAATACAGCCTTGATAACTTCAGTCACCACAGACGGTAAGATCGTCTGCATGACCTGATGTACTTCTTGTACAACAGCCTCCTTTACTAAGGGTCTCAGATTGGCGCTCTCATCGCCACCCTCAAGATGAGGGGTCTCGGGTTCTTTATGAATCACCTTTTCAACTCTGGGTCTCCCCCTCTTAGGTCGCGGCTCAGAACGAAGCCTATCATGACCACCACCACGAGAGGCTTTCGAAGATCTAATACTGCCCATTCACACGCACACTAAAAGATTCAAACACCAACACGGTCATTCAAGGGAACAACTCAGTTTGTGACAAGTATAGTAAGTCTCAATTATTACAGTGGTCAGTAGTGACTAGCCACTTACGTTACTCTTCATACCCCAAGTGTTAACTGTCCTAATTACATCAGTATTTAAATCTACAAACAACACATAACCACATAACATGCGCACATCATACCGGTTAACATTACAAAAAACCTGATGGCACGCAACTACTCAGACTGGCATCCCTTCCCTTTCCATCCCATTCTTAGTTTAAGTTAAGGTTTATTTTGAAAATTTACCCATTCAGTTAAACTTTGGCTCCGATACCAACTTGTAAGACCCCGTTCCCAGGACACTCACAGCGGGTAAATCATTGCACTTAAAACATATAACTTTACATTTAACATTCATTAAACACTATAGCGGAGATATAGAAATAACTTTTCATGTCATTACAAATGCTTTTGCAAGTTAATACAAGTGTTCATTTCAAAACATCGTTCATTGCACTACAATGCAAAAACATTAATAAAAAGCATGTCGTCCAAAAGAGCTGAGTAGCCGCCCCGTGCCATCTTCAGCAACATTACCTGCCCACTGGATACACATAAAAGTCAGCATTGCTGAGTGAGTTCTAGTTTTAAATAAACATACTTTCCTTTCATTAAAACCGTTCTTTACTTTCATGCGAACATACATCATACGTACACATAGATAATATCATTATTATCTCATCATTCATTCGTTACATTCCATTCGTTCATACATTCTTACTTTCATTCATATGTTCATTACTTTCAATGACATGTTCATTACCCCGAACATTGTGCACGAAGCAGGTAAGTGGGCCTGAGGTCTTTCATAGACCTCGAACATTGGGCACAGAGCTAACTCCAGTACATAGGGTAAGTACATTCACCACTTATCTTTTCTCTTTCATTCCGGATCAATGCCATATGCTATACCCCGAACATTGTGCATGATGCTAGTAACTAGGCTTGAGTTCTTTCATAGACCTCGAACATTGTGCACGAAGCTGACTCCAACACCTAGGGCAAGCGGCAAAGATCCCATACATATGGTCAATCACAAAGATTGGACCCCAGTGTGCATCCTTCGGGGTAGCTAACCCGCACACCATGGAGCTAACACCTTCATTGGGTCTGCACCTCCATACATTTGCATGCAAGCCTTTCTTACATTCATCCATTCATTAATGCATGCATTCATTCATCGTGTTCCTCTTTTCATTATCTTTCACTTTACGTTACATAATACTTTAATTTCATTCATTTACATTCAACGTAAAGTCACGGGAAAGATAAACATACATCATAATAAGGAACATAACATGAACAGTCAATAACATCATTGTTGGACTAAAAGAACCAATGAGCCTGATCAGAAAAACCTCTAAGTCCCACATACATTACAACTGCTGAAGAAGATCACAACAGCTAAAGACATCAGCTGATTACAAGGTCTGAAGACAAATTCTGAAGACAAGAACTGAAGACTACTGCTGAGACAAAGTCTGAAAGTAAAAGTCTGAAGAACAAAGTCTGAAGAACAAAGACTAAAGACAAAGACTGAATACCAAAGTAATCAGTAGTTGTCACAACAGCTGAAATTATCAACTTCAGTAGTTGTGATGATTTCCTTTCAGTACTTGTAATTTACTTTTCAGTAGTTATAGTTTCGGTAGTTATAGTTTCAGTAGTTTTATGTTTTTGTACTTGTGCATTCTCTGAGATGTAATCAGTAGTTGAGAACATTCTTAGTAGTTTGCATAGTTTCAGTAGTTTGAATAATCCTGTTAGATGTCACTATCAAGTGACATCAGCAGACATCACATATCCTATAAAGGAATGTTGACCTAATTGTAAAGTGTGACATTGAGCCACCACGAAAGCATTGAATGAAATATTCCTTTTGTAGAATTCTCTCTCTATAACCGTTTACTTTTGCATTGAATATCAATTGTGTTCTTGCAAATTGTCGAATTCATTGTTCGAATTCCGCTGCAATACTCTCTAATTGATCAAATGGTATCAGAGCATGGTTAATCATTGATCGATCTAACAATTGATCATTGAAACTGCTATTCGATATCTAAGTTTGATTGAATTAGCATATTTTCAAGAACTGGTTATAGATCATTGAATTTCTGCTGCTTTCGTTTATCTGCTTTGAGTTTTCTCTTGGTTCTTATTGAGTTTGTTGTGTTTTGCACTAAATCAGTTAAAACTTAATTGAATTTGGTTGAATCTAAGAATGACTACTCCTTCTAATGACCCTCACAATACCGGTTCCTCAACCAAGCCTCTGATGCTAGTCAGGACTGAGTATAACATATGGCAACGAAGAATGCTTCATCACCTGTCTGTTAACAGTTCAGGTTGTTGGACATCTGTGGTACATGGTCCACACAAGCCTATGGTGAACAATCCGGAAACCAACCAAATGGTTCCAAAGAAGAAGGAACAATACTCAGATGAGGATCGAAAACTGTTTGAGATTGATGCTAAAGCGCATGGAATTCTGGCCATGGCACTGCCGAATGAAATCTATTGTGGGCTTATGCATCATGAAACTGCTCATGACCTCTGGAATGCATTGCAGGAATAGTTTGGTGGAATAGATGAGGTCTTAGCAAACAACAGAGAAATCCTTGCCCAAAAATATGAGACATTCTCTCATAGGACGGGTGAGTCACTGACTCAACAGTTTGACCATTTTTCCTGTTTGATCTCTGAGCTGAAAATTGTCAAACATGAATACACAAATAGTCAGATGAACAACAGATTCCTCAGATCACTGCCTGAGAGATAGGACACATATACCATTGTCCTACGCTCCAGTGCAAATCTGGATAGTCTATCTCTCACCCAACTCCATGGGAAACTGCTTACATTTGAAAGAAAGATAGAGCAGAAAAGGAAACTGGCATCATCAGGAAAGCTCACTGATGACTTTGTACCAGGGAACACTGCCTTGGTTGGTCATGAGTCAGAATATTCTTCATCAGAAAGCAATTATGATGAGTATATAGATTTCTCCTCAAACGGTTCAGATCATGCATTTGTTAGTGTTGACAGTCAGTCAGCTGTAATAGTGACAATTTGTGTTTCATTATAGATGATTTAAAGGTATTGCCGATGATGACTTAGAAGAGATGGATATTCTGAGCCAAATGGCCTTGGTTAATATCAGATCTCAAAAGTTCTACAAGAGAACTGGTAGGAAATTTCCAGGACTCTCTGGCAAAACCAATGTTGGTTTTGACAAGAGTAAGTTGAGGTGTCATAAATGCCACAGGCTTGGACACTTTGCAAGAGAGTGTAGATCATCTGGATCTAACTCCTCTGCACCCTTTGTGACTTTTCCAAGCAATAGTCCACAAAAAAGAGGGTAACATCCTGCCAGTTCTGGTCATCATTCACAACCCATATCTCCTGCATATTTTGTCCCTCAGGGTCCAATGTCATATCCATATCCCTGCTATTATATGCCTCAGCCAAATCAAGTTCAAGTTCCTATTGCACAACAACCTCAAGCCTTACCTGAGCCTCTACCATCTCAATCATCTCAATCACAACCTCGTCACAGCTTCTTCACCCCTGGTATTGTTGAATGGAGCAGTTTACCAGATGATCTCTCTGGTAATGAGCAATTATTTGCTGGTGTTGGTCAACATGGTGGTGAACATCCTTTTGGGAATCTAGCTCTCATGGCCTTGGAATCTACTGATAGTTCATGCTCCAATGCATCTTCATCACAGGTAACCCAGGTATCCTCTGAGGCTAAGGCCAAGCTATGTTCTGAATCTTGCATAGCTGCATTTATCTCTATTAGAGAGGCAAATGTAGCTTTAATAAATCAAAATATAGCTTGAGCAAACCCTTTCCAAAAGAAAAGCCGAATATGAGTCTGTCCTTAAGGATAAAGATGATTAGATTTGTAAGCTTAAATGCTAATTAAATGATGAAAAGGCTACGCTAGAGGTCATTCTTGAGAACCATAGAGATCTCAAAGAAAAACTTGCAGTTACCCAAGTTGAGTGTGACCGCTGGGTATCATCCTGCACGGCATTTTGAAATGCTGCTGAGCAAGCAATCTGCTTTGAATGTGAAGTTTGAATAGGTTACAACCACAATGCACCACCTACAGATTTTACTCCAAAACCAATAGTAAAATCTGAAGGTGAAAGTAATTTCCAAACCACATCATCATGTGCATCATCCTCAAGTGATCACCCAAAATCACAAGATGAAATCAGTGTTGATACCTCAGCAAATCAATTGGCTGATGGGTTAACTACTGATAAGCACATGAAGCTGAGTACTTCAGAAGTTATCCCTCAAAGTACCTCAAGTACTAGAGGGCAAGTCACAACATCTGAAAAGAATTTCAAATCAGCTTAAATAAAAGGATTAACAACTGCTGATAAAGAACAGCTGAAGAACAAGTCTTCAGTTGTTACAGATCCTTCAGTACTAAACAAAAGTACCGAAGTTGGAAAGTACTAAAGAGCACACCTTCAATAGTTTCCACATCAGCAGTTGATCACTCCAAGATGAAGAATAAGCCATGTGAAATATGGGGTAATTTCAATCATCTTTCTGATGAATGTTGGTATAGAAAGGGTTCCAAACTCAACACTGATAAGCTCATTAAAATCCAGATGGATGAAATGAAAAATGAGTTTGAGACTAAGTTTGTACCACAGTCATTCCTTTGTGATAAACCTAAGCCTTCAACCAAATCCAAAAAGAAGGATAGTGTTTATCATAAAACAGCTGATAGTGCTCCTCATGATAACATCAGACTAAGTCTGTGAATTTTAAGGAGGAAATGGTGGGTCACAGGAACTCATCAAACACAAGTATTAATATGTCACAAGAGCTGAAAGCTTTAGCTACAAATCAGACACAACTTGTTATGATGGTTCAGCATTTGTTGGGGAGAGTTAACCAACTAGATACACCTGTGATCAAACCACTGAAAAGGCATTCCAAGCCCAAATCCAAGGAATCCATTTAAGCACCATCTCCTTCTTCATCAGCTGTTAATCATAAGAATAAGTTATGGTTAAATCTATTCATGAAAACAGACCCAAAACCAAAAAGGTTTGGGTCTCAAAACCTAACTAGTTCTTTATGATGAATGCAGGGTTCTTCAGCATGCCAAAGGAGCATCTGGTATGTAGACAGTGGAGGATCTATGCATATGACTGGGAGCAGTTCTCTTCTTAATGACTACTCTTAAGGAAAGAAGGATTTGTTTCATTTGGTAATGATGCCAAGGGTTACATCATCGGGAAAGGATATGTGTCTAATGGAGAAATGAGGCTTGATGATGTTAACCATGTGGAGAATCTCAAGTATAATCTGCCGAGTGTCAGTCAGATGTTGATAAAGGACAGTTGCACTTTTCACAAGCCAGAACTGCAGGATTCTATCTTCCCAAGTTCTGAGGCTGATTGACAAGGTATTGGATGAACATACTCTCCTAAAGGCCAACAGGATTGGAAGAGTGTATGCCTTGGATTTGTCAAAGAAGATTGATTTGAAGGGTCATCCTTGCCTGTTCTCCAAAGCCTCTCCTCAGGAATCTAAACTGTGGCATAGAAGGCTGGGTCATGTTAATCTCAAAAACATGAATTAGCTGATCCATAATAGTTTAGTGAGAGGTCTACCAATAAAGGAGTTCCACTGTGATGAACCTGCACTGCTTGTTTGAAAGGAAAACAACACAAAGTCTTATTCCCTCCTATTGAAGAATCTAAGTCCACTGCCTCCTTGCAGTTACTACACATTGATTTATTTGGTCCTGTGAGAGTGTTAACACAGTTTGCTATGTGCAGAATAGAGTATTAGTAAATCAGAGGTTGATGAAGACTCCATATGAACTTCTACATCGTTTGGCTCCTCTAATTTCATTCTTCAAAGCCTTTGGGTGTCCTTGTTTCATTCTCAACACAAAGGATCAACTCCACAAATTTGATCCTAAGGTGGATGCAGGGTTTTTTGTAGGTTATCATCCACATGCAAGGCTTACAGAGTCTTCAACTGCAGAACAAAGTTAGTTGAAGAAACGTTGCATATGAAATTCAATGAATCTCCTAAGGATAAAATTCCACAAAACCCTGTGGAGTTGTTTGATCTGGACATACTGCCATATGTTCCTTATCAACCTCCAGCTGTTGCAGATCTTGTGGATAAATCATCTTCTGCACATGTCTTCCACCTCGTGGTACTGAAGATGATAATGATATCAGTACTCACCTTTTCAAGTTTAGTGACCAACTGTCTGAGTTCACTAAACTCGATGTTCCTGTAGCTTCAGCAGCTCCATCCACAACAAATGCTGATGAGATTTCTGACTCCTCTACATCATTTGATTTTCCATCTCATACTTGGTATCCAGAGTCTGGATCAACATCTGCTGCTGTTGAACCGGCTACAAATACTTGCACTGATCTTATAGTTTACCAAGAGCTGAAGAATCACCCCATGTCTCAAATCATTGGTGATATCAATATTGGTGTCTCAAGCAGAAGTCAATTGTCTAACTTCTGCTTCTATGCTCTCTTCATCAGTCAGCTAGAGCCAAAGAACTATCATGTTGCTTGAGAGACAATGGATGGGTTGAAGCCATGCAGCTTGAACTACTTCAGTTCAAAAAGCAGCAAGTGTGGGAACTAGTTCCTCTACCCCCGGTAAGTGTGCAATAGGCACAAAATGGGTGTTTAGGAATAAAACTGATGAAAATGAGCTTATTGTCAACAACAAGGCTAGACTGGTTGTACAAGGGTTTTCACAAGAAGAAGGTATTGATTATGATGAAACCTTTGCCTCTGTAGCCAGACTAGAGGCAATTAGATTGTTCTTAGCCTATGTTGCATTTCACAATCTTAAAGTTTTTCAAATGGATGTCAAAAGCGCATTTTTATATGGTAAAATAAAAGAAGAGGTTTATGTGTGTCAACCACTAGGTTTTGAGGACAATAAACATCCTTATTGGGTGTATAAACTTGATAAGGCTCTTTATGGGTTGAAGCAAGCTCCTAGAGCCTGGTATGAAACACTTTCAAATTTTCTTCTTAAAAATAATTTCACTAGAGGCTCCATTGATAAAACTTTGTTTATTAAGAAAGTGGATCAGCATAAGCTACTTGTTCAAATTTACGTTGATGATATAATTTTTGCATCCTCTAATCCCCAGTTGTGTGATGATTTTACAAGTTTAATGAAATAAAAGTTTGAAATAAGTGCAGTGGGAGAATTACAGTTCTTTCTAGGCTTGCAAATCAAACAAAAGGCTGATGGAACCTTTATTCATCAGTCCAAATATACAAAAGATCTTTTGAATAAGTTTGATTTATAAAATTTTAAGCCCTGTTCTACTCCCATGTGCAACACCACACAACTGAATGCGGATCAGAAAGGTAAAGCTGTTGATAAAACACTTTACACATGTATGATTGGTTCCTTGATGTACTTAACAGCTTCTAGACCAGATATTATGTTTGCAATGTGTGTTTGTGCTAGATTTCAGGCTGCTCCTAAAGAGTCTCATTTGATTACAGTCAAGAGGATCTTTAGATATCTGCAAGGTACACAATCTCTAGGTCTTTGGTATTCCACTGACACTCTTGCAAATTAGTTGCTTTTTCTGATAGTGACTATGCAGGGTGTAAGTTAACCAGAAAGTCAACTTTTGGTGGATGTCAATTCCTAGGCAACTGTTTGATTTCTTGGCAGAGTAAGAAACAAACATCTGTTGCTACATCCACTACTGAAGCCGAGTACATTGCCGCTACAAGTTGTACATCTCAGGTACTCTGGCTTCAGAACCAATTATTGGATTATGGCATTACAGAGACTAAGACTCCATTATTAATGGATAGTGCTTCAGCTCTGTGTATTGTCAAGAATCCAGTCCAGCACTCTAGGACCAAACATATAGCGATCAGACACCATTTTATTAGGGATTGTTTTGAAAAAGGTCTGATTCATCCAAAGTTTATGCCTAGTGCTGATGAGCTTGCAGATATATTTACTAAGCCTTTGGATAGTTCAACTTTCCAAAACCTTGTGTTAAGGCTTGGTATGCTGCAGTTAGAATAAATGATAACTACTGATGATCTCAGTATACAAGTACTGATGATCATTAGTAAACAAGTCATAAATTTTTACTAATTCTGTTAAACGAAACTGATGCAGTTACAACTACTGATGTAGTTATAACTCCTGATGTCAGTAAAAATAGCTAAGTACTAATGTCCTATGAAACAACTGAAATTAGCTAAAAAGTCTGATGAGTAAGTGTTGAGGACAGTATGAAACAGCTGAAAAGCTAAGAATTGACAAAAACTACTGATCAGAATCTTCACTTCAGTCATTTCCATAAACTGATGTTTCACTCTAAACAGCTGATGACAAAACCATGTCTTCAGTAGTTTCACATCTACTGATGACTAATACCAAGTCATCAGTTGTTTACAACAGCTGAAGACAAAACCATGCTTTTCAGTAGTTTCACAACTACTGATGACTAAAACCAAGTCTTCAGTTGTTTTCAAACGTCTGATAGTTAAAACCACGTCTTCAGTTGTTTTATAACAACTGATGCCAACACCAACACTTTAAGTCGTTTTCTTTTCAGCCTTTTTCTAACCTATGAATACCTGTACTTATAGCCAAACGTTTCATTAGCTGTTTTCAAACATTCTCTCTCTCAACAATGGCGACCATGCAACTCAAACCCCGACACAACTTTGTTGCCTACCTTTCGAAATCGGCCTTCTGGAACAAGTTTGACACTGCCATCGATCTTATGGTGGATTCCCCATACCGAACAGCCTTTCTTCTGAATCCCAGTTCTGCACCAACGTCTCTGTAACCACTGTGAGAATGCGAGCCAAATCACTCTACAGTCGTTGGTCAACCAGAAACAGGTGCTCATCACCCCCGACATCATTCGCCAAACCGTAAATTTGCATGATGGCACCTATCCAAAAGAATACCCGAAAGGCACCACTGATATGTCTTTCATAAATAACGGGTTGAAGGCGACCTAAGTGCTACAACCATCCTCAAGAAGCACTTCCATGATGCCGAAAGACTTATCTTTCATATGGTAAATGTCTGCCTAGCTTCTAAGACATCTTCTTGGGATCAGATGTGTTCCCGATGGCAACAGGTATTGTATTCTATCCTTGAGCGACAAAATCTAAATTTTTCTGAGATAGTTTTTATGGAACTAAAGGATCAGGCTCAGAAACCTGTGGCACACAGATGGCTACTTTATCCCAGGTTTCTGATGGCCATAATTTTAAATCAGTTAAAATCTAATGGACTTGTTGGGCTTGGGGTCCCTGCTCTAGCTATTTTAGCTGAGGTATACTCCAGACATAACACAGACCCTACTCTCAAAGGGGCTGCCCGGATGCTAAAACCCAAGTAGAGGGAACCCACAGCCTCCACTTCCAGATCCAAAGTCCCCACCAAACCCAAATCCAAAAAGCCCAAAAAGGCTACTCAGGGAGATGAGTCCCCTGCGGATGCCCCTGTACCACAAACACAGGAATTACATACTAGTTCTATCCCCCCAGTTATGTCCAAGACTCAACCTGCTGAAGCCGCACAAGTATCCTCTCAAAAGGATCCTGTTGCAACCACAATTATGGATCCCACAATACTGGAACCTATCTCACTTGAGAGGGTTACCATTGAAGCGCACCCCTCACCCTGGGTGCAATCTGCTTCGGACCAATCTTCACATGCAACTGCCCCTCAAAGCCCAACACTGATTGTTTCTAAAGTGCTGACTCAGTTGCATTCCTCACCCCCTCCCCAGCAACCACTTAATACTGGGAATACCTCAACCATTGAGGGGGAGGACCAAAATGCTTCTCATAACCCACAGCACAGGGGTTACAATGTTCCATCTCCAAGTGTAGAAACGGAGGTTAGAACATCTGGTGAGGTTGCCACTTCTCCTGCTTCAGCATATGATCAGGTTGAAGTTGGTAACATCCATAAGACCTCCCCAGAGGCAACTACCAATGAAGGACATAGTCCTGAGGCAGGAAGTCCCCAGTAGGTCCTGAGGCAGGAAGTCCCCAGTACCAAGCACAAGGGGCACATGCATCTACTGATCTACACTCTGTGCATGTTCATCCTAATTCCATCAGGAGGTCAGGTGATTTAGCAAACACTGATGATGACCTGGGCTTCTTCTATGATGTTTTAGCCTAAAATACCATCCTAGAGAATGGGGTAAGCAGACTCAACGAGCAGCTTGCCAAAATGTCTCAGGATCAAAGTCCATCTACCCCCATTACCACACAGATGGCACCTTCAGTTGAAGGTTCCCCAAACACTTCGCCTACACATATAACTATGCCACCAACCTCTGCCTTTGGCACCACCTCTCAGGGACGGAACCCCTCTGAGCAGTTGGTTGTTGTCTTTCAAAATCCTTACCTCTCATCACTCCAATCATTACTGAGATTGTCCATAAAGCCTTAGATGAGAGGATCTACTCAAATCTACAAACCCTCATTGATGATGCTGTTCACAAATCTCTTTCTGCCTTTCAAGTCCCTGATCCCAATGCAACCAAAAAGGGGGAGACTTCCAAGTCTATGGCAGTGAAAGAAAAGAAAAGAAAAAGAGTTGATGATGAGAAAGAACCTACAAAAGAGAAGGAGGTGGAGAAAGAACTGATCTCAGAACAGCTGATCACATATAAAAGAAAGAAGAGTGCTGAGTCAAAAGCTGATGAAGATAATCCTTAGAAGATCTTGTCAAAGATGCTGATGAAGCTCACAGCAGATCCATGGACAAATTATAGATCAGCTCTTTCGACAAGGTCATGACATAGCCACATTAGACTCTGATATCAGAAGGTTGGAAATAGAAGAGATTCAGGCAAGATGGGCCGGTTATAGTGTGTTGGAAAAAGAAAGATTGGAGATAATGATCAGATTCATTGTCAAATACCTTGGAAGATCATTGATAGAGATAAAGGCCTGGCCGACAGTATCCTGGAGATAACCAAGAAGATCTGCTCTGCTGGAGGCTATAATAAGGGGTTGATAATTGAAGCACTGGATGAAACAAGTGCAGGGAAGAGAACTGAAATGGGAAAGCTCTCCAAAGCCAAACTCACCACTAAAATGCTAAGTCAGTCTTCTCACACTCCCACTCAAACAAAACTCTTATCTCTAAAATCTCCCAAATCTATCCCTAAACCTAAGCCACCCACAACGCAACCCATAAAACCAATCCCTTTACCCCAAAAAACACCTCAAACCTTACCCAGTGAAGCACCCAGAAGGAGGAGAAGGGTGTTGAGGGTACAAGAAGATAAAGAAGAGGATGATGATGATGATAGTCTGCCAATGTCTGCTGTTCTCAAACTCAAATCACCTGAGCACAAAAGTCAACAAGTGATTACTCCTGACTTGCAAATGCAGATGGTGAAGGTAAAGACTGAAGAAGCAGAACAGCAGAAACAGCACGATGAGAAGTTTCTCAAGATGGTTGATAAGGATTTCCCTCAGTCCTCATCCATTCAAGAAATGAAGAAACAGGCTCTGAGGCTGTACACTCTTAGACATACTTTTCAACATAAAAAGAAAGAGTGCGGATCTGGCCAGACCCCAGGGTAAGTTCTAGAATTCATAAGAAGAATATACCAAGTAGATATCATGGCCAAGTGAAAAAGACCTTGAATGCTGTAATTACATTGGCCATGGTAGTCTTACCCTGGGAAATCATTGAAGAATTCAAGAGAGCTCACAAATTCAAGACAACCCCTCAATCTATTCTTGAGAACAAAATGATCAAGAAGGGGTTGTTATACAAAAGACTTGAAGATCTTCTGAAGAGTGAACTCCAGTTGTTGCTTGAAGGCTCTCTCCCTGATGAATTTGCTTATAGAGAGATAACAACTATGGAGTTGAAAAATGGCAAGACAGTGAGATACATGTCTGAGTATTATGGCCCAGAGTTCTTCTTCGAAGGAGAAGCATAAGAACTCACCAAGGAGGAACAAGTTGTTCTCCTTGAGGCCTATGCTAGTGAGTTTTATAGACTCATTCATGGGAATTAGGTTTCATGGTTGGGATAAGACTATGTGTTCAGTTTCCCCAATACAAAGTTCCCTTCCATACTTATCCAATCAAATGATTAGAAACCTTTTCCCGGTCTATGCTTAACTGACTACCTCTGAAGCTGATCAAGAGGGTGATTCTGCCAAGAATAAGTGGGATCACTAATAAGTTTAGACGTGTTGGCTGCATTGGTTCAGGGGAGTTTGTTGGACCAAAAGAACCAATGAGCCTGATGAGAAAAACCTCTAAGTCCCACAGACATTACAACTGCTGAAGAAGATCACAACAGCTGAAGACATCAGCTGATTACAAGGTCTGAAGACAAAGTCTGAAGACAAGAACTAAAGACTACTACTGAAGACAAAGTCTGAAAGTAAAAGTCTGAAGAACAAAGTCTGAAGAACAAAGACTGAAGACAAAGACTGAAGACCAAAGTAATTAGTAGTTGTCACAACGGCTGAAGTTATCAACTTCAGTAGTTGTTATGGTTTCCTTTCAGTACTTGTAATTTACTTTTCAGTAGTTATAGTTTCAGTAGTTATAGTTTTAGTAGTTTAGTTTCAGTAGTTTTATGTTTTTGTACTTGAGCATTCTCTGAGATGTAATCACTAGTTGAGAACATTCTCAGTAGTTTGCATAATTTCAGTAGTTTGAATAATTCTGTTAGATGTCACTATCAAGTGACATCAGCAGACGTCACATATCCTATATAAGGAATGTTGACCTAATTGTAAAGTGTGACATTGAGCCACCACGAAAGCATTGAATGAAATATTCCTTTTGCAGAATTCTCTCTGTATAACCGTTTACTTTTGCATCGAATATCAATTGTGTTCTTGCGAATTGTCTAATTCATTGTTCGAATGCCACTGCAATACTCTCTAATTAATCAAACTTAGATCACTGATCCTAACAATCATCATACAAGGCATCATCATACATACATAGCATACATCATGCATAAACATACGACATCATACATCATCATGTCCAACATAACCTCTAAGGCCTCAAAAGTGATCTTACATGAACTTATGGGAACCTTCCACGTCAAAACTTACATCTGCCCTTTCCCCAGAAAGTCAGTAAATACACTACGTTTTCCTTGGGTACACCAGCCCTTCAGTCGCATTCATGCGACTGAACACCATGAAAATGGACGAATGCGGAACATCCATGCGAATGGACCTCGTCCGGATGAACTAAATACGGATAAGTCCCATGCGAATGGAACTAATGCGAATGAACACCTTGTGCGAATGAAAGTAATGTAGATGAGCACTTATGTGAATGGACTCTCAGTCGCATGACTCCCCATGCGAATGGCCCCCAATCGTGCGAATGTACCTCAATCACATCTCATTTGGTTGTATGGCCTTCATTCGATCGCCTAGCCCTAGCTGATGCAGAATGCAGTTCATCCCGAACCCAATCTGCCATTTTCAACCTCCAAGCTCATCCAAACCCATTCTAAGCCCAAATCAACCATCCTAAACCTTAGGAATGCATACCACAACACCACTGAAGCACGCACAAGCCCAGAAAATAATTCCAAACGCATCACACACAAACACATACAAATGGGTCAAACACACACATACAAAAATAGGTTCTTAGATGTGTTCTAGCCCTAAAATTGACCAAAAACATTTAAAAGTGGGGTCCTAGAAACTCACACAAACCACACCAAGAAGTAGAGCTTCGATTGGACCCGCTACACGACGATTTTGCACTCTTGAATCCACCCGAACCAACTTTTCTTCTTTTCTCCCTTTTCTCTCTTCTTTCTCTCTATGTTGCATAATTTTGGAGATGTGGGGAGGGTGTGGGCTGCCCTCCCCTCTTATTCTCCATCTCTTCTGAACTTTATCGCATTAGCGAGTTTGGTCCCTCGACTTTCGACTTTATTTCTTTTTCTCCTTTCGTCGGCTTCAAAAATGTAAATAACCAGGTGTTACATATATATATATATATATATATATATATATATATATATATATATATATATAATATATATATATATATATATATATAATATATATATATATATTAAATCCAAAGATTGAAATCAGGAATTATCGGTGTTAGAATAAAATCAAGTTGATGATTGCGGAATAACATTAACCTTGTTTAATTGTTATATAAATAAATATCAAACAAAATAAATGTTGATTATGACGAACACATTGATATGAGCACAATAAATAAACAAACACGATTTGTTTCAAACGTATTTCATTAAAACTATTTAATGATTACACATGAATAAATGATGAATGATATAAACAATAATTGAATTGAATGTGTTGATGTTGGTTATATATTGATGTGACGACTGCTAGCGTTTGTGTTTGATTGATTGTGTGAATCGATGTGATCTTTTTGTATTTGTCATCTGGACAACCCCTATCTATTTGTAACCTAGGAGTCATATTTATAGACAACCGTCATTCTGTTAAGGAAACACCGGATCTCTTGGGATTCGAAATTGTCTTGTTGACTTATTGACTTGTTAACTTATTAATTGTAACACTTTTACAATGCAAGTCCAAGTGTTTGGTCTTCTGCAAATCCTTTTGTTCTTCCGAATGAATCTTGTTCTTCAGAAGGTAGTTTGTTCTTCCAAAGGTATATTGTTCTTTCGAAGGAGTCTTCACTTCAGTTTTGTAAGGTCTTGTTCCTAGGACCCTCACAGCTGGTCAATCATCGCACAAACATATAATTACATTAACTTTAATAAAACTTTGCAGCAAAAACATTAAAACAAACATTTCATTTCATTATAATTGTTAGGATCAGGTATTTGAACGAAATACCTACTGATTAACATGTAAACCAAACCAAATAGTGCGAAATCCTATTTGGTTGGCGATCCAATCAGTGAGAACGCACGTAGACACAATTGTATATTGAATCTAATGTCAAGAATCGATTAGGAATCGATCTACAACATTCTATGAACTTGGAGTATGAACTTAGAGGCTTCTGGACGCCTAGGGTACGTCTGGAGTCGAAGTGGATTGAATGCTTATGTTTTTCCATGAATTATGTGGTATTTATAGGTTAGGGTTGCTCATTCATGCGACTGAACCATTAGCATGGTTCATTCGTGCAATTGAGCCATGCGGTTGATCCATTCGCATGACTGAGTGTTCAGTCGTGTGACTAAGTCAGTCGCATGAAGTTATTCAAGCGTATGGACTATTTAGGCGCATGGACACTCAGTCGCATGGCCATTCGGATGCATGACCATTCGGATGCATGACCACTGTTGGGGCGCATGGTCCAGTCGGACGCAAAAGAACTTCACTTAACCAAGTTTGAATGGATTCATTATTATAACATTATGCACATCAATTCAAACAATCACAAACCTATATAATCTAGTCAATATGTGTTACACAACTCATTAATGAAAAATTAAACATTACAAATCATAATCAAACATTCTCATTTCATTAAGTACCCAATATTACATCAGTGTAAGACATTCAAGACATATTACATTAAGATCAGGATCTAGGTACATGTGTATCAACAAACTCCCCCTTGGACCTAGATCTATCTATTGTCTTACATCTTTCATAATTTCCTCAAAATTTTTCTACTTAGCTTCTCTAGCGACTCCTGTATTTATCTCGAAAGCAAAATAGAGTCGTATAACATTCTGAAATTGTAAAGCTTGTACGATATATTGTGAGTCATAGAACAATGGCCACTTGTATAATATATAAACATCATTGCTAACAAGTTGGTGAGCCACATTGGGTTAAACACCCTTATGGTTTCCATTGTACCATTTCTGTTCAAGACTATCACGGCCTCTCCCGTTCTCCAATCGTAGTACCAGAATTTGAAGTGTGGAGTGAAGTCTTGTGGCATCTCCTGTAGTGGGATCTTTGACATTGTACGTGGTTGACTCCACTTCAACACTATTTTTGGTTTTCCAGTTATGGCGTCAACCTCAGATCGTCTCATGTACTCCGTTGGTTGTTTGAGGTTTGAAGGGACCCATCTGGTATGGTACTCCCTCTTTAGAGCTGCTTCAAACCAGCCTGACATCTTACGAGGGTCAGCATATAGCAATTTCAACTTTGCTAACTGGTTAAGCTCAAAACCTGGAAGAGTCTTCAGATCATGTGGGAATCAGAAGTACTCAATTCCCTTCTCGCGTTTAACAGCGTAAATGTTGAGGTCTTCAAAATGTGCCCATGTTATAATCCTGCCTACCACCTTTTGATGTTTCTTGACTTTATATAGCTTGGTGTAGACAGTTGACTTTGTAGCGTTGCGTTGGGCTCTTAGGTCGTCAAAGCAAGCAGCCCACTCAGCCTTTCTTGTATTGACTTCAGCATCCGTGGCTTGGGCAATATCTTCTTTCTTGTGTGACGCTTCTTCCAATTTATCTAGAGTCTCGAAGGTTTCACTGACAAGGTTGTCACCTAGATTGGGTACCACTTTACCTTCAATGTCAGTGTACTCTGGATAATGTTGATCAGTGACATCTTCTATCTCGATCTCATCAATGTCGTTGAGTTCGTCGTCACTATCACCTTGAACTGTTGGAGCGTTTTTCATGATCCCGTCAGCATTATGTTTGAACATTTTGGCCAACTGCTCATCGTAAAGTCATGAATTATCTCCCTCTCTTCTGGGGTGTAACTCACAGATCTCCTTACGATCCCTTGCAGATCAAGAATCATGGCTAATTGAGTCTTGACCTGCTTAAGGGGATCTACATCATATTCATCCCTCTGAAAGTTTGGATCTATTTGATTTAGACATTCAACATAGCAATCATTAGTTAATAATCAAGACAGAAACATTGACATTAATATAAACATTCTTTACATTAGCTTGATACATGATTCAAATACATATGATTTAAATAACAAAAATAGCTAAGTGTTACTCTTGTCCTGAATCTTATCCTCTTTTGCTGACGGGGCGGATGTGGAGGCACCTTGATCTTGTGCTCTTTTAGTCCTCCTTTCACTGGCAGGTGTGGCACCCACAGCAGGTGAGTCATCTTCATCAACATCAGCCTCATCATCTCCAACATCCCCAGTAACATTAGTATGATCATCACCATCATCATCCTCGTCATCACTATCATCATCACTATCATCTCCATCCCCTTCCTTGATCTTTAGGGGCTCTTCCTTGGATCGCTTGAGATGCAACATGATGGTCTTGTTGGTGGTCTCCAACTCGATCCTCTTAGCTGATTGGGCATTCTGCTCCCGAGTTGGGACATCTCTACATGTTGAGCATCCATCAGCTGGGCCTGCTGAGATATCTACAAGATTGGGCAGTGGTAAGGTCTACCAACTGAAGTATCTGAGTAGTCTTCTCGTCGTCTGCAGCTAACAATCTCAGCACCATGCAGTTGAGTGCTAAGAGATGTTCCTCTACCCCACTGGGACGCAGAGGTGATCCTGATGTGTAGGAGGGATAAGATGGTGGTACATCATGGTGGCTAGTGGTGGTGGTAGTGGCTGCGGTGTAGATTGGGGGTGGTATAGGTATAACATGTGGAGGTATGGTGGTAGTAGTGGAAGGTGGAGGTGTGGTAGTGATGGTGGGTGGTATGGCAATGGTGGTAGAGGGCGTGGTAGAAGTGGTGGTGGCTATGGTGGAAGGTGGAGTGGTGGTGGTAGGTGTAGTGGTGGTGGTGGTAGTGATGAAGGTGAGTCTTCTCTTCTTCTTCTTCATGCCGTGGGGCTGAGCCATCCTTTTCCTCCTCGATCCTATCGAGGAGGATGCTCCCCCTAGAACACGAATTGGATGACCGGGAGCATATGTAGGATCAGGGTCAGCTTCTCTCGACCCGCCAGGGCGCTCACCAACCGTTCGGAGCCCTCATTCTATGGCAATGACTTTACTGCCCACAGTCCGAGTCAGAGGCTCCTCATCTGAGTCCTCCTCCTCATCAGGTATGAAATCCTGATGGAATCCTGCAGTCTCTGCTCCATCATTGGCAGATGCTCAAGATGCTGTATCAGCAGTGGGGGCCCTTGGTTGAGTGGGCCTTGCATCTCCAGCATCACCACTGTCATCATCATCGAAGTCATCCTTTGGGAGCTGTAGCTGCTCAACCTCTGAGTCACTGTCGACGTGACGCCATTTACGCCTTGTCGGTGCCACGTAACCCTCCTGGGCCAGATGCCTGAACAATCTCCTCACAGGGGGCTTAACCTGTTTTCCCCTGTAGACCTTCATACGACCTAGTGTAGTGTCATCCATCACCTCAAGGATCACTGCATCCTCCTTCTCATTTGGCAAGGAGGGGAGCTTCTGGTCAATAATAATCTGCATGAATCAAGGGTACATGCAGAAGCCCTCCTTCCTTTTCCCCTCAATGTTCTCCACAAGGTAGGTGAAGATCATTTTGGAGAAGCTGAACGGGTGGTTCAGCACCAACGCTGCATATGCATTCTGGATCTAATCTGAGAGCTCGTCAAACCCTCCCTTCCGAGACGCTATACACTTCAGGAGCACATGTGCGAGGTACTTGAACTGGGGGCACAGGTTGCTCTTGTTGAGCACCCTTGCGTTGATGTCCCCAGAGTATTTAGCTCGCAAGAAACATCCTCAGACAGTAAGGGTGTGTAATCGAGTGGGGCAATCAGCATCATCCCCAAACTACAACACCATCCTAAGATCATCCTCAGTGATCACTATGGCCTCCCCAAATATAGAACTCCTCATGCGATGAGGCTCTGAGGATCTATCAACTACTGCGCCTTCCCAGAAGGCCTACTGAATAGAGCAATATGGTGTACATGGAGTCTATATGGGATGGAAGATCCTCGATCTCCTCAGAAACCTGATAATGCTAGAAATGTCTAAAGCATTTCTGAATGTCAGATCCAGATGAGCACAAATGTTGTGCTTAGTGCTCATAGTCCACCGACTTGCCATCTGTTACACAATGAAAATAAACGTTAGTATCCGTTGATGAATAATATCTTGAATCATTTGGACTTGAAATTCTTTCTGTTCTGTCGTGTGAATGAGACTATGCGAGTGAGATCTAGTCGTGCGAATGAGTAGTACGACTGAGATCTAGTCGTGCGACTGAACTCATACGCATGGTTCAGTCGTGCGGTTTAGCCATTCGCACTACTCAGTCATGCAACTGAAGTTCATCAATCTGTCCATTCGCATGACAGGCTGCTATTCAATTCAAATTCAAGTTTTGACCAATTCTTATGATTAGACGTCGTGTTTTGGTTCATTGGACTCGCAATCATTCTATTTACCATCTAATAACATTAATTTCAATCATTTGCTTAGTTTGATTAGGTTATTAGCCAAACAAGTCTTGGTTCTTGGTTTGGACCTCATTTGTCTATTTTGGAATCAAATTTCATGAAATACGAGTGGATTGCGCCTCATTATACCTGTATAATCAATGGAAATCGTCAATACACAAGAATCAATGATATAAAAGGCTCAAACGAAAATTGGCAGAGTAACAATGTGTCGTGCGAATTAGGGCGAATTTGGGGGTGTTGAATAACTGCGACCGACTAACTCACTATTTATACTAGGGTTCCCTTCAGTCGTGCGACTGAGCCCAGTCTCACAATTTGTTTGTGCGACTAAAGATCAGTTGTGCGACTGGAACAGTCGGTCACCTTCAGTCGTGCGACTAGAGGTTAGCCATACGACTGTCATTCGGTCACCTTCATTCATGCAATTCGCACATTTTAGGTCTCCAATCGTGTGAATTTAGTCGTACTGATGGTCCAATCGCACATATGTCTCATACGTGTGGGTTAATCGTGCGATTTGGCACACTTGTATCCTTCAATCGTACGACTTGTCCATGCTCATGGCCTAGTCGTGCGAATGAATCACACTCATGGTTTTTAACTTTATGCCCATTTTACATTTTACACCCTTTTAACTTTTGAATAAACGTTATGTGCATTTCTAGAAAAACCTTTGATCACCTCAGACGTGATCCTTTTAAAAACATTTTGTCACCTCAGACGTGACCCATTTTTATTTAAAAGCACGTGTGGTCACCTCAGACGTGACCTTTTAGATGATAAGGTCCCTTATCAACTTCCATGACATAGTCCGATATTAAACACTTCGAAATTGACAAAATATAAACAGAAATAAAACTGAAACTTAAAAGTAATACATGGTTTTGTGTTTTTACGAGGCTTAACTCCTAAGAAGTAGTTCTAAGGAATAATTTTTCTGATAGAGCAGCTTCAATCATTTAAATCATACATGGACCAATCCAATCTGGAATCATACAGGATACTCAAATCATTCACGACAAGTTCTTTAAAAACTTTGATGCTCAATTCTTGTTTTTCATGTGGAGACATTTAGCAAATTTAGGAAATCATACTAGTACTCTTAGGTCCCCACACTGATTTGAACTTTCAAGAATTGTAGCCACACTGATTGTCAGTATACTTTTCCTCTTAAATCCATACACAGACTTTCAACACAGATTGGTGATAGTTTAAGGTTTGATTATTTCAACAAGCATTTGTGGATCCCACACATATATGGTAATCAACATTCCTCAATAGATTTTTGAGCGGTCTGAGGGTATTATTCAAGAAGAAACTATTCTTAGAACTTTCAAAGAGAAGCCAAGCCTCAAGTCAGTTCTATCGCACAACAAAGAGGCGGCAAACAACAATGAGTTCTAGAATTTATAGATTATGCTTACCCTCAGGTCAGTGCCACCGCATAGAAGAGAGGCACATAACCTATCTTCTTGTTTGAGAATTTTCATTCTTTTTGCACAGATCTCACCAACAACATAGGTTATCAGTTTGATCGTATTTGCATTTTTATGTGCTTTTGCCCATGCTTTGGTCTTACGCACACATTTGTGGCATCTATTTTGCTCGTCACCCCTTATTGGAATGTTGTTGATTGTGTTAGCCAAGGATAAGGTGTTACCCACAGCTAGTCAAACATTTTAGTTTCATCTTTAGATCACCAAAAAGGTGTAGTCATTGTGTTGAATCTACCGACATATCATCTGTGGTCTAGCAACCTCTAGTTCTACTTTCTTTGTGTTACGTTAGTGGCAACTAGCTTATCTATCATATTTCCTTTTATATTGCTCAGACTACACAGACTTATACTTGAGCTTTGCATATTTTTCAATTTTGATTTTTAATGTCCCAGATGATTTGTTCCTGTGTACTATCATATTCCAAAGATTGAATCAGTATCACACATATGATTTTACTTTTACTATCAGCATGCCTCTCCTTCTCTGTCGTTTTTTTTGTTTTTTTGTGTACTGTCTAAACCTATTCTCCCCCTAAAATTTTAAAACCGTAATGAATTAGCATTTTAGGATTTTAATAGGCAAAACAGTAAGACCAATTTTAATTAACCAACTTAAAATTAAACAAATAAAATAAAATAATAATAAAAAATGAAAAATAAACGGACTAGACACGACACATCGGACTATACATGGTCATCTTCAGGAATGACCTCAATTTTCTTTTTAACTCCGTTGGCCTCTAACAATATAAAAAACGTGGTTTGTCAAATGCCTTTGTAAAGAGGTCAGCGTGTTGAAAATCTGTATTTATTTTTACCACATCGATTAAGTTCTTTTCAAAGCAATCACGTATAAAGTGATATTTAATTCCGATGTGTTTGGTCTTAGGATGTTGGACCGGTTTTTGGTGACTGCAATTGCAGCAGAGTTATCAACAAAGATAGGAGTAGAAGAGAAATTCAAACCGTAATCCCACATTTTCTGTTGAGTCCATATGATTTGAGAACAGTAGCTTGCAGCAACAATGTATTCGGCTTCATAGGTTGACAATGCAACCGAGGTCTGCTTTTTACACTACCAGGTTACTAATCTTCTCCCAAAGAACTGACACCCTGTTGTTGTAGACTTGTAGTTCATCTTGCAGCCGCCGTAATCCGAGTCGCTATATGCTGTTAGCTCAAAGTCATCATCATGAGGATACCACAACCCAAGTGTGGGTGTGCCCTTCAGATAACAAAAAATCCTTTTGACCCCAATAAGATGGTTCACCATAGGCTTTGCCTGATATCGTGAGCATAAACATGTAGCATACATGACATCAGGTCATGAGGCAGTGAGATACATGAGAGATCCAATCATCTTGCGATACATAGTGGCATCTACTAGATCACCATTCTCGTCGGGTGCTACGTCATGGTTTGTAGCAAGTGGAGTTCCAGGTGTAGAAGCATTCTCCATGTCAAACCGAGAGACAGTATCACCTACATACTTGGTCTGATGTAGGAAAATCCCATTTGGTGTCTGATCTACCTGTTACCCGAGAAAGAACTTCATCTCTCCCATTGCACTCATCTCAAACTCCGCCTTCATTACTGCTTCAAACTCTTTGCATAATTCTTCGTTCTTGGAACTGAAGATTATGTCATCGACATAGATTTCTACCAACATTAAATCTCCATCTTTTTCTTTGACAAATAATGTACAGTCAATGACTCCCCTGCGAAAACCGTGTTTCACAAGATGAGTCGAGAGTTCTCATACCAGGCCCTCGGAGCTTGATGAAGCCCGTATAACGCCTTGTCGAGTTTGTAAACTCTGTCCCGATGATATGGATCCTCAAATCCCTCGGGTTGACTGACATACACTGTCTCTCGAATCTCACCATGAAGGAATGCACTCTTCACATCTAGTTGATAAACTTTGATTTTCATATATGATGCATCGGCAAGGAAGATGTGGATTGCTTCCATCCTTGCCACGGGTGCAAACACTTCATTGTAGTCAATACCCTCAACTTGTCAAAAATCCTAAACAACAAGCCGAGCCTTGTTTCTGATGATCACTCCCTCATCATATTTCTTGCATTTCAAGACCCATTTGGTGCCAATGACCTGAGCACCTTTAGGTCTATCCACTAAAGTCCATACACCCAACTTCTTAAACTGAAGAAGTTCTTCTTGCATGGCACTCATCCAGGCTTCATCATTCAGTGCTTCACTCGCATACTTTGGCTCAAATTGAGACACAAAGCAATGGTAAGCACCATCGTGAAGGTATCCCTTCTCCATCACAGAGGCATAATCAGCTGAGTACAACTAATTTCTAGTCTGAACCCCTGATCTCAGATCTCCTATGACATTATCCAATGGATGATAGATGTTTAGATGTGAGCCGGGAGTTGTTGGAACGATCACCTCAGAATTAAGATTGTGAACATTTGGTTCTGGATCTGAGGCTATAGGAGTCTAAGGTTCAGAAGGATCAGAACCATCATTGTCAGATGCTTGTGGACTTGTGGTAGTCGGAACCTGTGCATCCTGGTTGTTTTGATCATGTTCCACATTTTCTTCATCAGAGGAAGAGTCACTCACATCAAGTGCTCCCCCTGAGTTGGTAGATGATTGACTTTGTGAACCGGATGGTGTTGAATCTTGATGTCATACATCATCTTGTTTGCCAACTCGTCTTTGGAAGTGGAGAGTGGTATGTTGAAGGACTTGAAGAATCCATCATAGTCAAAGAAGTAAGTAGGCCCTTTTCCTGCAGGCGGTGTGGTGTATCTCTGAACATCAAAATTACACCACACCTCTACTTGACCTGTTAAGTTGTTGTAAACTCTCTTGTTTGGTATGTTGTATCCTAGAAACATCCCTTCATCTACCTTCTCACTGAACATTCCCTCCTAAGCCTTCTTCAGCAGGGTGTACGGAGCACCAAACGGCTCGAGATACTCTAAGTTACGTTTACATCATTGTAGTAACTCGTAGCACGTTTTTCCATGGCGTTTAACTACCAGAACTCGATTAAGTGTATAACATGCATTTGCCACTACTTTAGTCTAGAATTGAATAGGCTGTTTTGAGTCTGCCAGCATTGTCCATGGTGTCTCTATCAAGCTTCGATTCTTCTGTTCAGCAACACCATTCATCTAAGGAGTGTAGGAAGAGGTAAACTGATGCACAATTCCCTTTTCCTTGCAGTAGGCCTTCATCCACTGATTCTTGAACTCGGTTCCGTTGTCTGAGCGCACTTGTCGTACCTTCAACTTGTATAGGGATTCAAGTGTAGTTACCAATTCTTTAAGGATTCAAATGTTTCTGATTTGGATTTCAGAAACATTACCCAAGAGAATCTTGAGTAGTCATAAGTAACTACATAGCAATACAAGTCGCCTGCGATGCTTTTTGTATTGACTGGACCAAACAGGTCCATGTGAAGGAGCTCAAGAGGAAGTTCTATAGAATGAACTTTCTTTTCCTCATGAGACTTCTTCGTCTATTTGCCCATTTTGCATGCAACACAGAAATCCAGGAGTTGGAATTTTTGACATTTACTCCTCTCACAAGATCATTCTGGATCAAGAGATTCATTTTCCTCAGATTTATGTGTCCTATTCTCCTATGCCAGGAGATAGAGTCCTTCTCAGTAGCTTTGGACAAGAAGCATCGGACTTCACGATCCGTTGTAGAGGCCTTTGAGAGATCCAAAACATAAAGATCATTATATCTTCAAGCTGACATTAGGACTTGGTCCTCCCGTATCACGTAGTTCTTCTTCAGAACTTAGCACTTCTTGTCGTCAAAGACTACTTTGAAGCCTTTATCACATATTTGAGAAACTGAAAGTAAGTTATTTTGTAATTGCTGGACATAGTTTACCTTATCAAACTTAACTTTTTCATTTCCCACTTCCCCTTGGGTTGTGATGTACCCGCCTTTTTTTCCAGCAAATGAAACATGCCCTCCTTTGATTTTTCTCACGTTTGATAAGAGAGCTCTGTTCCCTGTCATGTGCCTGGATGCTCTGCTATCTACAATCCACGTGTTAGTCTCACCACTATAGCGAACACCCTGCACATTCAATGAAAACATTAGTTTATGTTAAGAACCCAAGCCTTCACTAGCTTGGGTTTCCCCGAGGCATCAGAAATCATAAACTCAACCCATTGACCATTTGAGGTTGAAGAAAGCTCAGATTTATTTTTGTTCTCATTTTCAGACACTGAGGTAGATTTTCTTTCCATAAGCCAGCTTTGTGTAGGGCCTGTTTATGATAAACAGATGACTGGCTGAAGGGTTGAACTTTGGGTTCACTATCCCTTTTAGGAGGCGTCACTGAGTTCCTCTAAAAAGAGCTAGGTGTAGATGCCTAAATTTCAACTTTCCTCCTCGGTGTCTGGTAATAAGGACAATGAGACGCTATGTGACCATACTCTCCATAATTATAGCAGGATCTGCTTTCAACTTTACGGTTTATATGTGTTTGGTGGAGATGTAGTTGTCACACGATTGACCTTATTATGTTTAGATTGAGACACTTCTTTATTAGATGTATGATTTGGTTTTACAAACTTAATTTCCTTACCTAGTTTTACATCTTGTGTTTCTTGTTTACCTTGACTTTGACATGATGCTCATGATTGTTTAGGTTTTATAGTCCTTTTGGGTTCTGATTTTACTTTGTTTGACCCTGACTTTAAATTAACCTTTTTAAACCCAATTTCTAGCTTACACAAGACATCTTTCCTTTTGCCTTTGAAGTGGCCTCTTTTTGTTTAGCGCCAGATTCATTGGATTTACTTACGAAATCTGGATCACTAACAAGAGGAGTTGACACCACATGATCCTTGATGGGGTTATTGTTAATCGGTTTACTTTACGTATTCCTCAAGGTCTCAGGTGGTGGTGGAACCACTTTGTATCCCAATCCCTCCCCATTGTTTATCTCTCTCAACAAGTGTTGGACAATGTTAGATGAGCTTGTCGAACTATGCAGTTTTTGTTTTAAGGAGTTGACTTCTACTTCTAAAATTGCATTCTGCTTCTTAGTGTCTTCTAGGGAGTTCAGATAGTACCTAATGTCATTTGCTTGGTTAAAGGCAACTACCTCTGTTTTCCTAAGCTGTTTATTCAATAGGTCTATCTTTTACTTATAACTGTGCTCGTTTTGTTTTAATACTCTTTTATTCTCAGTGCACAGTTCTAGATCCTTCACTAGGCTATCATTATGATCTACTAACCTAGCAAATTTCAAATCAATACTTTCTCTAAATTTATTGCAATCTAAACAAGCATGATTGTTAAACAACTGGTCAGTAGTACTTACCTGAGATGTTGAAAAGGAATCAGCCATGAGTGCAAAATCTGTTGTCTCTGGTTCTGGTGATTCTGACCTTCATGCAGATTTTTCTTCTTCAGCCAGGTGGTTGACCACATGTGCAGTATCTTCAGAATTTGACATCACGATCTCTACTGCTATATCTCCTTCACTTGCGGATCGTCATCAATGTCCTCCACACTAGCTATGTTGGACTCTCTTAGTGAGACGAACTGAAAGCTCCAGTCCTGTCCTTCATCCCCATTAGCAGTCAAGGCTTGGGGTCCTTGCTTGATGAAGTAGAACTGCTAGATGTGGCTTTGTCCTCACGAGTAAAGGACGGGAAGGGATTGCCATTACCGGTCTTCTTTGGCTTCACACACTCCCGCTTGAAGTGACCCTTCTCACAACAGTTGAAACAAGTTACCTTTGACTTGTCGAAGCCAAAGGTTGTGTCTTTCGTAGCAACCAAGTTCTGTCCAGTATTTTTGACAAACTTTTTAGCTCGTCGGACAGCACTTGCCAAAGCCCACATTATGTCCATTCGTTCCAAGTCCATTTCGTCCACCTGTTCATAATCCTCATCTACCAGGTGACAATTTCCTATCTTTCCAGCAACTAGTCCATCATAGGAGTGGACTACAGCAACTAAGAGGTCCATGTATTCATTGGCCACCTCAACAGTCACATTACCGAAGTTATCGGTTCTCAATTTTGCTGCATTAGCTTCAGGTATGATATACTGACTGCCAGACGACCTTGACGTTTTGGACCCTGAAGTAGAAGATTGTGCTGGAATTGTTGCGCTTGAGATGAAGGCAGTCTGAAGTGGTGCTCCAGATGTCTTGGCCCGAGGAGTCGCATTGTAGAGTGCAGGATTCTGATCGTAGTTGGCCTTTTGAGCTGTATACTTCATCCTAAGCTCCTCTTCTCTCAGTTTCAGAATGAAGTCATTATATCTAACTTTGAGAGCATCCCATTTGTCTGAGATTTGAAACGAAAGAAGCCCATTTCTCTGGTAGTCCATTAGCAAAGTTGGATACCTTATCCTCCATCGACGTAGTTACTCCATGAGTGTGCATCTCAATCATCAAGTGGTAGAATCTGTCGATCATATCATCCAAGCCTTCCTTTCCAATTGAAGAGAAGTTGTCAAACTCCTTCTTCAAAGCTTTGGCCTTAATGGCCTTGTGTGAGGCATTTCCGTCATACCTCTTCTCCAACGCATCCCATAGTTTCTTTGATTGAGTATACTCCTAGTACTGATGGAAGATCCTTCAGAATAAACTGAGTGAGCAAAGCATAGACTTTCTTCTCAGCGTTATGTTTTACCTTCTGATTGAGTCAACACGTAATCAAGAGCCATGGCTCTGATACCACTTGTTAGGATCAGGTATTTGAATGAAATACCTACTAATTAACGAGTAAACCAAACCAAATAGTGCTGAATTCTATTCGATTGGCGATCCAATCAGTGAGAGCGCACGTAGACACAATTGTGTATTGAATCTAACGTCAAGAATCAATTAGGAATTGATCTACAATGTTCTATGAACTTGGAGTACGAACTTAGAGGCTTTTGGACGGCTAGGGTACGTCTGGAGTTGAAGTGGATTGAATGCTTATGTTTTTCCATGAATTAGGTGGTATTTATAGGTTAGGGTTGCTCATTCGTGCGACTGAACCAATAGCGTGGTTCATTCGTGTGATTGAGCCATGCGGTTGATCCATTCGCATGACTAAGTGTTCAGTCGTGCAACTGAGTCAGTCGCATGAAGTTGTTCAAGTGTATGGACTATTTAGGCACATGGACACTCGGTCACATGGCCATTCGAACGCATGACCACTATTGGGGCACATGGTCCATTCAGACGCATGAGAACTTCACTTAACCAAGTTTGAATGGATTCATTATTATAACTTTATGCACATCAATTCAAAGAATCACAAACCTATATAATCTAGTCAATATGCGTTACACAACTCATTAACAAAAAATTAAACATTACCAATCACAATCAAACATTCTCATTTCATTAAGTACCTAATATTGCATTAGTGTAAGACATTCAAAACATATTACATTAAGATGAGGATCTAGGTACATATGTATCAACAATAATAATCGCTTTTACAAAATAATACAACATTCATTACAAAACATCGTTTTGTTTCCATTACAATGCAAAAACATTATACAAAAAGAATGCCATCCAAAATGAGCCAAGTAGCTGCCCCGTGCCATTCTCAACAACAATCACCTGCCAACTGGAAAAATATAAAAGTCAGCGTTGCTAAGTGAGTTCTAGTTTTAAAATAAAATATACATTACTTTTTTTCAAAAACATTGATACTTTCAAACTGTTGGGTTTTGTAACAAGTTTATCAAAGCAAGTTTAACCATTTAAACTTCAAAAACGCAGCGGATATTAGTGGTTAGAGTGTGTTTAACAATTAGTAAATTTTAAGCATATTAACCAAAGACAAAACCCATAAACAAGGATCATTAATATATGTGAAATGACATGCTATCAAAATTAAAATAACAACCGTAGGGTGTTCTTTTCAAGAACAATAAGATGAAGTATAGATGAGATGAAGATGATGATGCTCTTGAATGTCCAGCCTCTAAGAGAGAAAGCCTCAAGTTTGTATACCCACAAGACTTAGCAAAAACCTAACTTGTTAGGTAGTAGAACACCAAGTCTCTTGTCCTTCTTGTTAAACCCAAAAATCAGCCAATGTGAGCTTCAAGTTCAGCGAATATTGAATTTTTCAGCAAGTAGAAGAAGGAAGACTGACCAATTGCATGTGTGAGAGAGAAAGAGTGTATTAAGGGAAGAGTGCAAGTTAGTACAAAGTCTTGTATTAAACTAAGACTAAAAGGTAATCAAACACTCCAAGGGGCGGCCAAATTCCACAAATTAAAATGGGTTCCCTCACATTTTATTTTATAAAATTTTTGTTGCACCCTTGAAAGGATCATACATGCCAACTCCATGGGTGATTTGATGTTTGCTCTGCTAAAATCCCTTAATTCCAAGAGGAAATGCGGATGAAGAATGTACTAAGAAGAACAAAGTATTTTCTCCCGCATTTGTCAAATGCTGAAGACATAAAACAAATACGGACAAGTATTTGTTCTTCCGCATTGACAAATGCAAAAGACCAAGAATGAATACGGACAAGTATTTACTCTTCCGCATTGACTAATGCGGAAGAGTAAAAGTGAATGCGGACAAGACTTTGCTCATACGCATTGACAAATGTGGATGACCTAACAAATGCGCATAAGTATTTGTTCATTCGCATTAACCAATGCGGATGACCAACATACTAATGCGGTAGATCAAGTGAAGAAATGCTGATCAAGTTAACTCATCTGCATTTGATAATGTAGATCAACAAGCAAAGATGCGGATGAAGACCTAGACTAGTTCTGATGTAATAGGTCAGGGGTAGTTTAGTCATTTTGTAAAACGCATCTTGTCTGCCTATAAATAGAATAGATATCTCGTACATGAGGTTACGGCTGATAGAGAGAGAATCTTTGTTGTAATTATTCTCTGTAATTTATCAACTTTCATATATCAATACAAAAGCATTTATGAGTATTTTTCTTGCATTGAATGTTCTTTGATCGTTTGTTTCTGCCTCTCAATCATTGACTTGATTACCATATTCGATTCACAGTAAGAATCTGACTCTTACTAAACCCCAGTCAATTGGTATCAGAGCTTTGGCTCTCGATTCTTTTTCAGAACTGTGAAAGAATTGAATAGAATTCGATTGATCTGGTAATCGAGTTGCTAGTAGAGTATATCATATTCTCTACTTAGTAAATAGTAGAAATTACTCTTGTGAACACATACTCACCAAAATACTCACAACAGCAAGAAACTCAAATACCATCACAGATCTGTTTCTGAATTCCATTGGAACTGTTTGGACTAAGTTGGACTAATCAATCCTAAAATCATCTAAATCTATATTATAACAGTTAAACACATAGTTAAAATGGATTCTAAGAGCTACTCAAAACTTGGTCACACACCTAAACCTCTAATGCTTAAATATAAATCTTAGTTTAAATAGTGGAAAATCAGGTTTAGGAATTACATCACAGGTGTAGATCCTGATTTCTGGATATCAATATGTAAGGGGCCACACATCCCTGTTACCCTGTCTGCAGATCAAGTTGCAATATACAGAACTGCTTGAATACCCATTGAAGATCTGACCTTAGATGAAGAAGACTACAAGAAAATCAAGATAGACCTCAAAGCCTACTCAATTCTAACTCAAGCACTTAAGATGGATGTGCTGAAAAGATTGGAGAAGTATGGAACTGCAAAACCTGTGTGGGATGCACTCAAAATCATGTGTGAAGGAAGCAGTGAAGTGGCTGAATCAACAAGGATAAGCTTGTTAATCAGTATGAAACATTCCACCACACAAGGGAGAATCAATCTCTAAACAACTGCATAAATTTGTACAGTTAGTAAATGACTTGGAAATTATTGGAGTCTCTTACAAAATTAAAGAATTAAAAAAAAGATGCTTCACAGTCTCCTTGAAAGCTGGAAACAGAATGTAACCATGCTGAAAAATACTATTGATCTTGAGAGTACTACTCTAGACATCATGATAGCCAAAATTTAAGCTTTAGAACTTGATGAAAGAAGCAGAAATCTTGGTGGACCTAGAGTGATTGAGTCTTACAAATTTCCATCAAAATCTCATTCTGTGGAAAATGCATTCATCACTAAGGAGGATGATTTTATCTCATCTAGAGATCAAATGAACATACTGGGTTCATTGCAATCACCAATCAATCATCCTTCAACTCATCTCAACCTCCTAGAGTCACAGCTGCTTCTCAAACTCCCAGAGTCAATACTATTCCTCAAACCAATCCTGAAGACTCAAGATCAGAAGACAAAAAGGCAACTTACAATGCATTTGTTGCAAGCTTTGAAGCCTACTTGGGAGGAACACTCACATCTGCTCATCTCATTCAAGAAGATCTGGAGGAAATGGACCCAGATGATGTGGAAGAAATGGATCTACAATGGCAAATGGCCATGATTGCAATGAGAGCTAAGAAATTCTTCAAAAAATGAAGAAAGCTGAGCCTAAATGAAAATACAAAACTTGGATATGATAAATCCAAGGTGAAGTGCTTCAACTATGGCATGCTGGCCACTTCTCAAGGGAGTGCTATGCCCCCAAGAGAAACAACTATCGAAGAAACTCTCCAGGCCAATAATCCTCATATCCTAACTCAAGCTTTCACTCAAACAACCAATAGCAGCGTTACATCAACACAAATCATATCAGAATCCACCCCAACTGACAAATCAAGCTCATGGAAGCAGTCAGTCTTCAGCCAGTGCTCTAGTGATAAAGCAAGATGGAGTATGTGACTGGAGTGTGTATGCAGAGGAAGTCAAGCCTCAATTTCAAAATCATGCTCTTATGGCTCACATCAATAATGGACCATCTCCAATGCCTACTGAGGTAAAATCTAACCTTTGTAGTGAAAATTGCATTAATGAATTGCAAGGGTATAGGGAGCATAATCACAAACTGGCTGATAAAATCAATGAAGAAAACGTAAAGTCAGAGATGATGAAGAGAGAAATAAAAAACTTTGAAATCAAAATTAAATCTCTCATCTCTAACATAGAAAAACTGCATGGTGAGATGTACACTCTTGCATCTGAGAATGAGCTACTTACTAAAAAGTTAGCTCAATCTAAGGCTCAACAATCTATGATTGAAGTGAAACTTGAAAAGTTTCAAATGTCTTCAGTCAAGCTGCAAGAGATGCTGGATTCCTAAAAGGATCCAAAGGACATGATAGGGATTGGGTATAATTCATGTCCTCCACCATACAATGACAACAACACTATCACGCCTGAATCTGTCTCACTCTCTAAAGCAATTGAACCTAACACTATGGAAGTAAATCTGTAGTGAACAGGTGACAAATCCTCAAAACAAACCTGACGTTTATATTGAAGCCAATGAGGATAAAATCAAGTTAGGTCACCCAATCAAAATCAAAGAGTGCTCAGACAAGACAGTGAGTGTCATGAAACCATCAAGCCTTGTAAAAGCAATTGTACCTTTTAAAAACTTCATACCATCTGTCTTACAACGCAAAAAAAAATATGTCAAGATAGTGAAACCCACTACTAAGAGTAGTTCTGGTAATGAGATTGTATCTCCATAAAATTCAAGCAAAACAGAAAAGGTTTCATTGCAAAAGAAAAAAACTGTAACATTGAGTTCAACACATAAAACTATTAAGACCTCAGTCTTCATGTTTAAGGCAGGAGTTGGTTTGATATCTGTAACAAGGAACATGTCGACCATTTGAGAAAGAAGTAAGAAAAAGGTGAAGAAGCAGAAACAACCCAGACAACTAAACAAAAGTAGTGTTGTGAAGCAAACTACTAAAAGGGTTGATTATGATTCATCACCTAAAGAAAAGAAAGTGACTCATCAAAAGAAAATATCAGTTGAGACAACAAGGAAAAATCTGTTTCCAAAAACAAACAAATGTATTGTGACATTTGTGAAATGTTCAATCACAAGATAGATAAATGCTTCTTTAATCAATATTGCTCTATCTGTGATATGAACAATCACTCTACCAAAAACTGCTATTTCAACAAGTATTGTTCAATCTATGACATGAACAATCACAATACGTCTGATTGTTACTTCAATCAGAAGGGTTTGAGAATTCCCCAACGCAAGCCCATCTCAAAAACATCTACTGTCTTGCACCATGTCAGACCTCATCTTCATAATACTCAATCTGGACACCTAGATCAACAAATGAAAGAAATAATTTGAAGGAATTAAGGAAAGGACAAAGAAATCATCTCACAATGAAACACAAACTTGACCTTCCTAAGCAAAAACCTACTTTTGATAATGAAAAACGGCTAAATTTTTACAAAAAATAGAGACCAACGTTTTCATTATTCATTTGAATCCTCAGTAGATGTTGATGAAATGACTCAATCAATTCATTACCAAAAATCTCCCAGAACACCTCCATCCAAATCATAATTTAGAGGGAAATACCAGGAGGTCACTATCATGAATAGGAATGGGAAACCCAAGACCATCATGGCTTGGGTTCCTTATTCTAATTAGTTCTGTTTGCTTGCGGGTTCATCCACACAGGTCTAATAGCCTATGGTACGTAGACAGTGGATGCTCCCGACACATGACTGGAGATCGTTCCCTCCTTCATGACTTCAAGCACATACAAGGAACTACTATGGCATTCATTTGAGATTCAGAAGGTGGTAAAATTAAAGGAGAAGGATCTGTGACAAACAGGATGCTGAGCTTTGACAGAGTGAACTACTGTGAATAACTGAATTTCAATCTGCTAAGCGTGTCTCAGATCTGCAACAAAAAATATTCCACTCACTTTACAGACACTCACTACTACATTCTGAAACCTGGATTTGAGATCCCTGAACAATGGGTTGTCTTAAAGACCCCGAGGAAGAATAATACATGTGTCTTAAACCTGTGTTCTGCATCACCTAAGGAAGAAACATGTCTTTTGTATAAAGCATCATTTGATGAGTCATAGCTTTGGCATAGACGTTTGGGGCATACTAACTTTAAAAAAATGAAAAAGTTAGTCAAAGGAAGCCATGTTATTGGTCTTCCTAAAAAAGAATTCAATTTTATTGATCAATGTTCAGTGTTCCTCAAAGGAAAACAACACAAATCGTCTCACAAAACCAAGCTGGTGAACACTAACATACTCCATTGAAGCTACTTCACATGGATCTGTTTGGGCCAACTCATGTAATGAGTATGGGAAAGAAACAGTATTGTTTAGTGATCATTGATGACTTTTGACGATTCATATGGGTGTTCTTCCTACTTCATAAAAACAAAGCATTCCAAATCATTCAAGAATTTATCACTAAAATTGAAAATCAACTTGATCTTAAGGTCAAAATAATAAGAAGTGATAATGGTACTGAATTCAAAAATGAAAATATGAGTTCCTTTTGTGCAACCAAACGCATTGCTCATCAATTCAGTCAGCTAGAACTCCTCAACAAAATGGGGTAGCTGAAAGGCAGAATAGAACACTGATTGAAGCAGCAAGAATGATGCTAGCCGATGCTAAACTGCCAATCACCTTCAGGGAAGAAGCATTTAACACATTGTGCTTTGTGAAAAATCCAACTCTGATTGTTAAAGAAAGTAACATGACACCTTATGAACTGATCTTTCATAGGAAACCATTTATTGGATTCCTCAAATCATTTGGTTGTCCAGTCTCATATTAACACCCGAGACCATTTGGAAAAATTTTCATCTAAGTCTGATGAAGGATTCTTTGTAGGTTATTCTTCTGTTTCAAAGGCTAATAGAGTGTTCAATCCTAGATTGAACATTATTGATGAATCTACAAATGTTCAATTCAAGGAAGATTCATTTCCAAATCTACAAATGGTCCTGACTGGTTGTTTGATATTGACACGTTTACAAAATAATTTGACCAATTTCACTTGTCTGATGCAGGAAATATACATTCAAGTGATACTTCATCATCTATAGAAAGAAGAGATAATTATCCAATGATTCCACGTACATTTGATGAACACATGAATGAAGATGTTCCTCTTCAAGCTGATCCTCTCAGACAATTGTCATAAAACCTTAGTGTTTCTTCTAAAGAAGGTCCCAGCCTGGTACCATCTCACTCAGATGACTTGTCAAATGAGATTAGAAATCAAAACAGGCTTCTCATCCAGTTGAAACACAAGGTACATCAAATGATGCAAGCAATCTCAGTGCTGCTGAAGATGCAGCAGTTAGTGAAACAGAAGTTAACAATCTTCATAATTCAACAACAATACAAGATGAATGTGCCTCTGACCATAATGAACTAAATGTCTCCAATCTTGATGTAACTATTGTGGGTGACATCATTCCAACCACAAGAATACACAGGAATCATCCAGTTGAAACCATTATTGGTGATCTTAATGAGAGGGTGACAATAAGCAAGTCCAGTATTGCAAATATCTGTTGTTCTCATGCTTTCTATGTCAAACAGTACCCAAAAACATCAAAGAGGCACTTCAAGACAATAGTTGGATTGAAGTAATGTAGGAAGAATTGCTCCAATTCAAGAAGCAAGAAGTATGGCAGCTGGTAGATCTTCCCGAAGGACAATACCCTATCGGTACCAGATGGCTGTACAGGAACAAGACTGATGATATAGGTATTGTCATCAGAAATAAATCTAGACTAGTGCACAGGGATACACTCAAGAAGAAGGAATCGACTACGACGAAGTGTTTGCTCCTGTTGCCAGACTAGAAGTAATCAGAATCTTTCTTGCATATTCTGCGTCCATTAAATTTACTGTTTATCAAATGGATGTAAAGTGTGCCTTCTTATATGGAAATATTGCTCAAGAAGTCTATGTAAGTCAACCACCTGGCTTTGAAGATCCAGATTTCCCTTATAGAGTTTACAAGCTTGACAAAGCTCTGTATGGTCTTCATCAAGCACCAAGAAAGTGGTATGGGACTCTATCATCCTTTCTTCTGGAACATGAGTATGAAAGAGGAAAGATTGATCAGACTCTCTTTAGAAGAAAAAGAGGAAAACACATGTTGTTAATATAGATCTATGTGGATGACCATATATTTGGCTCGAAAAACAAGCAACTCTGCAATGATTTGAAGACCTTATGCATTCAAAGTTCCAATGAGTGCTATGGGGGAACTCACCTTCTTTCTAGGGGTGCAAGTCCAACAAACAGTAGATGGAATTTTCATAAACCAATCAAAATATGTAGAAACCATGTTGAAGAAATTTCACTTTGCTAACTGTCAGTCTATCAGAACTCCTATGAATACTAAAGTGAAGATTGGACCTGACCCTGAAGGCAAATCAGTTGATCTGATTCACTATCAATCAATGATAGTTTCACTCATGTATCTAACAGCCAGTAGGCCTGACATTATGTTGGTGTTTGTGTGTGTGCCAAATATTAAGTTGGTCCAAAAGAATCACATGGGAATGCAGTGAAGAGGATATTCAGATATCTAAAGGGCAAGCCAGCTCTTGGGTTATGGTATCCAAAAGAAGGAGAATTTAATCTCTATGCCTACACAGATAGTGATTATGGAGGATGCAACTTCAATAGAAAATCCACTTCTAGCGGTTGTCAATTTCTTGGTCCCAGACTAGTATCCTGGCAGTGCAAGAAGCAGACAAACGTGTATGTGTCCACAGCAGAAGGTGACTATATTGCTGCATGAGCATGTTGCTCTCAAGTTCTCTAGATTCAAAACCAGATGCTTGATTATGGTTTTAACTTCTTGCACACACCAATTTCTATTGACAACACAGCTGTTGTCTTTATAACTAATAACCCAGTTCAGCACTCAAAAACAAAACATATTGAAATTAGATATCATTTTTTGAGAGACTATGCTGAAAAAGGTTAATCAAATTCATTCAAGTACCAACTGAAAATCAATTAGCTAATTTGTTTACCAAGGCATTTGAACCTAGTAGGTTTGAATTTCTGGTTCAGTCAATTGGCATGATTAACCTTGAGTAAAAACCATGAAAAACATCAAAAACAATTTAAAACAACAGAAACCACAAAAAGAAATCAAGTTTGATGAAGAAAAGAATTATATGGGAAATGATATAATTACAGTCGTTATATCATTCACTGTGCTTAATTTCAAAATTTAAAAGACTGATGACTTACCAGATATGTTGGTAGGCTCAACATGGAAGAAAAGATACATGTAGTGATGAATTAAAGACATTCAATTGTGAAACACTCATCACAAAGTACAGGTATGTATTGGCTTATCTGAATGCATGTGTGTGTAGTAGCCTAAATACACCAGGTAATGATACTTTATGAATCTCTTTCACCACATCCTATTTCATCTTTGTTTTCCTGAGCAAAGACTTGATGAACTTTCACATAGTGCAGATGTTATGATCCAAAAGATTCCCAATGTGGAACACATCCAAAATTGGATGAATCAACAAAGTAATATATGCCAAGTGAATGAACAAAAGATTCTTATCATGGATCACCTTCCAAAGTGAAGTGAAAAGAATCCTAATGTGGATCAACATGAAAAAGGATCAAATTAAAATAATCCAATGTGGATCAGTGAAAATGAGATTTCATGACTTAAGTAACCTGGTAAGAAAAGCTGTGAAAAAGTTCTACCATGCATTGTATAAGAGGGTTGATCATTTCATGCTTATGTGTGTGAGGTACACATTGAATAATTAAATCAACCAAAATATGATAAAAGTCATTTGCATCAAGATATCAACCAGGTATAAGTTTAAGAGGACAAACATACCTTTAATCTTCAAGTTCTTGATCATGTCCATTTAATCGTAAACATGCACTAGTGTAATGTAAGACTGATATGATCCCAACAAAGAGATTATTCTCTTCATTATTAATTATAATCAAAACAATATTCAAAAGGTTTTAAATCTTTAAAGTTTCTATCCAAATATGGATATAAACTTTAGGGGGAGTAATTTAAAATTTTTTAGTAAGTCCAAATTTTTGTTTATTAACTTAACTTTGAAAAAAACAAAACAAAAAGAATCTTGGTTGGTGTTGTTACAATAAGTCATACCATTATATCTGAGCTTATGTAGATTCTTAGAAGCATGATAAGTCCAAGATCTGTCAAAATTGGAAACTTGTATCAATTGTGACATACAAGTCAATCCAAGCAAGATTTGACAAATTCAACAGTCAACTTCATAAGAAAAATCAATCAAGGACACATCTTCATAAGATGAATAATCAATTCAATCATATTAACTTTTGATTAAGTTCAAAAGCTAATGCAGGTAAGTGCATTGGTTAATGCGGGTGAAGGTAACCCGTGCATGTACTAATGCGGGTAACAGTATATTTTCAAGTGCAACTAATGCGGACAATGATTTTACTCTAGCGCATTAGTGTGTGAAGTAAATGTGGAATTTACTCTACCGCATTTGCTACAGAATCAAATGCAGATGAACATATCTCTCTCGCATTTGCTACAGTACAATGCTAACCAGGTGTTGTCAACCGCATTTGGTATAGTCACACAAATGCTGATTGACTTTGTTCTATGGCATTTACTACTGTGTACAAATACGGAAAGGATAAAACAAGTAACTCTGCCGCATTTGTTACAGTGAATGCCAATGAACACAATCACAAGTTATTCTTCCGCATTTACTACAATACACATGCGGACAGTCAAAGGTTTCAAGTTCTAACTTCCGCATTTGCAACAGTATACAAATGCGGAAAGAATAAAAATAAGAAACAAAACTTTCGCATTTACAACAGTAGCCAAATGCGGAGAGTCAAAGTCAAAAGTTTGTCTTCCGTATTTGCTACAGTTAACAAAAGCAGATGACCAAAAGTCAAACAAATTAACCTTTCGCATTTGCTACAATGGTGACCGTATTTGCTTTTAAACTTGTAAAATCTTTCAAAATGTATTATTTGACTATTTAAAGGAATTCAAACGGGTCATTTAATACTTTTCAAATTTGAGAGACTTTATAGTGAGACGAGCGCAAACGTACAGTACACCATCTTCAATCATTTTTATCATAAACAATCAAAGATTTTCATGTGATTCTACTCAATCGACTTCTGTTATTGATTCTGAAACCACAATCTTATGAGAAACAAGGTGAAGCTTTCATAAAAATTTTAATCAAGACCTAAGTTTTAGAATGTTAAACCTAAATCAGTCAATGAACCAACTGATAATGAAGAACACAAAAACAAGTTCTATTGATGTAATATAATACACCTTTTTGACTTCAATAAGCATGCAAACCAACAAATATCCTTACCATCATGAAAACCTTGATATTCATGTTTGATGTAAGAACACAGCATGTTGAAAAATGAAGCATTTGAAAGAAATCAATAAAACAATATCTCATTAATGGTTCAAACATAGAAACTGTGATTGTTAAATGACAAACTCACTATTTGCTATGACAACAATGCAACAGAAATGACAAGCAATCATCCATGTCAATTTAAAATCAAACTGATAACTAACACACAAGTCTCTTGTGCAGATTACATGGCAAATCTTACATGGAGCAAGCTCCATAACGTCAGCGATTATTAAACCCTCACGTGCCTGAAGCCGAAGGACTTAGAGATATGATAAGATTCTAATCTACCACAAGGGTAGTATATGCCGTCATTGTGAGACCCATAATCTATGAGAATCTCATCAGGTCCTTCTGGGACTCATCTGAGGTAGTTGAAGCTGATGGTGTGAGAACATTAACTAGGAGAATCAACAATGAGCTCACTTTGAGGATCACTGAAGATTCAGTTAGAAGATGACTACAATTTGGTGATAATGCTAATGATCCTCTCGAGCTAGATGATGAAGAAATAACCATATTTTTTGCTGAAATTGGTTATGAAGGAGGTTATGAAGCAAAAAAGATAGTTAAAGGATTAGTGGATCTACCTTGGAGATTCCTAATTCATATGTTCCAACACTGTTTGTCAAAAAGAAAAACAGGATGGAATGACATTCCAGTCCTCACATCCTCTGTAATATGTGCTCTCTGCACCAACATGTCATTTAATATGTCTGCATATGTTTTCAATGGCCTGATTTCAAACATCCAAGAAGGAATAAGATACAAGTTTCTGATGTATCCAAGATTCATTCAATGTCTAATCAATGAATCATTCCATAAAATTGTTAATGAAGGACCTGTGCTTGACATCCCTCATTATGATGCAAGATCTTATAAATACATCAAGAAGAAGGACCCAAGGAACTTTTACAGTGGTGTTCACTCACCTCTTCTTCCTTGGATGATTCAATAATTAAATCAAGTAGGTCAACCATAACCATCACCACAACCATCACCACAACCCTCACCACAACAATCACCATAACCATCACCACAACCAACTCTACAACAAACACCACAACAACACCACAACAATCACCACAACCATCACCACAACCCTCACCACAACAATCACCACAACCATCACCACAACCCTCACCACAACAATCACCATAACCATCACCACAACCATCACCACAACCCTCACCACAACAATCACCATAACCATCACCACAACCATCACCACAACCATCATCACAACAACACCACAAACAACCCCTCAACCTTCACATATATCACCTCATCATCACTCTCCAATATCACCACCACATCAATCACCTATGTCACCATACCAACCTTTGTGTTGGACCAAAAGAACCAATGAGCCAAGATCAGAAAACCTCTAAGTCCCACATGATATCACAACAACTGCTGAAGGCTTCATCAGCAGTTTGACAAGTGCTGAAGACTTCAACAGCTGAAGATCAAGTACTGAAGACTTCAACAGCTGAAGATCAAGTACTGAAGACTTCAACAGCTGAAGATCAAGTACTGAAGACTTCAACAGCTGAAGATCAAGTACTGAAGACTTCAACAGCTGAAGATCAAGTACTGAAGACTTCAACAGCTGAAGACTAAAGTGCTGAAGCTCAACAGCTAAAGAACACAAGTGCTGAAGCTGAAGACCAAAGTACTGAAGTACAATAGCTGACGAGTCTACAAGTGCTGAAGATCAACAACTGGTGTACAAAGTCTGAAGACCAAGTACTGAAGTTTCAGTAGTTTGTCACAACAGCTAAAGAGTACTTCTTCAGTAGTTGTGATATCAGTAGTTTGATGTTTTTACTTTCAGTAGTTTTGTAAAACGACTGAAGAGCTTGTTCTTCAGTCGTTATAGTATCAGTAGTTTTATGTTTTTCAGTAGTTGTAGTAACTGATAACACTTAGTATTTTTGTAGAAGATGTCAGTTGTTTTGACATCTTCAGTAGTTATGTTTCAGTTGGAATAATTCTGTTAGATGTCAATATCAAGTGACATCAGCAGACGTCACATCTCTTATATAAGAGGTGTCGACCTAATGTAGGTGACATTCCGTTACCACGAAAGCGAATATTGAATGAAATATATTTGCAGAATTCTCTCTATCTATAACCGTTTTTGTTCTTCATTGAATATCTTTTCGTTCTTGTGAATTGGCTAATTCATTGTTAGAATTCCACTGCTATACTCTCTAATCAATCGAACGTAGATCACTGATCCTAACACTTTACCATCATCCCATGATCACCCTGCTGAAGTTGAAGTATCAACAAGTGCATCTAAATCATCCAAATCATCTTCTGATGAGGAGGATCACCATGATCAAATCCCTTCAAAGAAAGCATCTTCTAAGGCTGCTCCTTTAGAGAGCTATGCTGAATCTAACATCAACAGGCCTAATGAAAAGGATGAACTAATATCTAAGCTCTTACAGAAAGTGGAAAGGATGGAAAGGACTTTAAATAGGAGAGCTGGAATCATCAATGATAGAATTTTAGAGCTTGATGAGAAAGAGAATGAATTGAAAGAGCTAGAAGAAAAATATGAAGCTGAAAGAAAAGAAAAAGACAAGGAGATTGAGTACTTAAAAGTTGCACTAAACCATTCCAGAGAAGAAGTCAGTGGTCACGTGGACACTCTTGCTATTCAAACCATAGAAATGGAGGAACAAGAGAATATCATTAAGGAACAAGCAGACAATCATTTCTAGTCTTGAAAAACAGCTTCAAAGACAAAACAAAAGAATCTCTGAACTAGAACTGATAATTGAAAGTCAAAGAAGTAAAGTGGACGAGGAAAAGAAAGATGAAGAACAAGAAAAGGTTGATAAGGATGATAACAAGTCTGTTTCTGAAAATGAAGAAAAGAAGGTGATGCAAGTCAAACAAAACTTAAAAAAAAGTCTAGAAATGGTGGTATACTCTGGAAACACAGATGATTCTCACAATGAGAATGCTGAATTTGAGGATCTCTTTAGTGCATTAGATAGCTTTTCATCTGAAATATTCAGTATAGATGATGACTTTTGGGAATTTGTAAACAATCAGAGGACTGATTCAGAGCCTATTGTATTCATCCCTAAGTCACCAGTTCCTTTGGAAAGGAGTTGACAATGCAGATTGTCCCTGCTGTGTCTTATCTGAAGAACAGAAAGAAATAATAAGAGAGATGTATGAAAAAGAAAAGGAAAATGAAAAGAAACAGAAAAGAAAGAGAAGGAGAAAAGTGAACTTAATGATCAAGAGCCAATCACACCTGAAAAAGTACCTGAAGCAGTAGAAAAAGCTGAAATTTCAAGCCCTCAACTTCAAACTTACTCAAGAAAAAGGAAATATTTAGCTGAAAAAGGCTAAGGGTAAGAGACCAGTAGTCGAAGAAGAAACAGTTAAGAAACAAAAAGATGACCCCAGAAGCCTGGCAACAATTGCTGAATTTCTGGAAGAGCATGAGCAGGCTGAAGCTCAATTGAAGAAATTAGTTGGTGTACTTGATTTAGAAGAGGAGAGATTGCTGGTGGATATGATGCTAAAAAGGATGTTAATATGCACAGTCCTATGAAAACAGAACAGGCAGTGGAAGAAATAGGGTCCAAAGCCCAAAGTGATGACTTGATTATCAAAGCTATGTTTCTGATTGTTAGGATCAGTGATCTACGTTTGATTGATTAGAGAGTATAGCAGCGGATTCTAACAATGAATTAGCCAATTCACAAGAACAAAAAGATATTCAATGTAAGAACAAAAACGGTTACACATAGGAGAATTCTGCAGATATATTTCATTCAATATTCGCTTTCGTGGTAACGGAATGTCACAATTACAATTAGGTCGACACCTCTTATATAAGAGATGTGACGTCTGCTGATGTCACTTGATAGTGACATCTAACAGAATTTATCACAAACTACTGATAATTAACACAACTACTGAAGATGTCAAACAGCTGACATCTTCTTACAAAAATGCTAAGTGTTAACTATTATTACAACTACTGAAACAATAACAACTGAAGAACATACTCTTCAGTTGTTTTACAAATATTGAAACGAAGAAAACTACTGAAAGGTAAACCATCACAACTACTGAAGAAGACCTCTTCAGCTGTTGTGACAACGTCTGATACTTTGTCTTCAGCACTTGTGTCTTCAGACTTTGTCTTCAGCACTTGTGTCTTCAGACTTTGTCTTCAGCACTTGTGTCTTCAGACTTTGTCTTCAGCACTTGTGTCTTCAGTCTTTGTCTTCAGCACTTGTGTCTTCAGACTTTGTCTTCAGCACTTGTGTCTTCAGACTTTGTCTTCAACACTTGTGTCTTCAGACTTTGTCTTCAGCACTTGTGTCTTCAGACTTTATCTTCGGCACTTGTGTCTTCAGACTTTGTCTTCAGCACTTGTGTCTTCAGACTTTGTAATCAACTGTTGTCTTCAGCAGTTGTGGTCTTTAGTAGTTGTTGTGATGTCTGTGGGACTTAAAGGTTTTTCTGATCCGGCTCATTGGTTCTTTTGGTCCAACAAACTCCCCCTGAACAAATGCAGCCAAAACCTTTAACTTTATTGAGGTCCCACTTATTGTTGGCAGAATGGTTGGTCTTTTCCTTCTTGATCAGTTGAGAAGATGACCCATATAAGCACTGGCCTGGAAATGAGTCTCTGAAGATTTGGTTGGCAATGTATGGATGGGAGCTTTGTATTGGGTAATTGGACACTGAGCTGTTCCCCCATCCATGAGACTCACTCCCATGTATAAGCCTGTAGGATTCTGGTGTATGCTCTGAGAAACATGATTTGTTCTTCCATGGTCAGGTTCTCGGCTTCACCATCAACCAATCCTTCTCGCCCATACAGCTCTGAGATGTACTTGGCCTGTTTACCATTTTTGAGCTCAACTGTTGTAATCTGTCGGTATGCAAACTCATCAGGATGAGTCCCTTCAAGTAACAGACTGAGCTCATTTTGTTTGAAGTTCTCAAGCCTCTTGTAGACTAACCCCTTTTTAATAATTTGTTCTCTAACATCTTTTGGGGTGGTTGTTTAGTCTCATAGGCCTTCTTGAAGTCTTCAGCACTTGTGTCTTCAGACTTTGTCTTCAGCACTTGTGTCTTCAGACTTTGTCTTCAGCACTTGTGTCTTCAGTCTTTGTCTTCAGCACTTGTGTCTTCAGACTCTATCTTCAGCACTTGTCTTCAGACTTTGTCTTCAGCACTTGTGTCTTCAGACTTTGTCTTCAGCACTTGTGTCTTCAGACTTTCTCTTCAGCACTTGTGTCTTCAGACTTTGTCTTCAGCACTTGTGTCTTCAGACGTTGTAATCAGCTGTTGTCTTCAGCAGTTGTGGTCTTCAGTAGTTGTTGTGACGTCTGTGGGACTTAAAGGTTTTTCTAATCCGGCTCATTGGTTCTTTTGGTCCAACACTGATCAATCAAGATGATTGATCCAGATGAAGTATTTGGAATTACATATGAAGAAATGAAAGAAGAGGAAGATAAAGTGAAAAGGCTGCTTGATCCAAACATTGAAACAGAATATGAAAAGCAATCATCAAAGATGCTCCAATGCATCAAAAATCTTCTATGAAGAAACCAACTGGGTATGAAAGACCATTTCCAAGAAAGGCTCCCCTACACAAGCTGTCTTCAATGAAGAAATCATCCCCAACACCTAAACTCTTCAACTGATTAATGAGAAGAAAGAAAAACTTAAGAAGCTAGAAGAAGAATTATCAAGCACTAAGCCAAGCAATAGAGTATTAGCTGAGGACATGATGTTAAACCAAAAAGACCAAGAACTACTGGCTCCTGTACTACACAAGTACCCAAAATGGTTGCAGAACCATCTCCGTTGAAACTACAAGAAGGATTGAACACTATAGAACTGATCAAGGGGTGTCTACTCCCAAGGGTAAAGTTGATCAAAAGATAATTGCTTGGAAGTACGACAATGTAAGGCCCCGTTCTCGATACGCTTACAGCTGGTGATTCATCGCACATAAAACATATACTTTGCATTTATTTATCAAAACATTGCAGCGGAAACATAAAACAAATGACATTTCATTTCATCATAAAATTTTTTGCAAAATGATGCATCGTTTGTCGTTACAAAATTACATTGTTGTATTACATCACAAAGGCTTTAAATAAATGGATGCCGTCCAAACGAGCTGTGTAGCCGCCTCGTGCCATCCTCAGCAACATTTACCTGCGAACTGAAAACGTATAAAAGTCAGCGTTGCTGAGTGAGTTCTAGTTTTATATTAAAACATACATAAAATCATTATTTATTTCCTTTCATAGTCCATACTATACGTTTCATTCGTTCGTGATCATACATCATACGTACATACAGATAATATCATTGTTATCTTCCATTACGTTCGTTATCCTTTGTTCATTCATTACATCTAGTGACATGTACGTTACCCCAAACATTGTGCATGAAGCTGGTTACTGGGCCTGAGGTCTTTCATAGACCCCAAACATTGTGCACGAAGTTGAATCCAGTACATAGGGAAAGTACATTAACAATTTCTCTTTCCTCTTTCATTCCGCATCAATGCCATGTGCTATACCCTGAACATGTGCACGAAGCTGGTTACTGGGCCTGATGTCTTTCATAGACCCCGAACATTGTGCACGAAGCTGACTCCAGTACCTGGGGCAAGCGGCAAGGATCCCATACATATGGTCATCACAAGGATTGGACCCCATTATGCATCCTTCTGGGGTAGCTAACCCGCACACAGTTGAGCTAACACCCTTCATTGGGTGTGGACCTCCATACATTTGCTTGCAAGACTTTTTACGTTCATTCATTTGTTAATGCATGCATTCATTCATCATGTTCCTCTTTCATTATCTTTCACTTTACGTTACATAATACTTTCAGTTTATTCATTAACATAACACGTAAAGCCATGGAAAGATAATATTCATCATCATAGGAACATAACATATCATTCATACATCATCATACCGGGCATCATACATACATAACATACATCATGCATAACCATGCAACATCATCATCATACATAAGCATCAATCACAATGCATAACATGCCCCTCATACCATCTATGACCCCAAAAGTCAACTTATATAGTCCCCCAGGAATCTCCCAAGTCAAAGCCTACTTTACACATTTTCCTTAAAAATCAGAAAATATTCTAAGTCCTAGACGCATCGGCACTATGCAGGCGCATGGACACTATTCAGGCGTATGGGGAACACGTAGGCGCATGGGCCACTTTTAGGCGCATGAGCACTATGCAGGCGCATGGGGAAACACTTAGTCAAATCCAGCCTAGTTTCTAGGCGCATGGGTACTATTCAGGCGCATGAGCCACTTGGGCGCATGAGCACTATTGGGGCGCATCGCCCTACACTTAGTGATCCGTCTAACATTTCCAGGCGCATGGACCACTGTTCAGCCGCATGGGCTATACTTAAGATTTTCTAAGGCAAATTTTGGGCGCATGAGCTACTGTTTAGGCGCATGGCTCACACTTAATTCTTTCTAAGGCAAATTCCAGGCGTATGAATACTTATCTAGGCGCATGAGCATTCTGTAAAACATGTTTCAAGGATATTTTCAATCCTAATCATCAAACCCATCTGTTCTAAGCATAATGTGGCTATTCTAAACATGAACAACCTATAAACCATCAAGAACTAACATCCAACATACACAATACATACGGGTATTCACACATAAACTTTGTAAAATAATTTTAATACGTTTCCAGCCCCAAAGATAGTTTAAAACATGTAAAAACCAAGGTCTAGAACTCACCTTGTGCAACTTGGGTGTTCTTCCTTTGAACCCGCTTGCAAAGAGTTCAAAACACCTAGAAACAACATCCAAAAACACACACACCTGAGCACAAACACAACCAATAAGCATACAAACACATAACCGGGATAAAACCCAACATAAAAACATAAAAACCTTGAATTCACTTTTCTTCTTCCTCTACTTCTTCAATCCCAGAGTATTCTCTGCTCTCTCTCCCTAAAACCGAGAAAAATGGTGAAGTGAGGTGAGGGTGGGCGGCCATACTCACCTTTACACCAACTTTTGAAAGTTTTGTCCTTTTTGGACAGTTTTAGTCCCTCCACTTGGACTTTATTGCCTTTCTTTCTTTTATTCTTTTTATCTTGACTTTTAATATAACCGGGTGTTACAGACAATACATGGAATATGTTCATGGTGAAAAGGATCTTAGGGCTAGTACAATTCTTTACAGAGTACTCAGCTCTTGTAAATGCCCTGGAGATTCATGATTTGAAGGAACTAGCTCAACTTGAACTGATCAATCATGCAGCTATGTTTAGCGGATATGAATTTGAGAACATACTTACAATGTTCAGAAGAACAAACAACTTCAATTCATTAAAGACAATATGCATGAGAAAAGATAAAAATTTGTCAATCCCCTTGAGAAGAAGAAAAAGATGCAAGCAGAAAAGATTGTATTCCCTGAGCTGAAAGTGAAGCCAAGAGAATCATTAAAGAGGAAATTGGTGTCTAGTACTCATTCCTCCACACCCATCTCAAATGTGTACTATGATGAGAAAACTTATGAGATGGTAACTGAAAGGAAGTGGGTAGGAAATGAGGGAGTTGAAATCAGTTTATTCAGTGGATATGAGGTTAGATTGCTTGATGAATCATACATCCACCACATATACACCAGACACTTCAGGGAATTAAATAATAAATTGGGAGAGTTAGATATGCACTTCTTTCTAAAGTGCATCAAGCTGCTAAAGCTGGCCTATGATCAGATAAGAGCTAAAAGAGACAAAAGAAAGAAGAAGAAGACACCATTGCGGCTTGGGAACATTGTAAAACTTGAGGTTGATGTGGGGGGGGGGAGCTTACTGATTCATAGAGATGGACTTTCTACAATTTCTATTTGGGAGCCTATTTCACTGAAGAAACTGCCAATAGAAGCCATCTACAACATGAGCAAGATGAAGATTCATGTTCTTAGCAGAGACAGGATGTTAGAAGCAACAGATTTCGTGAATATGATCAAAGCTATATTAGATCCTACTAAAGCTGCATTCATCTTACCCCTAGAACACCCAACAGAATTATCATAACATCAATCACCTCCCAAACATTGAGGAAAACTAGGTTGTATAATCCTTAGGGGGAGTATTGTTGGACCCTTGAAAGGATCATACATGCCAACTCAATGGGTGATTTGATGATTGCTCTGCTGAAATCCCTTAAGTCCAAGAAGAAATGCGGATGAAGAATCTGCTAAGAAGAACAAAGTATTGTCTCCCGCATTTGTCAAATGCGGAATACATAAAACAAATAGAGACAAGTATTTGTTCTTCCGCATTGACAAATGCGGAAGACCAAGAATGAATGCGGACAAGTATTTACTCATCCGCATTGACTAATGCGGAAGACTAAAAGTGAATGCGGACAAGACTTTTCTCAACCGCATTGACAAATGCGGATGACCGAACAAATGCACATAAGTATTTGTTCATCCGCATTAACCATGCAGATGACCAACATACTAATGCGGTTGATCAAGTGAAGAAATGCAAATCAAGTTAACTCATCCGCATTTGTCAATGCGGATGAACAAGCAAAGATGTGGATGAAGACTTAGACTAGTTCTGATGTAATAGGTTAGGGGTAGTTTAGTCATTTTGTAAAAGGCATCTTGTCTGCCTATAAATAGAATAGATACCTCGTACATGAGGTGACGACTGATAGAGACAGAATATTTGTTGTAATTATTCTCTGTAATTTATCAACTTTCATATATCAATAAAAAAGCATTTATGACTATTTTTCTTGCATTGAATGTTCTTTGATTGTTTGTTTCCGCCTCTCAATCATTGACTTGATTAGCATATTCAATTCACAATAAGAATCTCACTCTTACTAAACCCCAGTCAATTTTAACACTCTTAAACTCATAAGATTATAAAATTAAAACCTCTTTTAGTTTTATAACATTAACACACTATTATTTGTTATTATTTTACACACTTAAATAATGAAACAAATCATTTCTCATGAACAAATTATCCACATAATGTTGTTCTTTTACAAAAGCAAAGTTTTAGAAAACCTATTTTCTAAAATGGTGTCATTATTTATTTGTATGATCTCATCAACAAATAAATATTTATTGGTGTTTCTTTAGCTTATTATTGGGTATGATCTGACATGGATCATAACGTAACCACATCAATCTTATATGTGTCTTAGGTATACAAGTTCCAACAATCTCCCACTTGTACAAGATTCGTAGAAGATTGATGCAAGCAGTAAATACCACCTAACAACGGTTTACTACCCTTAATACATATGACTAAGTGCCATTTAATAACATCATCTCTTTCAAGTACCTTACTCGAATGTTTTAGGTGAATCAATCATTTATCCTTTTGTCACAGCTGTCATGTTATATCCCAGAGATACAGAATGATCGTTCTCTATTGATTTAACTTTATCATGCCTTAGACATCTTACTCTCAACGAATAAGAGGAACAAACCCCATCTTGACTACATACGTCTCTCACAACTACCTTCTATTATACCTAAACTCAAACTTATGTACTGCCATGTTTTAGAACAGCGAAGAACTAATTCAAAGTATAATATTTGGTAAATATCAAGACCCAATATGTATTTTAGGTCAAATGATACCAATGATGTTCACATTTACTTAAATGTACTTATGATCAATCAAGAAGATTCCATGTTGTAATATTTGAGAAGTGGGCCAGTCCAATATTTTTATCCACAAATATCTATAAACTTTGGCAGCAACACTTTGCTCTATATTCATCCATATGAATGTCTACCAATCCAAGTTCATAATAGTCTTACCTCGTACTTGTTCCCACAAGTATGAACGACTACGGACATTCAGAGTAAATGATTTACTCTTGGAGTTTAAACATGCAAAATAGGAATATTAGTTGAATCATTATAACCAAATAATTAATTCAAGTAATAAAGGGTTACAATAACTAAATACAAAATTAAAGATCAAATCCAGTAACTAGAATATTGAAGTCCCATGGCACAAGTATGACTATCATGCTTTACCTTTTCAAGAAGCTTCGTGAGTGGATCCGCAATGTTTTGATCCGTGTGAACTTTGCGAATACATATCTTTCCCTTTTCAACTTCATCCCTTATGTAGTTGAATCTCCATTCAATGTGCTTAGTCTTTTGATGTGCACGGGGTTCCTTGATTTGAGCAACCGCACCCTCGCTATCATAAAGAATTTCTAGGGGTTCTTGAATGGAAGGGACCACCCCTAGATCGGCAATGAATTTCTTTAACCATGCAGCTTCCTGAGCTGCTAATGAAGCGGCGATATATTCTGACTCTGTAGTTGATAATGCCACCACATCTTGCTTAGAGCTCTTCTAAGAAATTGCTCCTCCATTCAAGATGAATATGTACCCCGATTGTGATCGTATATCATCCCGATCAGTTTGGAAACTCACTTCTGTGTAACCCTTTACTACGAGTTCCTCCTCACCAGATCCATAGATTAGGAACATATCTTTAGTCCTCCTCAGGTACATAAGTATGTTCTTAACAGCCATCCTATGACTATTTCCAGGATTTTGCTGGTATCGGCTTCTCATGTTCAAGGCACATGACATGTCCGGCTAGTGCATACCATTGCATACATGATGGATTCTATAGCAGACGCATACGGGATTCCCTTCATTTTGTCTTGCTCATCCTTTGAGCTTGGACATTGGGTCTTACTCAATATCGTTCCTTTTTGGATAGGTACCATACCTTTCTTAGAGTTTTCCATCTTGAACCTTTTCAAGATCTTATCAATGTATGCACTTTGATTTAAACCTATCAACCACCTTGATCTATCCTTATAGATCTTTATTCCCAAAATATAGGCAGCTTCACCAAGATCCTTAATGGAGAAACAGTTTCCGAGCCTTTTACACCCTCCAAGGTTGGAATGTCATTTCGAAATAGTAGAATATCATCCACATACAATACTAGGAAAGTGACGATGCTCCCACTAGCTTTCTTATATACATATGCTTCATCAGCATCTTTGATGAGCCCAAATTTGATTATCTCTTCAACAAAATGGTGATTCTAACTTCTTGATGCTTGCTTCAATCCATAGATTGATTTCTTTAATTTGTTACTTTGTTAGGATGTTTTTGATCGACAAAACCTTCAGGCTGAACCATATAGACATGTTCCTCAAGATATCCATTTAGAAAAGTGGTTTTGACATCCATTTGCCAAATCTCATAATCATAATGAGCAGCTATGGCAAATACTATCCTAATAGACTTTAGCATTGCAACTGGTGAGAAGGTCTTATCATAATCAACCCCTTGAGTTTGAGTGTAACCTTTTGCTACAAGTCTACCTTTATAAGTATCCAAGTTTCCATGCATATCGGTTTTCTTCTTGAAAACCCACTTACTTCCAACTATCTTGGAGTTAAGAGGTGGTTCAAGCAAGTCCCACACTTGGTTGTCATACATGGATTGCATCTCTACGTTCATGGCTTCAAGCCATTTGTCACAATCCAAATTGGACATTACATCATGATAGGTGGTTGGTTCTTCGGAATCTACCACATAACATCCATCTATGAAAAATCCATATCTTTCTCGTGGATTACTAATTCTACCAGATCTGCGAATGTTTTGTGTATATTGATCAACCACTTGATCATTCTCAACATCCTCATGATGATTGCTAGTGTCAACCAAACGTGTATCGGTTTGTGGTTCTTGATCCTCCTCAAGATCCACAGTTCTACTGCTAGTTCCTTACGTAAGGAAATTAGCTTCTAAGAACTCACCTTCTTGGCAACAAACTCCTTTTGTTCCAATGGATCATATAAATAATATCCCATAGAATCTCTGGGATATCCAATGAAGATACACTTAGTGGAATGACTTTCTAGCTTGTTTGAGGTGGGAGTCTTAACATAAGCCTCACAACCCCATACCTTTAAATATGACAGTGATGGAACTCTTCCATGCCATATTTCAAAAGGTGTCATTTCCACTTTCTTGGTTGGGCCATATTCAAAATATGGGCCGCAGAGAGCAAAGCGAAACCCCAAAATGATAGAGGCAATGAGCTTCTAGCCATCATAGATCGAACCATATCTAATAGAGTTTGATTTCTCCTCTCGGACACACCATTATGTTATGGTGTTCCAGGTGGACATAGTTGTGAGACAATACCACAACTTCTAAGATGATCTCTAAAAGCATCACTCAGGTATTCACCTCCTCTATCGGTGCGGAGAATTTTTATCTTCTTATTGAGTTGATTTTCTACTTCATTTTGGAAGATTTTGAACATTTCAAAAGCTTCATCTTTGTGTCTTAACAAGTACACATAACCATAATGGCTATAGTCATCGGTAAAGGTAATGAAGTATCTTTCATGGTACCTAGTCATTGGCTTAAAGGGACCACATACATCCGAATGTATGATGCTTAATAAATCTTTTGCCCGTTCGGACTTGCCACTACAAGGTGCCTTAGTCATTTTACCTTGTAAACAAGATTCACATACATCGAATGAATCATCTTCATTTGCTTTTAAAAGACCGTTCTTTTGAAGTGTTTGTATGCGCTTCTTGTTTATATGACCAAGACGGTAATGCCAAAGATATGTATCACTCAAATCCAATTTGAGTTTCTTAGTGCTGGTTTGTTACAACGAGCTATCATATAATGTTCTTTCACGAACCAATTCATAAATATCATTAATGGTATTAGATTTAAAATAAAATATTCCATTTAAAGAAACATGAATTTTATTCTCATTAAATGACAAAACATAACCATATTGTCTTAATTGGGCAATATAAATAATGTTCCTAGTCAAACTAGGAGCATACAAAATATTGTTCAAAATTACTTCCAAACCATTTGAAAGCTTCAAGATGTAGTCCCCTCGGCCTTCAACTTGAATCTTTACCCCATTCCCCATGTAGAGGCTCACATCCCCTTTCTTGAAGTCCTTACTTCTTTTGAACCCCTGTAATAAGTTGCAAATATGAGTTCCACATCCGGATACCCATGTGTTAGAGGATATTAACTTTAGACCAATATGGATCATGAAAATTATACCTAAGGTTTGCCCGGCATCCCTCTTTGCTTGCAACTCTTTGAGATGGACTGGGCAACTTCTTGCCCAATGTCCAATCTCCCCACACTTAAAGCATGGGTCATTTGAACCAACCTTTTGCTTCTTCTCCGCTGGTTTTGGTGGTGGCGCTCTTACCACTCCCTTTCCCTTTCCCCTAATATGCCCTTACCCTTGGCAACATTTGCCTTGGGTGTGGGGTGAGGCCTCTTCTTGTTCCCACCTTCATTGATGGCAAGAAAGGATAAAACCCTTTTTACCCATGGCTGCCTCGGCAGTTTTGAGCATAGAGTGAAGCTCACTTATGTTTTTGTCCCACCCATTCATGTTATAATTCATGACAAAGTTGTCAAACCTTTTTGACAAAGAGTTGAGGATCAAATCCATAGCCAACTCTTTCGAGACAAGACAATTCAGCCTTTCGAGGCGGTCAATATGGCTTTTCATCTTAAGTACATAAAATGAAATAGATTGGGTGTCATCCATACAACATGCATGGAGTGCTTGAACCGTTTCGAAGTGCTCTACCCTTGCTTGTTGTTAGAACATTTCCTTCAACTGGGTAATCATGTCGTATGCTCCATGATGTCTGTACTCCTTTTGGAGATCGGAGTCATACTTGCCAACATGAGGCAAGACACTTGAACCAAGTCCTCAGTGTATTGCACCCAATTATTATAGGCCTCCTCATCCTCTTCATTGGGTTGATCAGGAATCGGATCGTCTAAAATATACGATCATTTCTCTTGCTTGAGAACAATTCTCAAGTTTCGAAACCAATCTATAAAGTTATTATGGTTAGATGCTCATTTTGGAGAATGGTCCTTAGTGATAGTGAGTGAGCGCACATGAAATCATATTTTCATGGTTGTTGGTGGCCATCTACAAAATTTAATAAAGTTCAACTTTAGTATTTTCGATATTGTTCATATTTTAATAATTAAAGCCCTTTTAAGTGTCTTACACAATTTTAAAATTCTAGAATCCAATGTTACATTTAAATAGTGATTAGGTGACCTTTATCCCATTATTTAAATTAACAAGGTAGTCAATGTTTTGACAATTGCGACCCTTTGCAACTTCTAAGATATGGGATCGACTTAAACATCATATGTGTGGTCAGCATGTTTATCCCATCAACACCATTGTAAACCACATTGCAGGTGATCCATTAAACATGGGTTGCAAATCAATTTACCCTACTTACATACACATGTGAGTTTTCCAACATAAGTGGTTAGGTGACCTTTATCCCACAAATATGGTATCCCCACCTCAAATCACAAGTTCCTTCAAAATGGTTAGGTGACCTTTATCCCATTAAGAGTTTTCACATGACTCAAGTGTTATGCAAAAGTATGGTGTTTAACTTGTTTATAAAAGAATTTTTTAAGTTTTCATAATACTAGTTTAGAAAACTCTATGTACCTTATATTTGCATACTTTCAAATACAAGGTACCCTATGGTTCAACTTTAATAAAAACCATTTTATTAAAATCATTAATCCTTTTAATAACGTTTTATTAATCACTTAATGATAAAAAAACCATCAATTTTCAGCTTGTTACGTTTGTTAATGAGTTTGTTATGCATATCCAAATATAAACCAACAATCATACAACAATCAACCAAACATGCATAATCATACAAACATAAGTGCATAACCATAGCAACTAAGTTGACTACACTTGTTTGCCATCACAATTGTTGTAATTAGGTCTTTACTAAGGGTTAACAATGACACATCATATGTGTCCATGAACTCTCACTTGAATCCACATCCAAATGCTTCAAGTGTCCATGTCTATTGTGTCCTTCTTTGGGTCTTCATCTTGTGCATCTTCTTTTACAAAATCATATCATAATACAAATTTTCTAATAAAATAAATGCACCTAATCTATTTATTACATAACCAATGAATAAATAAATTACAACCCAAAATACAAACACAAATATTACAACCCATTCAAGAATCAAAACCAACATGACAAACCACAAGCAACCAAATCCAAAACACATAAGGTCAAGGCTATGTTATGCAAAAAAATATGAATCAAATCATATACAACATTCAAGAACAACTATGAACCCCTTTTAATAACCTTAAACTTCTGGCCAACATGAACCAAAACTTTAGGGTTTTGTCTAAATAGCAGAATCAACCATTTGATGTTAATCTTTCAAGGTTATACTAAACCATGTAAGATAAAACCTTGAAACATAAGGGATTCAATCATCCATAACAAAACAGCCCCTAATGGGTTGAAAAAGTCGATGAAAACTAACTTTTCAAGAACTTTTGAAGCAAGTATTCCAAATAACCAGATCTAGATGCCATTGTTGGGTTTTGTTACAAGTTTATCAAAGCAATTTCAACCATTTAAACTTCAAAAACACATCGGATATTACTGGTTAAAGTGTGTCTAACAATCTGAAAATTTTAAGCATTTTATAAAAGAAAAAACCCATAAACAAGGATCATTAATATATGTGAAATGACATGCTATCAAAACGAAAAGAACAACCATAGGGTGTTCTTGAAACTACCTTTCAAGAACAAGATGATGAAGTATGGATGAGATGAAGATGATGATGCTCTTGAATGTCCAGCCTCCAAGAGAGAAAGCCTCAAGTTTGTATACCCACAAGACTTAGCAAAAACCTAACTTGTTAGGTAGTAGAACACCAAGTCTCTTGTCCTTCTTGTTAAACCCGAAAATCAGCCAATATGAGCTTCAAGTTCAGCCAAATCGAATTTTTTAGCAAGTAGAAGAAGCAAGAGAGACAAATTGCATGTGTAAGAGAGAAAGAGTGTATTAGGGGAAGAGTGCAAGTTAGTATAAAGTCTTGTATTAAACCAAGACTAAAAGGGAATCAAAGACCCAATGGGCGGCCGAATTCCACAAATTAAAATGGGTTCCCTCCCATGTTATTTTATAAAACTTTAACACTCTTAAACCCATAAGATTAGAAAATTAAAACCTCTTTTAATTTTATAACATTAACACACTATTATATGTTATTATTCAACACACTTAAATATTGAAACAAATAATTTCTCATGAACAAATTATACACATAATGTTGTTCTTTTACAAAAGCAAAGTTTTAGTAATCCTATTTTCTAAAATGGTGTCAATATTTATTTGTATGATCTCATCAATAAATAAATATTTATTGGTGTTTGTTTAGCTTGATATTGGGTATAACCTGACTTGGATCATAACGTACTAACCACATTGTTAGGACCGTTTAGGTACGGAGTACTAACTGATTTATGTGTATACCAAACCAAATAGTGCGAAATCCTATTTGATTGGCGATCCAATCAGTGAGAACGCAAGTATAATCGATCTAAGAATGAATCTAAACGTTAAGAACGATTGTAAGATGATTAACTACGATCTATGAACTTGAAACAGGTTTTCTTAGGTCTCTGGACGGCTAGGGTACGATTTGGTGCGTAGGGATTCGAATTGTTCCGTTTTTCCACAAATTAAATGGAATTTATAGGTTAGGGTTTTCCGTTCGTGCGACTGAACCATTAGCATGGTTCAGTTGTGCGACTGAAGCATGCGTTTGATCCTTTCGCACGACTGAAGGTCCAGTCGTGCGATTGAGTCAATCTTATGTTACAATTGTGCGACTTATCCAGTCTCCTGGTCCAGTCGTGCGACTGGTTCATTAGCATTAATTATTCATGCGTATGGTCCATTAGCATGGTCCATTCACATGAGAACTTCACACGATTAAGTTTAAGCACGTTTCTTAATCGTTATTGACTAAGAACTATTGAAACAACCACAAACCTATATAGTTAGTTCAATCTGTGTTATCACACAATCATCAATGAAATATTAAACATTATAAGCATCACCAACACATTAAATTTAATATCCATTCTGTTACATATACGTAAGACATGAAAGACATTTTACATTTGAGCTCCTAAACTAGGTACACATGTATCTACAAACTCCCCCTTGGACCTAGTTTACTTTATTGTCTATCATTCTTCATCAGCTATTCAAACTTCTTGTACTTGTCCTCTCTTGTAGCTCCAGCATGTATCTCAAATGCGAAACAGAGTTTTATAACATTTTGGAACTGGAGGGCTTGTATAATGTCTTGCGAATCATAAAACAGTGGCCACTTGTACAATGTGTATACATCCTCAGCAGACAAGTTTGTTAGCCACATTTGGTCGAATACCTGAATAGTATCCATTTGGCCCTCTTTTTGCAAGATTATAACAGCTTCACCTGTTCTCCAATCATAGTACCACCACTTAAAGTGTGGAATGAAGTCCTGTGGCATTTCCCTTAGAGGGATTCTTGACATTGTGCACGGAGGACTCCACTTCAGCACTATCTTTGGCTTTCTAGTAATGGCATCAACTTTAGACCATTTGATCTACCTCGTCGGTTGTTGAGGTTTAAAGTTGACCTACCTGTGGTGGTACTCTTTCTGCAATGCAGCCTCAAACCAGCATGACATTTGCTTTCGGTTAGCATATAGCAACTTCAGTTTAGCCAGCTGGTTGAGCTCAAAACCAGGGAGAGTCTTCAGATCATGCCCTTCTCCTTCTTGATAGCATAGACATTTACATCCTCAAAATATGCCCACGCTATAATCTTTTGGGACACCTTTAGATGCCTCTTCACTTTGTAGAGGTTGGTGTAGGCACTCGGCTTTGGAGCAGTGCGTTGGGCTCGGATCTTTGTAAAACATACCGCCCATTCAACCTTTTGATGTCGACATCGGTATCTGAGGCTTGGGCTTGATATTTAATTTTCAATGACTCTTGCTCCATCTGATCCAGTTTTTCAAGCGTATCACTGATGAGAGTGTCACCCAGATTGGGGACGACATTTCCCTCTCTGTCAGCATACTTTGGATAGTGCTGGGCTGTGACATCTTCAATCTCTGTCCATATCATTAAGCCCGTTGTCACTAGCCATGTCAATGGTAGGGGCATCCTTGACAATTTCATCCGGATTTAGCCGGAACATCTCTGCAAGTTGTTCATCAGTAAGGTAATGAATTATCTCTCCTTCTTTAGGAGTATAAATCATAGACCTCCTGACAATCCCTTGAAAATCAAGTATCATAGTGAATTGAGACTTGATTTGCTGTAAGGGAGCACCATGATACTAGTCTTCCTGAGATGGTTGATCTGCTTGATTTAAACATTTAACACAACAATTATTTGTCAACAATCAAGAGAGTTAAATAGAAAATATATATATAAACATTAAGTACATAAGTTTAATACATGATTCAATTACACATGATTTCAAATTACATAAACATCTAAACATTACTTTTATCTTGAATCATGGGCTCTTTCGCTGGTGGGGCTGAGGACGAGGCTCCCTGATCTGTGACTTCTTGGAGCGTCTTTCTCTGGTTTGTGTGGCAGTTGATGCAGTCGCATCATCTCCTCCCTCTTCCTCTCCTGCTCCCTCATCACCTCCTTTGTCTGTCTCGTCTTCATCATCATCCTCATCATCTTCATCCTCATCATCATCATCATCATCATCATCTCCCTCTCTGATCTTGAGAGGCTCATCCTTAGTGCCTTTGAGTCTGAGTATGATGGACTTGTTTCAGTCTCCAACTCCCCAATCCTTTTAGCTGATTGGTCATTTAGCTCCTTGAGTTGGGCAATCTGCTGGTCCTGCTAAGATATCTGCTCAGCATGGGTAGCATTAAGCTCCGCAAGCTAACGTAGTTATGCAGCTCTCTCCTCATCAGCTGCCAACAACTTCAGCACCATTTTGTTGGGTGCTGACACCTGTTCCTCTACCCCAATAGGGGGCAGAGATGATCCGGTAGTGAATGATGGGTAGGATGATGGTCCGGCTTGGTGGCTGGTAGTGGTAGTGGTGGTAGTGGTGAATATGGGTGGTGATATGTGAGTGGGTGGAGTAGTAGTAGTGGTGGTGGTTGAGGTAGTTGTAGGTGGAGGTATGGTAGTAATGGTGGGTGGTGTAGTAGTGGTGGTGGTGGTAGCTGTGGTGGTAGTGGGGAAGATGTAGTGATCAACGTGTACCTCGGTCTCTTGGGATTCATCCCACGGGGCTGAGCCATCCTCTTTTTCCTCGAACCCCTCGAGGAGGATGCTCCCCCTGGGATGTTGGGCCGAGCTGGGGAGTAGGTAGGATTAGTCGTAGTCTCCCCAGACTCTCCCGGGCATCCACCAACCGCCTGAATCCTCATTCGGTGGCAACCACTTTACTGCCCACCGTACAAGTCAACGACTCCTTATCCTGCACCTCATCCTCATCAGGACATAAATCTTGATGAAATCCAGCAGGGTCAGCTTCTCCATGACTGGGTGGTGGAGGTGTAACATCTGTAATGGTGGCCTTAGATGGAGTGGAGCCAGTGTCTCCACCATCACCATTTTCATCATCATCAGAAGCATCAGCAGGGAGCACAATCTGCTCTATGTTGGAGTCGCTGTCATCATGGCGCCATTTCCTTCGTGATGGCGCCACGTAGTCCTCACGGGCCTGATGCCCGAACGGTCGCCTGACAGGGGGTTTCACCTGCTTCCACCTGTACACCTTCATCCTGCCCAAGGTCGTATCGTCCATCACCTCAAGCACCATAGCATCCTCCTTCTCCTTTGGTAGTGAAGGGAGCTTTTGGTCAATGATCATCTGCATAAAAGCGAGGGTACATGCAAAAGCCCTCTTTGCCCTTCGCCTCGATGTTCACCACTAGGTAGGTGAAGATCATCCTGGAGAAGCTAAACGGATGGTTCAGCATCAACACAACATAGGTGTTCTGAATCTGGTCTGACAGTTCATCAAAGCCTCCCTTCCTTGAGGCAATGCACTTAAGCAGCACATGGGCCAAGTAATTAAATTGGGGGAACAGGTTGCTCTTGTTGAGCACACCTGCATTAATATCCCCCGAGTACTTGGCCCGCATAAAACAGCCTCGTACAGTCAGCGGATGTAGTCATGTAGGACAGTCAGCATCATCCCCAAACTCTAAAATTTTCCTGAGATCATCATAAGTGATATCTATAGTCTGACAAAAAATGGAGCTCCTAATATAGTGGGACTCTAAGGATCTGTCGACCATAACGCTTTCCTAGAAAGCCTGCTGAACTGAACGGTACGGGGTGCACGACATCGATATAGCACGGAAGATCCTCGATCTCCCTAAGAATATAATAATGCCAGAGAAATCGGCTGTGTTCCGTGAGGTCAGATCCAGATGAGCACAAAGGTTATGCTTTGTGCTCATAGTCCAATGACTAGCCATCTGTTACACAATGTAAATAAACATTAGTGTGTGTCAATGAGTAACACTGTGATTCATTTGACTTCAAATCTTCTGTTCTGCCATGCGAAGGAATTGTGCAACTGAGATCTAGTCGTGCGATTGAGCTCATACGTACAACTGAGCATGCAACTAAGATTAGTCATATGCTATCCCATGTGTTTACACCAGTCATGCAACTGAACTCATACGCATGGTAGAGTCATGCGATTGAGCCATTCACCCAGCTCATTCATGCGATTGAAGTTCATCAGAGTGTCCATTCGCATGACAGACTGTTTTTCCAATTCAATTTAAAATTTTGAGCAAAAATTAATGTTAGACGTCGTGGTTTGGCTCATTAGTCTCGCAAATGACCGACATAACACCTAATAACCTTTATTTGAACAATGTACTTAGTTATATTAGTTTCTTAAGCAAAGCAAATCTCGGTTCTATTTAGGGCTTAAATTCGATCATTAGGGCACAAATTGATGGACATTTGAGTGGTTTGCACCATACTTTACCTGTATAATCAATAGAAATCGTTAGTACAAAACAATCAGTGGTCTAGAATGGTCACAAGGAAATCGGGTAGCGTAATGGTATAGTCGTGCGATTTGGGGGTGATTTGGGAGAGATGAATGATTGCGACCGACTCCCCCTCCATTATTACTAGGGTTTCCTTCAGTCATACGACTGAGCCCAGTCACATACTTGATTCGTGCGACTGAGGATCAATTGTGCGACTGACACAGTCGGTCACCTTCAGTCATGCGACTAGATGTCAGTCGTGCGACTGTGTCATTCGGTCACCTCCATTCAAGCGATTGGTGATTTTGTGTGAGGTGGAAATTCTAATATAGATAGTTACCAAATTTATTTCTAGAATAGACAACTTCAAGTTATTTTGACCATAAGTGGACCGATTCATTATGGAATCATACAGGTAAATCAAATCATTCGGGACATGTTACCAAAACCTTTTGATGCTAGATTCTAGTTTTCATCGAGAGTCATTAGCAAGTCTAGGAAATCATACTAGTGCCACAAGATGCACACAATCATTTTGACTTAAGAGTTGTAGCCACGATGATTGTTAGTATACTTGTCTTTTTAAATCCATACATAGACTTTTGACATAGATTGGTGATGATTTAAGGTTTAATTATTTTAACAAGCATTTGTTGATCCCACGCTTATATGGTAATCAACGTTCATCAGAAGATTTTTGAGCGGTCTATGGGTAGTATTCAAGAAGAAACTATTCTAGAGCTTTCAAAGAGATGCTAAGCCTCAGGTCAGTGCCACCGCACAACAGAGAGGCACAAACAACAATGAATTCTAGAATATTTAGGTTATGCTTATCCTTAGGTCAGTGCCACCGCACAGCAGAGTGGCACACAACCTATCTTCCTGTTTGAGCAATTTTATTCTTTTTGAACAGATCGCACCAATAACATAGCTTATTAGCTTGATTGCTTTTTGCATTTTTCATGTGCTTTACTCATTTTATGGTCATCCGCACACATTTGTGGCGTTTATTTTGCTCATCACCCCTTATTGGAACTTTGTTGATTGTGTTAACCACGGATAAGATGATAACCCACAGCTTGTTGAACAACTTAGTCTGAACTTGAAATCACCAACGAGATCTACTTATCTATTGTGTTAAATCTACCGACACATCATCTAATGGTCTAGCGACCTTTAGGTCTACTTTCTTCGTGTTACCTTAGTAGTAGCTAGTTTTACTATCATTTTTCCTTTTATTGTTGCTTAGACTTTTCAGACTTATAATTTGAATATTGCATTTTAACCAATTTCTTCTTTTAAATTCCCAAACTATTTGTTCAGGTGTACTATCATTTTCCATAGTCATTGAATCAATATCACAGATACGATCTCATTAATCTTAGCTAGACTGTCCTCATCCCTCGTTTTTTTATGTACTGAAATTAAGACAACTAAATTTAATACTGACTTAACCTATTCTCCCGCTAAAATTCTAAAACCAAAAAAGTTTTGTAGTTTTTGAATTTTAATAGGCGAAGAAATAAAATAAAATAAAATAAAATAAAAGTAAAAATGAAATCTACTTGTCGAACTAAGTACTGTCATCATCGGAAATCATGTCACTTTTCTTTTTAACACCGTTGACCTCTAACAGATATAGAAAACCTAGTTTATCAAAGGCTTTTGTGTAGAGGTCAGTGCGTTGAAAATCTGTATTTATTTTAACAACATCAATCGAATGCTTTTCAAAACAATCACGTATAAAGTGATATTTAATTCCAATGTGTTTGGTTTTAGGATGTTGGACAGGATTTTTAGTTATGGCTATAGCAGCAGAGTTATCAACATAAATAGGAGTGTTAGAGATTGCAAACCGTAATTCCACATTTGCTATTGAATCTAGATGATGTGTGAACATCAATTTGCAACAACAACATATTCAGCTTCAAAGGTTGACAGAGCAACCGAGGTCTGCTTCTTGCATTCCCAGGTGACTAATCTTCTCCCAGAGAATTGACATCCCGCTGATGTTGACTTGTAGTTCATTTTTCAACCGCCGTAAGCTGAGTCACTATACGCCGTTAGCTCGAAATCATCATCATGAGGATACCATAACCCAAGTGTTGGGCTACCCTTTGGATAAGGAAATATCTTTTGACTCCGATGAGATGGTTGACCTTTGGTTTCGCCTGATATCCGGAGCATAGACACGTCGCGTACATGATATCTGGTCGTGAGGCGTTGAGGTACATGAGAGATCCGATCATTCCTCGGTACATGGTGGCATCAACCAGATCGCCACATTCGTCGGGTGCCACATCGTGGTTTGTAGCAAGTGGAGTCCCAGCTGCTAAAGCATTCTGCATATCGAACCAACTGAGAATATCGCCTACATACTTGGTTTGATGTAACAAAATTCCCTTAGGTGTCTGATCCACCTATAACCCGAGAAAGAACTTCATTTGTCCTATGGCACTCATCTCAAATTCTGCCTTCATTACTGCTTCAAAGTTTATACAAAATTCTTCATTTTTGGACCCGAAGATTATGTCACCAACATAAATCTGTACAAGTAGTAAGTCACCATCCTTCTCTTTGATAAACATTGTATAGTCAATCACTCCTCTTCGAAACCCGTGTTTCACAAGATGAGTCGAGAGTTTCTCATACCATGCTCTGGGGGCTTGATAAAGCCCGTATAGAGCCTTGTCTAGCTTGTATACTCTGTCCCGATGATACGGATCCTCAAATCCCTCGGGTTGACTGACGTACACTGTCTCTCGGATTTCACCATGAAGGAATGCACTCTTCACATCAAGCTGATAGACTTTAATCTTCGTATACGATGCATAGGCTTGGAAGATATGGATGGCTTCCTTTCTTGCCACAGGTGCAAACACTTCGTTGCAATCGATTCCTTTGACTTGTCGAAATCCTTGAACTACTAGTCAAGACTTGCTTTTGATAATGACCCCTTGTTCATCCTTCTTGCATTTCAAAACCCATTTAGTGCCAATCACCTTAGCACCTTTAGGTCAATCCACCAGAGTCCACACTCCTAACTTCTTGAATTGAAGAAGTTCTTCTTGCATGGCACTCACCCAAGCCTCATCATTTAAGGCATAACTTACATATTTTGGCTCAAATGAGACACAAAACATCGATAAGCATCATCGTGAAGGTAGCCTTTTTCCTTGACTGAGGCGTAATCAGTTGAATATAGCTGATTTCTTTTCTGTACTCCGGATTGTACATCCCCTATGACATTGTCCATAGGATGATAAACATTTAGGCGAGATCTAGGAGTGGTGGGCACAACTACTTCATTATTCAGATTTTGAACCACAGGTTCAGTATCTGAGGTAGTGGGAGTATGGGGTTCCGAAGTGTTAGAGGCATCAACATCTAATGCGTGTGTACTTGTAGTAGTTTGAACTTGTTCCTCCTGATCCACCTGAATGTTTTCCACTTCTTTATCGTCAGAAAAGGAGTCACTTACCTCCAGTGCTCCCCCTGAGTTACTAGAAGACTAACCTTGTGAACCAAATGTTGTTGAGTCTAGGGGCGTGCGTTTAAGACATCATTCATCATCTTGGTTGCTAACTCATCTTCAGGAATGGAGAGAGGGATGTAGAAGGACTTAAAGAATCCATCATAATCAAAAAAGAGTGCGGGTCCTTTTCCAGTTAGGGGGGTCGTGTATCTCTTAACGTGCACATTACACCACACTTCTACTTGACCCGTTGAGTTGTTGTAAACTTTCTTATTCAGTATGTTGTATCCTAGGAAAATTCCTTCTTCAGCCTTCTCGCTGAACTTGCCTTCCTGAGTTTTCTTCAAAAGGGTGCAAGGTGCGCCAAACGGTTCGAGGTACTCTAGATTTGGTTTACGTCATTGAAGTAACTCGTAACACGTCTTACCATGACGTTTTACCACCAGGACTCGATTTAAAGTGTAACATGCATTGGCAACTGCCTTATCCCAAAATTGAATAGACAGTTTCGAGTCTGGTAGCATTGTCCGTGCTGTCTCTATCAAGCTGTCATTCTTTCTCTCAGCTACTCCATTCATTTGTGGAGTGTATGCAGAAGTGAACTAGTGCACAATTCCATTTTCTTTGTAGAATGCCTCCATCCACTGATTCTTGAACTCGATACCATTGTCTGAGCGTACATGTCTTACATTCAGCTTGTAGAAAGACTCCAAAGTAGTTACTAACTCTTTGAATGACTCAAATGTTTCGTATTTGGATTTCAGAAACAATACCCAAGAGAATCTTGAGTAGTCATCTGTAACTACATAACTGTATAATTTGTCGGCGATGCTCCTTGTACTGAATAGACCAAATAGATCCATGTGAAGAAGCTCAAGAGGCAGTGCTACGGAATGGACTTTCTTTTCCTTATGAGACTTCTTAGTTTGTTTTCCTTTCTTGCAGGCGACACAAAAATCCAGTAGTTGGAAGCTTTAGATGTTTACTCCTCGCACTAGATCATTTTGGATCAAGTGGTTCATCTTACGTGGATTGATGTGACCCACTCTCCTATGCTGGGAGATCGAATCCTTCTCTGTAGCCTTTGAAAGGAAGCACTGAACTTAATGAAAGGAAATCATTAGTTGAGATTAGGGACCCAAGCCTTAACTGGCTTGGTTGACCCAGAGGCATCACACATCATAAATTCCACCCACTATCCATTTGAGGGTGAGGGAAGATCATTCGTCTTCTTTTTCTCATTATCAGACATTGAACTAGATTTTTCTTTCCATAGGCCAGTTTTGTGTAAGGCCTGTTTGTGATAAATAGACGATTGGCTTATGGTTTGAACTTTATGTTCACTAATTCTTCTTCGTGGGGTTATACAAATCCTTTTAGAAGAACTAGATTTAGGGTCATGAAGTTCAACTTTCTTCCTTGGTGTGTGATAGTAAGGACAATTAAACGCGATGTGTCCATACTTTCCACAGTTGTAGCATGATCTACTTTCGACATGTTGGTATAACTGTTTCTGTGGAGAAGTGTGTGACATTCGTGTGACTTTAATTTGTTTGGGTTTTGAAACTACTTGTTTAGATGTTTTATCTTGTTTAACAAAATTATTTGTTTGAACCTTTTTAACATCTTAACTTTTTTGTTCATCTAGACTTAGACATGATGCACGTGTTTGGTTAACTTGTTGGGTCTTTTTGGGTTCAGAATTAGACGTATTTGGACCAAAATTTACCTTAACCTTCTCAAAATTTTCATCTAAATTAACAATAGGCATTTTACCTTTTCACTTTAAAGTGGTCTCCTTTTGTTTAGTGATAGATTCAATTGAATTACTTGTGGAATCTGGATCACTTACAAGAGGAGTGGACACCACATGATCCTTGATTGGTTGTTATTTATTGGTTTGCATTTAGCATTCAACAAGGTCTCATGTGGTGGTAGAACCACTTTGTAACCCAAACCCTCCCCGTTGTTGCATTCTCTCACTAAGTGTTGGACTATGTGAGAAGAATTAGTCCAACTGTGCAGTTTTTGTTTTAATGAGTTTACTTCGACTTCTAAAACTGCTTTTTGTTTCTTAGTTTCTTCTAGGGAGTTTAAATAGAACTTAATGTCATTTTCTTGGTTAAAGGCCACAACTTTGGTTTCCCTTAGTTGTTTATTCAACATTTCTATTTTCTCTTTATAACTGTGCTCATTTTATTTTAAAATCTTGTTTGCTTCTGTGCATAGTTGTAAATCATTTACTAAGCTATCATTGTGATCTAATAACCTAGAAAATTTTGAGTCTATGCTTTCTCTAAATTTATTACATTCAATGCAAGCATGTCTATCAAACAATTGGTCTTTGGTACATACCTGAGAAGAGTCGTCATCCAAACCCTCAAGACATGCAATGTTGGATTCTCCCGGAGATACAAATCGAAAGGTCCAATCTTGCCCTTCGTCATCTTGAGCAGTCAAGGCCTTAGGATCCTTGCTTGACGTTGTAGGACTACTTGTGGGTTTATCTCGACGATTTAAAGATGAGAATGGATTATCATTACCTGTCTTCTTCGGCATAACACATTCACATTTGAAGTGCCTCTTTTCTCCACAGTTAAAACAGGTAACTTTGGTTTTGTCAAAACCAAAGGTTGTATCCTTTATGGCTATCAGGTTCTGTCTTGTCTTCTTAACAAACTTCTTTGCCCTCCGAGTAGCACTTGCCAATGCCCACATGATATCCATTCTTTCCAGCTCAGTCTCGTCTACTTGCTCGTAATCTTCATCTGCCAGATGGCAGTTTCCAATCTTCCCGGCAACTAGACCGTCATAAGAGTGAACGATAGCTGCTAAGAGATCCATATGCTCCTTTGCTACCTCTACAGTCACGATACCGAGATTCTCGGTCTTTAATTTTGTAGCATTGACTTCAGGTGCTATATATGGGTGTAAGATGACCCTAACGTGTCAGATCCTAAAGTAGTGGCTTGAGACGGAGCGGCTGAACTCGACACGAATGCCATTTGAAGTGGTGCTCCAGATGTTTTTGCTTGAGGAGTTGAGTTGTAAAGTGATGGGTTCTGATCATATGACGCCTTTTGAGACCTGTACTTCATCCTCAAATCTTCCTCTCTCAGCTTCAGATTGAAATCGTTGATATCCAACTTCGCTAGCATATCATTCTGTCTGAGGTTTGACACAAATGAAACCCACTTTTCTGGCAATCCATCTTCAAAATTCGACACCTTGTCGTCCATGGACGTAACAACTCCATGAGTGTGCAACTCACTCATTAAGTGGTAGAAGCAGTCCATAATGTCATCCAAACTCTCCTTACCCATTGACGAGAAGTTATCGAATTCCTTCTTCAAAGCCTTAGCCTTAGAGCTTTTAAAGATGAGTTTTGAGTGAAAGACATGATTTTTATATCAAAATCGATTGAATCACACGTAAATCAAGAGCCAAAGCTCTGATACCACTTGTTAGGACCGTTTAGGTACAGAGTACTAACTGATTTACATGTATACCAAACCAAATAGCGTAGAATCCTATTTGATTGGTGATCCAATCAGTGAGAACGCAAGTATAATCGATCTAAGAATGAATCTAAACGTTAAGAACGCTTGTAAGATGATTAACTGAGATCTATAAACTTGAAACAAGTTTTCTTAGGTCTCTGTACAGATAGGGTACAATTTGGTGCGTAGGGATTCGAATTGTTCCGTTTTTCCATGAATTAAGTGGGATTTATAGGTTAGTGTTTTCCATTCGTGGGACTGAACCATTAGCATGGTTCAGTCATGCGACTGAAGCATGCAGTTGATCCATTCGCACCCCTGAAGGTCCAGTCATGCGACCGAGTCAATCTCATGTTACAATCGTGCGACTGATCCAGTCTCCTGCTCCAGTCGTGTGACTGGTTCATTAGCATGAAGTATTCATGCCTATGGTCCATTAGCATGGTCCACTCGCATGAGAACTTCACACAATTAAGTTTAAGCATGTTTCTCAATCATTATTGACTAAGAACTATGTAAACAACCACAAATCTATATAGTTAGTTCAATATGCGTTATCACATAATAAACAATGAAATATTAAACATTATAAGCATCACCAACACATTACATTTCATTCTTCCCATTCTGTTACATATACGTAAGACATGAAAGACATTTTACATTTGAGCTCCTAAACTAGGTACACATGTATCTACACACATCAATCTTCTATGTGTCTTAGGCATACAAGTTCCAACACGAACATGATCACACATCATATGTACACATAGATAATCTCATTGTTATCTTCCTTTATTGTTCATCACCTTCTTTCTTTATCTTTTTTTCCGGATCAGTGTTGTCAGCTATACCCCAAATCTATGCACAAAGCGGTTACTAGGCCGAAGATCATAAATGACTTCCATAACACACATAGCCTGGCACCAGCATCGGGGTGAGTATCCACTATAATCCATGTACTATAAAATTGGTCAATCACAAAGACTAGACCCATGTGTGTATCCTTATAGGTTAGCTAAACCACACACAGTTGAGCTTACGTCATTTTAGAGTCATGCACCTCCGTACATTTTGCTTGCAAGCCTTTCTTTACTTTCACTTTCATTAATGCATGCATTCTATCATTATGTTCCTCTTTTCATTATCTTCCACTTTACGTTACATAATACTTTATCATTTCTTTCATAACTATATCACGTAAAGCCATGGAAAATAAACATACATAACATGGAACATAAATATAACCATACAAAATATCACTATACAAAGCATCATCATACATGAGATTTCAATCCTCATACATGCCATAACATAGCCCATACATCATCAGAAGTCAACTTTCTTCACCCGGAACATCCCAAGTCAAAGCCTACATTTTAATTTTTCCCTAAAAATCATAAAAATAATCTAAGTTTTAGGCGCATGGGCACTTTGCAGGCGCATGAGGAACACTTAGGTGCATGGGGAACATTCAGGCGCATGGGCACTATTAGGGCGCATGGGCAACACTTAACCAATTCTAGGCAAACTCTAGGCGTATGGGCACTGTGTAGACGCATGAGTGCCTAGGCGCATGAGCTTTCTAGGGGTCTAGACACTTAGCCAAATTCAGTCTTTTCCAGGCGCGTGGCTACTATTTGGGCGCATGGGGTTTGTGCGTATGTGAACACTTAGGCAGTTTATACCATTGGCCGCATGGGCCACTATTTAAGCGCATCGGCAGTCTATGTTATACTTACACAACATAATTCAGTCCCCCAATCCTCATCTAACATGTTTTAAGCTTAAATCTTACATTCTAGGCCATAGAAACACATTCATAACATCATCATAACCATATACACATCCAAATTAGACCCCACATGTAAACACATACACATATACATAAGGGTAAATAAACCCATTTTATAAAAAGTTCATTGTCAGGTCTAGGATCAATAGATCTAGTCCATTTTGTATAGGCTTAGAACTTGAATTAATATCTGTAATGAATGCTTGTAATCCATTATTATCTATGCATTAAATGTATAGGTTAACCCATATATATGTGTAGGTTGATTTATGTATGTTTGCAGGTAAACCAATATAATTGGTGAATTTCAGAAAAGTTGACCATGTGTAAGAAACATCTACGGATGAACATTTTGTTCTTCCGTAGTTATGTTTCTTACAAGTAAATTACATCTGAAGATCTACTGGGATAAACAACCAGATCTAAAGAACAAGTTTGCTTCGGAAGAACAAGATTCCTATGGAAGAACAATTGCTTCGGAAGAACAAGATTCCTATGGAAGAACAATCAACTACGGAAGACAATATTCTTGCGGAGTCCAAACACTTGTATTCAAACAATACAAGTGTTACAAGTCAACAAGTCAACAAAGAAGTTATTCGAATCCCAAAAAATCCGATGATTCCTTAACAAAAAGAATTCAAATCCCAAGAGATCCGGTGTTTCCTTAACAGAAACATCATTGTCTGTAAATATGGATCCTAGGTTTCGAATCGAGTACGGCCGAGACGACAATCATCCAAACAACAACATTACAACCAAACATCACATCAAATCACACAAACCAAAACCCTAACAGTCGTCACATGTTCAAACACTAAAATAAATATTATTCGTTCATTCATTGTTTATTCAACTGTAATCATTAACATCTTTTAATAAAATACGATCATTAATTGTGTTTCATTCATTGTGTTCATCTTATTCTTGAATCATTATTGATATTGTAATTAATACAAATAATTAAAGCAAGTTAACGTTGATTGCACAAACGTTGAATTGTATTCAACCAACACTGATAATTCCTGATTGCGATCCTTGGATTCACAGGTGGTATCAGAGCCAAGTGCTCATTGATTTAGATCGATTGATCTATTAGTGTTAGTTGTGTTTAATGGTTTTCAAAATTCTTTAGATTTGTTAGTTTTTACTGATTAGATCTATTGTTTTTGAGCAAAGAGTTTGTGTGATATTTGTTGTGTCGTTCAACATTACATAGTTCGATTAACTTAGATCTATATTCAAATCAATTGAATTGCAGATCTTAGTTATTGATCAACATCAATAACTTCTTCATATCCGTTGAACAAATTCATTAGTTAAAGTCTTAGATCTTAACTAATCATGAGCAACTTTGGTGGATCATCTTACCAATCTCCAAAGTTGGAAACAAAAGCAGATTTTAAATCCTGGAAAATCAAGTTCAGGAATCATGTAAATTTTACTAATTCTGACTTATGGGTTTCTATAACAGAAGGTCCTTATATTCCACCCACCCTTGGGCCGGATTATAATGATAATAATTAACCCATAAGTACGAAAGATATGTCACCTGATGTTATTAAGAAGGTTAAAGTTGATATTAAAGCATACAACTTGCTTAGTATGCCTTTACCAGAGCAAATATTAATCAGGTGTGAAAATTACAAAACAGCAAATTCCTTGTGGAAGATTCTTCATACACTCTGTGAACGGAGTGAAGAAATCCAAAGCATTAGGAAGGACACCCTTCACTCACAATATGAAACATTTCATCATATTGAGGGTGAATCATTTCCTCAACAACTCAATAGATTTATACAACTTGTATTAAAATGAACATTTTGGAGTTGATGTATACAAGTGAGGAACTGAACAAGAAAATGCTCCATACTTTACCAGAAAGATGGAAGCAAACTGTATCCATGTTCAAGAACACCATAGAACTCAAAGCAGTTGGACTAGATAATCTAGTGGCTAAAGTTGAGCCTATTGAAATGGATGAGAAATCAAGAAAGAAGAGTGTGAGAACTCATGTATCACCATATCATTTTAAAGAAACTACAAGTGGTGGAAGTGCCTTTATGTCCAACAATGATGGTGATAACTTTTGTACTTTGAGTGAAGATGAGGAGGAAGTATGATTTTATGCTTCAAAACCTTCTAAGAAATCTTCTCAAAGTAAGTCCAGAAAAGAGAAAGAAAGAACTGATGATCAAGAGATACATCATCAGAAAAGCCCTCAATCAACAATCAATCAGAGTCTATCACTGTCATTCTAAACTCTGAAGAACAAAAAACAGCTTTTGCAGCTTTCAGTTTAAGCTTTCAAGCTTACCTAAGAAGCTCATTAACCTCGGCCAACATGTGACAACAAGACTTCGAGGAACTACCTCCAAATGTAGTGGAGCAGATGGATCTACAATGGCAAATGGCAATGATTGCTTATATATCCAAACAATTTTTAAGACGAATGAAAAATTTGGATGCAGCAAGTAAATCAACACGGATTGGTGTTGATAAGTCAAAGGTAAGACGCTTCAAGTGCAATCTCTATGGACACTTTCTAGAGAATGCAATCAACAAAATTCTAACTCAACACAACATCAGCAACATCAGTCTAAACAACCTTCATCATCTCAAAGATCATTTAGGCAGCCACAACTTGCCAACTCATCCCCACTAGCCACTAATACATCAGCAGGAACAAGCACCTCAAAAGAATCTGGGCTGATCATTCTTCAAGATGGAACCTGTGACTAGAGTATGTATGAGAAGGAAGTCTTGGAAGAAAATCAAGCTCTAATGGCTCACATGGAAAACAAAGTTCCACCCATGGATAGTAAGGTAAGAGACAGGTTATGTTCATCAATATGTGTCAAGGAAGTAGAGAGATACAGAGTCCATGCTCAACAATTGGCTGATAAACTTAAAGAAACAATGATTTTGAATGAATCTCATGTAAGGGAACATAAATTATATCAAATAAAAATTAACTCTTTACAAAGGATTTAGATAAAATTGTTTGTGAAAATTATAGTTTAAAAGCACAAGTTGAGCATCTGACCACTTCCTTAACCAAATCCATGGCTAATCATACATCAACTGAAGTGAAACTTCAAAAGTTTTAACTGTCATCTCCGCAGTATGAGAAATTATTAAATTTTCATATTGGATCAAAGAATAGGTCTGGGTTGGGATATAATGTTGTGGCACCTCCTATAAACAATATAATGTCAAATTTTCATATTGAGAAACATGTTCAAACTTAATCGTATGAAGTCTTCATGCGAATGCCCCATGCTAAGGACCATACGCATGAATACTTCATCCTAATGGACCAGTCGCATGACTGAACCAGGAGACTGGATCAGTCGCATGATTGAGACATAAGATTAACTCAGTCGCATGACTGAACCTTCATTCGTATGTATGAATCAATCGCATGATTCAGTCACACGACCAAACCATGCTAATGGTTCAGTTGTACGATTGACAAATCCTAACCTATAAATACAACCTAATTCATGGAAAAGAAAAAGACTTCAAGAATTTCTACTCATATTCGTACCCTAGCCGTCTAGAAACTCCAGAGAACCTGTTCCAACTTCATAGTTTGCAGCTCATCCTGTTCTAACCGTTCTTAACGTTTGTTTAATCGTTAGATTGATCTGAACAGCGTTCTCACTGATTGGATCACCAATCAAATAGGATTCCGCGCTATTTCATATGGTTTCACGCATTATCAGTTAGTATTCTCTACGTACTCGGTCCCTAACAAGTGGTATCAGAGCTTTGGCTCTTGATTTTGCATGTGATTCGATTAGTTTCAGTGTAAAAATCACGTTTTTTATTCAAAAGAGTCACCTTTTTTTAGTAAAACAATGTTTTCAATGTCTCCAGGTCTACAAGTTTACGTTTTTTGGCATACGACAGATTAGGGTTCTTGAAAAAGCGTGTTTTTGTGTCAAAGTGTAAAAAACCTTCGATTCTGCAAAAAATAGCAGCCTTTAGTTGCACGATTGACTCAATCACACAACTGAACTCAATTGCACCTCCCAGTCGCACGATTGCAGGGTGCGAATGAATACAGTCGTGCGATTGAACAACCCTATTCGCTTGTCTCGAATCGCACACTCCATATGTATGACTGAATTCAATCGCACCACTGTATTCATTCGCACCCTTCATATGCACGACTGAGTCATCCACATTGGCCATCCACATTTGTCCAATCGCACGATTGTCTCAATCGCACCTGTCCCATTTGCACAAGTTAGTCAGTTGAATTCTAAAGTTCAATGTTAAAGAGATGGAAAATCAATTCTTTGCGTTTACAGCTGTTAGAGACTCATGGATCCAGAACCTTTTGCTTCTAGAAAACGAGATTAGGAATCACAACAAACCACCTAACCTTGTAACGTTATGTGATTACCCATAATGGAAGCAACGTTTCGAGATCTATCTTAATGGAGTTGATCCCAACCTTTGTGTAACGCCCAGTTATTTTTTATTGACAAAGAAAGAAAGAATAAAGTGAAGTAAAAAGAAGGAAAAAGAAATAAAACCCAATCTAGGGGTTAAAAGTGACAAAAAGGAAAAAAAAGTTTAAAAGTTGGTGATAAAGGTGGTATGGCCGCCCATATGTCACACACATCACTAATCTTCCGATTTTAGAGAGAGAAAGTAGCAAGTGCAGCAGAGAACTCTCGGTTTTTGAAGGAAGAATAAGAAGAGTTGAAATTCAAGGTAAGAATTCACATGTTCATGATGTTCTTGGCTGGTCTTATCCTCGGGTTTATGCTTATGTGTGTTTGTATGTGTTCGGGTATGTTTTTAGTGGGTTTCTAGGTGGCTGAACTCAATTGCAAATGAGTTGGAAGAAGCCATACTCAAGAGGTGCAAAGGTGAGTTCTAGAACCCCTTATTTACTAGTTTTTAACTGATTTTGGGGATGGAAGTGCATGAATGTATGTTTTCATTTACAGGGTTTTGGACCCATATGTTGACTGTGTGTATGTTAATGTTATGATGGAATGTGTTGCTATGTTCATGCTTGATAATGTATGATAGTGTTTGTAAGGCTTAGATGGCAAGACATAAGCTTAGAACATGATGGATGTTGATTAGGAACTGAAATCTGATGTTTAAGGCTCATAAGTTCATTTTTAGAATCTGCCTAAGTATGCGGAAGAAATGCAGATGATCATTAACTATTAAGTAAGTCAATGCGGATGAGTAATGAAAGTCAATGCAGATGAGCAGTTAATGCGGATGAGCATTAACCTCTAAGTAAGTCAATGCAGATGAGTATTAGATGAAATGCGGATGAACATTGACTAAGTATGGGAAATGCGGATGAGTAAGGTCAATGCGGATAAACAAATGCGGATGAACAAACAAATGCGGATAAAGTAAAACAAATGCGGATGAACTATAGCAAATGCGGATGAACAAAAGGCAAATGCGGATGAACACTTACAATGTTTTCTGACTTTCTGGGGAACAAGATGAATGTAGGCTTTGACTTGGGATGTTCCCAGGGGTTCTTGTACGCTGACTTTTAAGGTCATAGACATTATGATAGGCATGTTATGATGTATTTTTGATGCTTTGGCATGATGTGTATGATGTTATGCATGATGGTATGTATTATGTATGTTATGTATGTATGATGCCCTGTATGTTGACGTTGATGTTCCTTATTAGGTATGATTATTTTCCCTTTGCTTTACGTTGAATGTTAATGAACGAAATGAAAGTATTATGTAATGTAAAGTGGAAGATAATGAAAGAGGAACATGATGAATGAATGCATGCATTAATGAACGAATGAAAGTATGAAAGGCTTGCAAGCAAACGTATGGAGGTTCATACCCAATGAAGGGTGTTAGCTCAACGTGTGCGGGTTAGCTACCCGGAAGGATCACACTTGGTCTTGATCCGTGTGATAAGCAAATGCATGGAGGTTCACACCCAATGAAGGGTGTTAGCTCAACTATGTGTGGGTTAATTACCCCAGAAGGATGCACACTCGAATCCAATCCTTGTGAATGACCATATGTATGTGACCCTTGCCGCTCACCCTAGATAACTAGAGTCAGTTCTTGCACAATATTCGGGGTATTTAAAAGACCTCAGGCCCCTATACCGGCTTTATGCATGACGGTGGGGTGAAGCACATGGCATTGGTCTGAATGAAAGTAATGATGTAATTACGTATGAATGAAAGTAAAGATTAATGATGAGTGGACGGAAAGAACAAACGTATAATGAAGATAATAATGATATTATCTATGTGTACGTAGATGTGTGATCACATGCAAAGTAAAGTATAGTTTTGATGAAAGTAAAGTTTGCTTTATATTAAAACTTGAACTCACTCACCAATGCTGACTTTTATGCATTTTTTCCAGTTGGCAGGTGAGCATTGCTGAGGATGGCGCGGGGCAACTACTTGGCAATTTTGGACAGCATTCTTTGTTATTGTTTTGCATTGTAATGCGAACAAATGATAATGTGTAATGAATGATTGTATTAACTTGCAAAGCAGTTATTATGAAATGAAAAGTTATTTAAATGTTCCGCAGTGATGTTTTTATGAATGTTAAATGTAATTGTATGTTTTGTGAGCAATGATTGGCCAGTTGTAAGCGTCTTGGGAACAGGGCCTTACAAGTCGGTATCAGAGCCAAAGTTTAAGTGAAACGGGTAAATTTTCAAAATAAATATAAACTTAAACTGAAAATGGGACGGAAAGGGAAGGGATGCCAATCTGAGTAGCTGCGTGCCGTTAGGTCTTTTTGTAATGTTAACCGCTATTATGTGTGCATGTTATGTGGTTTATGTGTTGCTGGTATATTTAGATACTGATATAGTTAGGATAGGTAATGATTGGGGTATGAAGAGTAAATTAAGTGGCTAATCACAACAGGCCACTAAAATTAGGGACTTACTATACTTGAAATAAACTGAGTTGTTCCCTTGAATGACCGTGTTGGTGTTTGAATCCTTCAGCGTCTGTGTGAGGATGGCCGGTGGTAGATCATCTAAACCTTCACGTGGTGGAGGTCTTGGTGCTGAACCACAGGTTATGAGAGGAAGGCCTAGAGCCAAAAAGGTGGTTCATGAAGAACCAGAGGCCCCTCATCCGGAGGGTGGTGATGAAAGTGCTAATTTGAGAGCCTTAGTGAAGGAGGCGGTTGTGGAAGATGTACATCAGGTCATGAAGACGATCCCACCGTCTGTGGTGTCCGAAGTGATAAAGGTTGTTAAGGGTAGTTGGGCAATTGGGAGGATGAGATGGTCCAAACTAAAGAAGTTGGTGATTGTGGAGTTCTATCCTTATAGAGAAATGGACAAAGTTGAGAGAGAGAGTTCATGCAGTTGGAGGCAGGAACCATGACACATCAGCAGTACACCACCAAGTTCAACTAAATGGCACATCTGCTGCCAGATCAGGTGACGCCCCTGTCACGGAAGATTAAAAGATACATCTAGGGTTTGCTAGCGAATATTAGCAGACACATGATTGTTGCCCGACCAAGCACGTTTAGGTCGGCAGTTGATTTGGCAGGAAGACTGTATGATGAGCGAGAGGTGGTGGTGGTTGAGGCAAACAAGAAGGGTGGTGCTAACTAGAATTGGAATGGGAAAAGGGTCAATTGGGGTGGTGCCCCAACAAGTAACACGAAGGGATGGGTTGATGACCGACATATGGTCACATAGGGTGCAGGGTCGAGAAGGTGTGGCAAGTTTGTGTAGGAGCACATCAGCGAATGTAGATTGGGATTTAACGTGTGCTTCAAATATGGAAACCTGGCCACATGGCGAGGGAGTGTAAGACTGTGAAGTGTTTAAATTGTGGCGGGGAGGGTGCCATGAGCTGAGACTGCAAGAAGCCGAGGGCTGAAAGTTCTGGTGCAAGGAAGAAGACGACTGGGGGAGAAGGACCAAGGGCGAGCACCAAGGCGTTCACGATGAGACACGAGGAGGCTAGGACGGACCCTGATGTTGTGTTTGGTATGTTTCAAGTAAACCAAACTTTAGCATCTGTGTTATTTGATTCTGGTGCAAGTAAAAGTTTCATTTCTGCTGCTTTCTGTGCTAAACTGCTTGTTAGTAGTAAGAATATTGATGCGCCCATTGATGTAGAAACTGCCATAGGTAAGTCTACTAGGATTTCTGAGGTGATAGAAGGATGTGATGTGGAATTAGAAGGGCATAAGTTTCCGGTTAGATAGTTCGTAATGACCATAGATGGTTTTGATATGGTTCTTGGGATGGATTGGTTGGCGGAGTACGAGGTGAACATTGTGTGTCGTAAGAAGATGATTCGATTGACAGCGCCTGGCGGGAGTTCGGTAACGGTTTATGGTGATCGGGTCACCACAATCCCGAAAGTAATCTCAATGGCAGTGGCGGGAAAGTGCATGAGGCGTGGATGTAGTGCCTACTTGGCCTATGTAAAGGATGTGGATACGCCAGCACCACAACTGTCTGATGTACTGGTTGTGTGTGACTTTCCAGACGTGTTCCTAGAAGACTTACTAGGAGTGCCACCTGACCGTGAGATCGAGTTCCAGATTGACTTGATACCGGGTGCCCAACCTATTGCCAACGCACCGTATCGGTTGGCTCCGACTGAGATGAAAGAGCTGATGGAGCAGTTGTAAGAGCTGCTTGATAAGGGGTTTATTAGGCCGAGTATCTCTCCTTGGGGTGCTCCGGTCTTATTCGTGAAGAAGAAATACGATAGTATGAGGATGTGTATTGACTACCGTGAGCTGAATAAGTTGACAATAAAGAATCGGTACCCGTTACCGAGGATTGATGATTTATTTGATTAGCTTCAAGGTGCCAATTGGTTTTCAAGGATAGATCTTTGATCTAGCTACCATCAGCTAAAGGTGAAGGAGCAGGATATTCCTAAAACAGCTTTTCGCATGCATTATTGTAATTACGAGTTTCTTGTCATGTCTTTTGGTTTGACCAATGCGCCAACTGCTTTTATGGATCTGATGAATCGAGTGTGTTGGCCGATGTTGGATAAATAAGTGATTGTGTTTATTGATGATATCCTGACTTATTCAAAGAGTGAGATAGAGCATGCCGGTCACATTTAGGAGGTTCTGGAGACGTTAAGAAAGGAGAAGTTGTATGCTAAGTTCTCCAAGGGTGCATTTTGGTTGCACGAGGTTCAGTTCTTGGGTCACGTGGGAATCCTGATGGGATCATGGTGGAACCGGAAAAGGTAGAGGTGGTGATGCAATGGAAGTCTCCAAAGACGCCATTCGAGATTCATAGTTTCTTGGGTTTGGCAGGCTACTACAGAAGATTCATCAAAGACTTCACTAAGATCGCTTCTCCACTAACTAAGTTGACCCGGAGATGTGAAGTTTGTATGGGTTCAAGCTCAAGAGACGGCGTTCGAAGAATTGATGGCGAGATTGACTCAAGCTCCTGTTCTGTCATTACCCAATGGAAGTGAAGATCTGGTGCTTTATTTTGATGCTTCCAACTCGGGGTTGGGGTGTCTGTTAATATAGAGATGGAAGGCTATAGCCTATGCATCCCGATAGTTGAAGGTTCATTAGGTCAATATCCTACTCATGACATGGAGCTAGCAGTCGTGATCTTTGCGCTAAAGATTTGCAGGCACTATGTTTATGGGATGAAGTGCACCATATTCACTGACCACAAGAGCTTGAAGTACTTCTTTGGGCAGAAGGACCTGAACATGAGATAGAGACGATGGTTGGAGCTCATAAAAGATTATGATTGCGAGATCCATTACCATCCGGGCAAATCAAACATGGTGGCGGATGCCCTTAGCAGAAAAGAGAGACCTAAACCGATTCAGATGAAAGCTTATCAATTGATCATGACCTCTGATGTGATGAAGCAGGTCAAAGAGTTTCAAGATGAAGCATTGAAAGAAGATCATCTTAACTCTGAAAGAATGAGAGGTCTGGTTGCGGAATTGGGGGGAAACACGCTTGGTGTTAGAACTCGATTTCGACGAATATGGATTCCTCGTTTTGGGGATCTACGTGAGAAGATTATGGATGAAGCTCACAAGACTCGATACTCTATTCATCCCGATGATACAAAGATGTACCAAGACATGAAGAAATACTATTGGTGGCCGGGTATGAAGCGTGATGTGATGGAGTATGTGAGTAAATGCCTTACTTGTTTACAAGTGAAAGCCGAGCACCAAAAGCCGTACGGGAAGATCCAACCTTTAGATATACCATAATGGAAGTGGGAGCACATCACCATGGATTTCATTACAAAGTTGGCACATACCCCAAAAGGGTATGAAGCTGTATGGGTGGTTGTTGATCGTCTGACGAAGAGTGCTCACTTTCTATCGATCTGCGAGACATATTCATCCAAGTGGTTGGGGAATCTTTTCATTAGGAGATTGTAACTCATCATGGTGTGCTTGTGTCTATGTGTCTAATCGTGACACCCAGTTTACAACTAAATTTTGGAAGAAATTCCATGACGCAATGGGGACGAGATAACATATTAGCATGGCTTATCATCCTCAAACATGATAGGATCAATTGTATCAATCTGTTATGATATATGAACACAATTCAAAGAAATACAAAGAAAGTAATCAAATCAAGCAAGATATCAACAAATTCATAGTTTCATTAATATCAAGTAAAGAAAATTACAAAGTAAGTAAGCAGTGTTCGTCTCACTTACTAACTGCAACAATCTAAGCTATTTATAATGAAACACAAGGAACTAACAAAATTACAAAACTAGTCCCTATACTAATACAAATAGTAAAAAGACACATAAAGACAACATGTTAATCTTTCTAGAGAACTAACAATACTCCCCCTAAGATTTACATGCTCTTCAGTCTTCAAAATCTTCAATCTTGTTTTCTTGTTAGCTTTCCTTCAGCTTTTATCTTCTATCTTCAGCTTTCAAAGAAGTCTTCAGGTTCTTCCTTGATCTTGAACATTGGCTTCTTTTTATACATTTCTTGTTCATTCAAAGCATTTGCAATAGCATACATAAATTTGCTTGCAAGAATTCCTTGTTCTGGTTTAGCTTCATTTGTCTTTATTTCCAGTTTGTTCATTCTTTCCAAAGTATCTTTTAATAGACATGAGATATCAAAATTAGCATATAACTCAATAGGATTTTGACTTTCCTTTGAGTATATTTCTAATACTCTTTTCCTTGAAATTCTCATAAGCTCAATGTCTTTAATATCCTTTTTAACAATGTTTGCATATGCAAGAGCCTTTCTTAATGATATTCTTTCCATTGCAGCATTCATCCAATTAATGATGGAAAGGAAGTACTTCTTGTCTTGCTCTGCAACTTCTGGAGATACTTTTCTCAAACTTTTGCACAGATAAAATGATATATAACTTGGATGCAAAAGTTTTAGTTCAAAAGCACCAAATAGAGTAACCATGTCCTCATCCTATAGTTCGAGATTTCGGACCAATTTAAGCTCAAAAGTCTTAGAGTTATAAAACCATCTGAGAATTGGTTTTGACTTTTGATTACCATCAATCACTTTTATTCCAGGAGATGTAACTTTCTCAACATATCTGTCATAAAATTCTATCATGAAATGTTCTTGTTCAGATTGTAATCCGTTAAGCTTTTTATTCTTCTTTAATGTGGCAAAATACTCCTTGTCTTCTTGATCACATCTTGTTTTAAGAAAATTACTTGATCTATCAAATCCTCTTCTTAGTAATTCTACCATCATCTTACCACGTTTAGAATCAGATGGATTAATCAGAGGTAATCTGTTTAACTATTTTAAGTCTTGCACTGGAAGTTTAATAATGCTTGAGTAAAAGTGATATACATCACAAACAACATTTACTCTTTTTATCAAAAATGCATCAAATATCTCATTATACTTCCATGCTATATCTTCACTTGGTTTGTGAAATCAGGAGCAATCATAGCATTCAACAACTCAGCAATTGATTGTCCTTTTTGTAATACATTCCTTACCAAGTCTCCAGTTGATCTGGCATTATCAAAAATCTACCTTTGTTTGGAAGAGGCTTTGTATGCTTGTCTTTCAGTTTCAGAAAACATTTTAATAAGATCTTTTCTGCTATTACGAGCATCTGATTTTCTTGCCATTTGTTCTTTTGGTAATCTCAAGATATTAAGGATTATCAGTATCAAGAACGATCATCTTCTTTAACTGTTTTTTGGTTTCTTGAAAACTTCTAACAAGATTCCTCCAAGATAGAGATTGTAGTCTTTTCAATTCCTCCATAGGTGATTTCTAGCTTGCAACCACGACCTTAATGTTGGAATACTCATATGATCAGGTCAAGATGGTGCAGCTCAGAGCTTGATAATTCATCTACATGAATACTTTCTTTAGCTCTATTCCATTCACCATGTTCCATTACAATCTCATTTGGATCAATAGGAGCAACTGACTTAGCAGCAATGCATTTCTCATATTCATTATTGATTTGATAAACAGTCAGTCCATCCAAAAATACTCTATTGTATTTCATCTTCACCAGGTACTTGTATCTATCTTCAAAATCTTGTGGAATATCTTCTTGATCTTGAGTTGGTTCTTATGCAGAGAAATTTGATACAAATTAAGCTTCATCTATGTCTTCTTCATCTAAGACTTCATCATACCAATCATCACTGAAAATTTCTTCAATGTCTTCTAAAGCTTCAATTTGTTCTTGACTAATTTGCTCTTCAACAATTTCTTCTATTCTTTGAACTTTTGAAGATGATTTTGTTAGAATTGTTTCTGCTACATCATCAAGTTTTCTTTTCTCTTTGATCACCTCAGGAGTCTCTTCAACAATAATCTCAGCACTTATCATTTGTTCTGGTCAGATAGGCTTTTGAGGTTCCTTTACCTTCATTAGTTCATCTTTCAATTTTTCATTTTCATCAGATAATTTCTTGAATTTCTCTTCAAGAATGTCAAAATCCTTTATCATAACTTCAAATTTTTTTATAACATCTTCTTTATCTTTTGCATAGCTCACAATCTTTTCATCTTTCAGCAAACTTTCTTCTTTCAATTTAGAATTCTCATCATTTAACTTCTGAATTTCCTTCTCAAGAGATATGTTCATCTCTTTCAGTTTATCATTTTCAACCTTTAATTCTTCAATCTCTTTCTCTTTATTCACATTTTCCTCTTTCAAATTTTCCAACTCATCTATATCAATTGTCTCCTCAGTTCGTACAGACACATTGTGTGTTGTACTCACTAGAATTTCTTCAACTTCTTCATTCACTTTGGTTTGAAATACTGGTTCAAATAGCATATCATTCATGAAATCAAAATCAAAAGTTTGATTTTGTGAATCTTCTTCATGAGTAACAGTAACTGGTTCATCTTCTTGAACATCATGAACAGAATCATCATGAATATCAACATCAGTAGCTTCTTCAGTTAAATTCTGAGTTTTATTGACATTACATTCATCATTCCTTTCATCTGTAGCTTCTTGATGTGTTTCAGATGCACCATCATTGCCATCATCATCATTATTATCATCATCATCATTAGTTGATGAGCTTTGAGAATCTTCATCATCATTTTCTTCATCATTATCATCAATCACATCATCTACAACATCCTCAATAAGATCACTTGGATCTATTGGTTCATCTTTAGATAAATGATAATGTGGTTGATTGATGTCTACCTCATCCATAGCTACATTCCTTATATACTCAAATAAAGGAATGTTTTGAGCACTAGTGATCATAGCCAGTCTTTTATAAATAGATTCAGACATGTGCTACAATTGTAGTTTATCACCTTCACCTCCTTCAACATATAAGTCTGGATTATCTTCATTAATGATTAGTTGAAGAAATCTTGGATACATTAAGTATTTATTTCTCTTTCCTCTTTTAAGATTGAAAATAAATCCATTCATTATCCATTTAGCCATATTAACCTTATGTTAGTGGCTAAAGCAATAATAGGAGATGCAATGTCCACTGGGAATGAATCCCAACCTGCACTTCGTTTGGACATGCAATGTTGAAAAATATAACATAACAGTTCCAGTGTTTATACACTCTAGCTCTGAAGAATTGTTTCTTCGGAAAATGATCAGGATGACCCATTTGTAGAAAAACATCTCTACATTCGTTAAAAGTGGACTCAGATAAGTCTTCTGGGTCATTTTCTCCAAGTTTAAGAGTTGTTCTTATTGCTTGTTCAGAGACTTCAAGCATTCTATCATAAGTAATGAAAGCTCTTAAAACTTTATTCCCTTCTTCATCTCTTTCTATGTTTGACGTTCTCCAAAATCTTTTGATTAATCTTGCATTTACCAAAGGTCTAGCACAAATTGCATAGACATATTTTGATCTAAGCAGAAATCGAATAATCTCTTCGTAATGAGCTGCTTCCCTGTTTTCTTCATCTAAGAATGCAGCAACATTATGTTTAGGCTTAAATTTAAAAGCTGCCATCTACAAGAATATAGAAAAAAGAATATTAGAACATTGAAATTTACTTTTGAATTTGCATTTTGTAATATTGAATTCAATTTTGACTAATGATTTTGTTTCTTTACTATGATTTAATTTGAGAACTCTTAAATTTTATTCAATTTTTATCTATCAATGTTATCAATCAATTATTTGGATTCTAATTCTTCTACTTTTTATTTAAAAAAAATATTTAATTTTCAAAAATTGACTATGACTATTCATCTTCTTCTTCTTCTTTTGAAGAACCCGGCTGTGCAACTATCATCAACATCATTCATGATTTCACTTGAAGACCAATATATCAAATTGTTCGAAATTTGATACATATCACTAATCTAGAGTCAATTTTAGATATGATTAAGATTTTATTAGTTAAACTTTGAATTTTCAATCACATAGTGTTCGAACGCCCAATAGAAGTCAAATGACTATTTCAATCATCATGTATTAATCAAAATCTATTGATTTGAATCACAAACATACGTTTATAACTCAAATCATATGTATCAATCAGCACAGATTTGCTTCAACATTAACAATCAGAAAGTTCGATGAAGACCAGAGTCGATAGTTCAGAGGGTTTTGTTTATAGAACTTTGAGTGTGAATGAGAAAACAAGTGTAAGTGTTCAATATATATTATGTGAAATTTTAGACGCATGAGCACTGTTTGTGCGTATGAAACCCTAAAATTCACAAAATGATGAGACGTATGAGCACTGTATGGCCGTATTGACTCAGACGCATGAGAACTGTTTCGCCGCATGAGCACTGTACAGATGCATAAGCACTGTTCAGGCGCTTTTGCACTGTTCAGGCGCTTTTTCACTGTTCAGCCGCATGAAGTTCCTCAAACGTCCAACACTTGTTAACTCTTGAAACATTTCAACACTGTGTAGACGCATGACGCATTCAAAACGTCTAACACTTGTTAAACATAGACTCATTATCACTGTTTAGGCGTATGGGATTGATGGAACGCCCAAACACTTGGTTAAACTCATGGACTTATTTCAACTGTTTAGATGCATTGGAATGTTAAAAACGCCCAAACACTTGTATAATTTCCTGAAAGTTCACCATGTTCCTATTTAGACGTATGATCACTATTTAGGCGCATGAGTTGACTTTGAATTGACTTTCATGCACCTTACACTTGTGTTTTCCAAAATTCTTCACCTGCACATTGTTTAAATATATTAGTAATATTCCATACTAATATTTAAACATTTTAAGCATAATTTTGAATTTTCCAAAAATTACATTTTAGACCCTCAAATTTGAACTTTTACATTTTACACAATCAATTTGATTTTTAGCATTTTTCATTCTTCACTTGTTGATTTACTTTTTAAAGTATACCTGTCCCTTCATTTTAATATCAAAACATAATCAAATATCAAATTTTCAACTTTTGCAAGAAACATTTCCACTTGCAAATTTATATAGGTTCATATCTTCATTTTCAAAAGATACTCACATACACTTTGAACATATAGCATCATCCTTTCAATTCAAAATTTTATTTTGATTTTCTGAGAGAAAAACTCTTCCATTTATTACTCCCCCTAAACTTGTATGTAAGGCCCCGTTCCCGGACACCTCACAGTTGGTCATTCATTACACTTAAAACATTAATAAACGTACATTTATTTTGCAGCGGAATTTAAAACTTTCATTATTAACTAAAAACATGTCATTTCATTCATTTACAACATTTTTTTTCATCTCAAAACACAAAGACATGTCAAAATACAGATGCCAGCCTCAAAATGCTCCCAGTAGCTTATGCATCCATGCCTGCAACTCCTCAGGATCAACAAACGCCTGCCAACTATCATGCGTACAAAAGTCAGTGACGCTGAGTGAGTTCTAGTTTTATAATAAAACACTTTACTTTTGTTAAAACCGTCCTTTACTTTATTTCAAATCATACTATACTTTACAATCGTTCATGATCATACATCATACGTACATACAGATAATATCATTATTATCTTCACCATTATGTTCATTAACTTTGTTCATTAAATGTATTACATTATCGTTCACTTCTCTTTTTAGGTCCAGTCAGACTTTACCCTCTTCGTGGAACTCAGCCACCATTATTGAAGTAGAATAACAAGGATCTTGTTTAGTACTTTATTACGATAATTCATTTACGTTCATTCATCTCTTGCTCATTAATTTTTTGTACTCGAATCTTGTCTCGTGCAATATCCCCGACTCATGCTCGAAAGCTGATGCTGTGCCGAGGCCTGGTCACAAACCCCTGACTCATGTCCGAAGACTAACACAGCACCTGGATACGCGACAAAGATCCCATATGGGTCAATCACAAGGATTAAACTCTATCCGAGACTATTGCAACACAAAGTCACTCACCTCATACCTATGCTTGGCCTTATGTCACACCCCCAGAAGTTATACGTAACTCGGGTAACCATCATATATTTCACCCCCAACAAAATGGCTAACAACACCCCCACCGAAATGGGTAACAACACCCTCACCGAAATATGTAACAACACCCCCATCGAAATGGGTAACAACACCCCCACCGAAATGGGTAACAACACCCCCACCGAAATGGGTAACAACACCCCCATCGAAATGGGTAACATCACCCCCATAGAAATGGGTAACACCACTAAAGGTCAGTCACAAACACTTTAGGATTTGCTGAACCTCACACGGTAGAGCTTAAGGCATTTAGAGCCGTGCACCTCTGTACATATTGCTTGCATGCCATTTTGTACTTTCTCTTTTATTAATGCATGCATTATATCATTATGTTCCTCTTTTTATTATCTTCCACTTTACATTACTTAATACTTTTCATTACATTTATTAACGTTCAACGCAAAGCCAAGGGAAGACATACATACACAATAAGGAACACATACATAAACATAAACATACACCATCACCAATACAGGCACATTATACATGCATAACACACATCAAACATAAGCCATCACATCATAGCCAGGCCTATCTCCCTATTTACCCCTTAAAATCACTTAGAAAACCTCAAGTCCAAATTGGGCGCATGGGACCTTCCAGGCGCATGAGCATAAAAAATCTAAGTGTAAATAGTCTGGGCGCATGGGCACTGTTTGGGCACTTCTACCCTGTTCAGGCCCTTTGCCCTTATGCAGGCGCATGGCACCTGTTTAGGCGCATCAACACTTAGCCGTTTCAATCACTTTAGGCACATGGCACTATTTAGGCGCATGGACCCCCTCTGGGCGCATGGCCAACACTTAGACGCATGGGCCAACATGCTAGACGCATAGGCCACTGTTTAGGCGCATGGCCAACACTTAGGCGTCTGGCCTCTCATGCTGGACACATGAGCCACTGTTTGGACGCATGAGCACCTCTGGGCACATGGACCACTATTCATGTTCATCAGAACACTGAAATATTTTCTATGTTATCACATCAACCGATTATCATTCTAATGATACCCAAGCACATATCTAATATACTAAGGGCATCTAAGCATGCTACACATCATCCCTACCCCATAGGCCAACTCTAAAACATACATACATACATGCATCATTTCGAAAATAAAGTTGTAAACGCATGGTTTCTTTCAAAATGTTTACTTAGTATGCATAATAGCCCCAAACAAGTTGAAAATTAGTAAAAGACGGGTTCTAGAAACTCACCTTGAGCAGCCTTTCAGCAACACACTTCAAATTCAAGACCCACCTTCGATTTAGCTCTTGAATCCGAAAAACAAACACTAAAAACCAGAACATTGGTCAAGAACTCGAAACCCAGCTGAAACCGAGCTCATATAACAAAAGACTTACCTTTGAAGCTGCTTCTTCCTCTTTCTCTCTCTAGACCCAGGCTCTCTCTCTTCTTTCTTCCTCCGAGAGCAAAGCAGCATTCTGCTTTTGATATGGGCAACCATGCCCCTTAAATCCTTAAAATAATAGGGTTTTGTACTTTGTACACTTTATCCCCCTCCACTTGTGCACAATTTCTATTCTTTCTATTTACTTTTCTTTTCCTTCCGTTTAAATAGAAATTCGGGGTGTTACATTTTAAGTTTGAAAAACTTATAAGTTTCCTAAGGTAACATAATAAGATCACACATCTCATTGTTATATTACCTTCACACACATAAAACATGCATAAAATCAAAATCTAGTATAAACAAAGAATTCATGTCTGCAATGAGATCATATCAATGAAGATCAGCACATTAAAATAAAAAAATGTGAGTAGTCATGAACAATGAATAAATCCTAATCAAGTATGTTCCAGATCAGTGATATCATAGCAAAGGAGACACAAGATCTAAGAACAGAAAATGAGTGTTTTTGACAAACTGTCAGCTCACTTACTTTTTCAATTCTTGGATTGATGAGGGAATATTTTTACCATATTTTTAGATATGACATGATATAGATCATACAGAGACTTAGAGAGCTCAACTATCATCAAGATGTGCAAGAAAGAACACATACTCAACTTTTTTTACCTGAAACATATGTATAACCAGAGCTCATGTACTTAATGAATAGAGAATGATCATGGATAACCATTTGATCAGCTCTATCTATCCATTTGAATAGATTGTGCACATTGGCATCTTTTGCATCAAAGAGAAAATCCAGGTCTGTAATGACTTACAACAAATAATTTCCTTGCACTTCAGGTCTATGATGACTCAAAACAAGGAAGGGATATGATGCTTGTAACAGATCTCATGATTAATCATATCACAATCAGGTGTGAGTGTTGTAACTTAACAAGCAATCAATCTGATAAGCTAAAACATCTCAAAAGTACTCAGATGAATACACACAAATGTAAAGATTTAGTGTAATAACAAGAATTTACTTCTTCAGTATAGTAGCATAACATTGTTTACACATCATATATGATCATGTCAGACTTTATTAATGAGTGAGATATGCAACTGATCTCACTAATGTTCTATCATTTCTCACATATGAATGAAGTTGGATCAATTTTCCCTCTTGTGTATCCATGTTGGATTAAGTGTTGTGATAATGTCTCATACCAAATTCTAGGAGCTTGATGAAGTCCATGCAAAGCTTTACTTAGCTTATACACTCGATATGGAAATTCTACATCCTCAAAGCTCGGAGGTTGCTTCACAAACACATCATCAGTGATAGGACCATATAAAAAGGCACCCTTGACATCCATTGATACACCTTAAATTTCATGAATGAAGCATATGCCAGGAAAACTCGAATGGATTTAAGTCTTGCAACTGGTGCAAACACCTCATCATAATCTATCCCTTCTTCCTGTGTGTATCCTTGTGCAACAAGTCTCACTTTGTTCCTTATTACTACACTACGATCATTAATCTTATTTCTAAACAACCATTTTGTGCTTATGGCATTTTCTCGTTCAGTTAAATCCACTAAATTCCACATTTCTTGTTTGCGGAATTGAAGCAATTCTTCTTGCATGGCTTCTATCCAACCATTGTCCTTTAATGCTTAGATAACATTTTTAGGAACAATTTGAGAAAGAAAACAAGAATATAAGCACAAGTTTATTTGTTCTGATTTACTCCTTTTTGTTCTCTCATTCAATGGACCAATAATCTGAGAAATTGGATGATTTTTGTGAATACGAGATGTTGGAATCTCATCACATTGAACATTAACATCCAGATTTGTTTGGTTTAAGCTGGAGAGCTGATATAACAAATTAGAAGAATATGGATTGAAGTTTGGAACTTGAGTCGGTGAGTTAATAAAGTAATCAAAGTTACCAGTATCAACTGCATCACCTGAGATGGATGATGTTCCAGACTCAGGTTGCACAAAATCATTACCATCATTAGGAATTGGTTGTGATTCTTCCTGATCAAATGAGCTTGAATGATCTGAAGTTGAATTGTCAAGATCATTTTCATTGAATCAAATTGTTGAGTCCTTGACAAATGATAGAAATGGTAGTCTGAGCTAGAATCATCTGGGTCGTCAGAATTTGAATCCTCACTGAAAGATCCAAGATCTCCTCTAGATTTCTTTTGACCTGTAGAATCAAGACAATCTGATTGATTAAACAAGTTAGATTGAAAAGAATTGAAAATGAATCTAAATAAAATAACCATGCCCGACCATTTCAAACTGATGGAAAAGAGTTTTCTAGAAATTTAACGTGGAATGTTTCAAGAATTATATTTGTCCTAGAGTTATACACTCGATAGGCTTTTGAGACAGATGAGTATCCAACAAAAAATCCATTATCAGATTTTGCTTCAAATTTTCCTAACTGATCATTTGAATTAAGAATCATAACAGGACAACCAAATGATTTTAGAAAGTTTATGTTAGGTTTTCTTCCAAACATTAACTCATATGGACTTTTCACTTTATCTTTCACAATTAAAATTCTGTTCTGAATAAAACACGGAGTTGATATAGCTTCATCATAAAAAGTGATAGGAACTTTTTGCATCAGCTAACATAGAACGAGTAGCTTCAATCAGTGTTCTATTCTTCCTTTCAGCAACTCAATTTTGTTCAGGAGTTCTGGGAGCACTGAACTAATGAGCTATCCCATTCTGAGCACAAAACATTTCAATGTTAGCATTTTTGAATTCCGTTCCATTATCACTTCTTATATTTTCACTTTATTTTCTAATTGATTTTAAACTTTAATAATAAATTCTTTCAGTAAATCAACCGTTTTAGATTTAGCATACAAAAAGAAAACCCATGAAAATCTTGTATAGTCATCAATGATAACGAAATAATATGATTTTTGTCCAATACTCTTGACATTTGTTGGTCCAAAAAGGTCCATATGTAACATTTGAAGAGGTTTGGAAGTTGAGTTTACGAGCTTGGCATTATAAGACGCTCTGTGTTGCTTTCCTTTCAAACATGCTGAGCAGTGATCCGTCGTTGCAAACTTCTTAGATGGAAGTCCAATGACATTATTTCCTTATACAAGCTTGATCATATTCTTGAAATTTGAATGTCCAAGATGTCTATGCCAAAGCTGGCTTTCATCATTTGATGCTTTAGCAATTAGGCATGTTGTTTCAGTTGAAGGATCAACTTGAGACATATCCAGCTTGTATACATCTCTGTCCCTTTTAGGTGAAACAATTATCCAGTCTTTGCTTATCTAAAAATCTGGCTTCAAAACATAACAAAATGAATCATCAAATAGAACAAAGTATGAACAAAAGTTGACTTTGTCAAAGCTTATTATCCCATTTGATACTGTTCCTTCTCATGTTATTTTTCCACCAGCATCACCACCAAAGGCGTCGTGTGTTGCATCCTTTAACTTAAAATCTTGTAACAAGGCAGGATTGCCTGTCATATGCTCGCTACACCCACTATCCACATACCATGTATTAAGTGGTCTTCTTGGGCGTACCTTCACAACAAGAAAAATAAGTTGAGATATCCACCCAAGCCGAGATGGTCTTGTGTTTTCCAAATTTATCAATAATGGTAAATTGTTTGTAATGGAGATTATTCAAATCAGGTTTATTCTTGTTGAATTTACCAATCTTGTTTTGAAAATTGTTTGAGTTATTTTTGAAAACATTCATACCATTTGATTGATCAATTTTTGACTCGTATTGACTACTAACCTTTTTTATTAGTCATTCTTACCGATCTTGGTATGAATTTTTCTTGCACATTTTGTTTAGATCTCATATAATTGTTCTTTTGAAAAGATCTCAAACCTAAAGAAGGTTGATTAGTTAATTTTTGAAATCCATCAGTTTGATTTCTCATATATTGAGGATTAACATAACGTTTGCTTATGTTTGAATTTGCAAATTCTCTAGTATGTGTTCTCTTTCCAAAATAACATTTTGATGTATTTTGAGACTTCTCATCATAATAAGTACAGTATTTGTTAAAATAACAATCTGCTGTGGAATGATTTCTCATGTCACATATGTGACAGTACTTGTTGAAATAGCACTCAGTAGCATTGTTGTAACACCCGGATGTTTTTAAAGTCAAAGAAAATGATGAATAAAGTGAAAAAGAGAAGGAAAAGAAATAAAACCCAAGTCTAGGCGTAAAAAGGGTCCAAAAGGACAAAATGTTTGAAAAGTGGGTGTAAAAGGTGGTATGGCCGCCCATATGTCACATGCACCTCTGATTTTCGGGTTTTAGAGAGAGAAAGAGCAGCAAGTTCTCGGTTTTGAAGAAAGAACAAGAAAGAGTTTGAATTCAAGGTAAGAACTCATGCTTTTATGGTGCTCTTGACTGGTCTTATCCTCGGGTTTATGCTTATGTGTGTTTGTATGTGTCTGGGGTATGTTTTTAGTGGGTTTCTAGCAGTTGAATTCAATTTGCAAATGAGTTTGGAGGAAGCCATATTCAAAAGCTGCAAAGGTGAGTTCTAGGACCCCTCTTTTACTGGTTTTTTACTGATTTTGGGGCTAGAAATGCATGAATGTATGTTTGTATATAGCTGGGTTTCGGACCCGTATGCTTAAATGTGTGTATGATGATGTTATGATGTGATGTGTGACTATGTTCATGCTTGATGATGTATGATTATGTCTCTAAGGTTTAGAAAGTAAGAATTAAGCTTAGAACATGATGAATGATGTATGGAAATTGAAAATGATGTTATAGATCCACTTGATAAGTTTCTAAATCTGCCTAAGTGTGTGGAAGCAAATGCGGATGAGTAAGTAAGTCAATGTGGATGAGCATTTGACTAAGTGCTGCAAATGCGGATGAGCAAGTGAGTCAACGTGGATGAGCATTTGACTAAGTGCTGGAAATGCGGATGAGTAAGAAATGCGGATGAGCATTTGATTAAGTGCTGCAAATGCGGATGAGTAAGTAAGTCAATGCGGATGAGCATTTGACTAAGTGCTGCAAATGCAGATGAGCAAGTGAGTCAATGCGGATGAGCAATTGACTAAGTGCTGGAAATGTGGATGAGCAAGTAAGTCAATGCGGGTGAGCATATGATTAAGTATGAAAATGTGGATGAGTAAAGTGAGTCAATGCGGATGAACATTTACTAAGTGCAGGAAATGCTGATGAGCATTTGACCAAGTAAGAAATTGTGGATGATCAAGGTAAGTCAATGCTGAAGAAATGAGTCAATACGGATGAACTATAGTAAATGCGGACGAACTGTAGGAAATACGGATGAGTATAGGAAATGCGGATGAACACTTAGAAAAATTCTGACTTTTTGAGAAATGAGGTAATGCAGGCTTTGACCTAGGAGATTCCTAGGAGTTATGAATGTTGACTTATGGGGCATAGATGGTATGATGGGCATGTAATGATGTGTGCTTATGCATGATGATGATGGTGATGTTGCATGGTTATGCATGATGTATGTTATGTATGTATGAAAGCCCTGCATGATGTATGAATGATATGCTTATGTTCCTTGTGATGATGTATGATTATCTTTCCTATGGCTTTACGAGTTATGAATGAATGAATGAATGAACGAAGTATTATGTAACGTAAAGTGAAAGCCCTGCATGATGATGTATGAATGATATGCTTATGTTCCTTGTGATGATGTATGATTATCTTTCTATGGCTTTACGAGTTATGAATGAATGAATGAATGAACGAAGTATTATGTAACGTAAAGTGAAAGATAATGAAAGAGGAACATGATGATGAATGCATGCATTAATGAATGAATGTAAGAAAGTCTTGCAAGCATTGTATGTCGAGACACACCATTAAAAGGTCTATCTCAATGGTGTGCGGGTTCGCTACCCCAGTAGGATGCACATCAAGGTCTTTCTTTGTGATTGACCGTATGGATGAACCATTGTCGCGTGTCTTCGGTACTGTGACCACCAGATGCTAGGCACCACCGATGAAGGTCTTTTAAAGGCTTAGGTCTAGTATCACGAGCATGAAGGGCATTGCATATGACATGGTATACCTGAACTTTACCTTAGGTATTGTGATCACTTGGTGCTGGGCACCACTGATGAAGGTCTTTATAGGCTTAGGTACAGTATCACGAGCATGAAGGGTAAAGTTCATGGTGATGATGAACGTAATGAATGAATTGATGAATCAAATTATGAATGAAAGAATGACGAAGATAATAATGATATTATCTGTATGTACGTATGATGTATGATCACATGCACTTGAAATGAAGGGTTTTAATGAAAGAAAAGTATGTTTTTCTATAAAACTAGAACTCACTCAGCAACGCTGACTTTTATGCATTTTCCAGTTGGCAGGTAAGGTTGCTGAGGATGGACAAGGCAGTTGCTCAGCTCTTTTGGATGGCATCCATTTACTTAATGCTTTTGTGATGTAATACAACAATGTAATTTTGTAACCGACAGACGATGCATTATTTTACAAAAGTTTTTATGATGAAATGAAATGTCATTGTTTTATGTTTCCGCTGCAATGTTTTGATGACTAAATGAAAAGTATATGTTTTATGTGCGATGAATTACCGGCTGCAAGCGTCCCGGGAATGGGGCCTTACAAGTTGGTATCAGAGCCAAAGTTTAAGTGAAATGGGTAAATTTTCAAAATAAACCTTATCTTAAACTAAGAATGGGACGGAAGGGAATGGGATGCCAGTCTGAGTAGCTACGTGCCATCAAGTATTTTTGTAAAGATAACTGGTTTTATATGCGCATGGTATGTGGTTATGTGTTGTATGTAGATTTAAATACTGATGTAGTCGGGACAGGTAATGCTTAGGGTATGAAAGTAAGGTAAGTGGCTAATCACAACTGGCCACCGTAATTAGGGACTTACTATACTCGCCATAAACTAAGCCGTTTCCTTAAATGACCATATTAGTGTTTAAATCTTTCTGTGTGAGTTAGAGGATGGCCGGAGATAGATCATCTAAAGCGTCACGTGGTGGCGGACGTGGTGCTGAACCACGAGTTATGAGAGGAAGGCCTAGGACCGAAAAGGTGGTTCATGAAGAACCAGAAACCCCTCATCCGGAAGGTGGGGATGAGAGTGCTAACCTGAGAGCCTCAGTGAAGGAGGCAGTTGTGGAAGAAGTGCATCAAGTCATGCAGACGATCCTACCGTCTGTGGTGAGCGAAGTGATAAAGGCAGTTACAGAAGGGGAGAGAAGGGAAAGGAGTACACCTATGGGCGAAAGAACACAACCAGAGACTGACACGGTTCCGTCTGACGACGACGTAGAAGAAGAAGAAGTAGAGCCTGTGCAGGAGACGGTACGAGGCTGTAACTGCGGGGTGTTTATGAGATGCAAGCCCCCTACTTTTGATGGTAACGCCACTGTTGCTGCTGCTCACCGGTGGGTGAGGGAAATGGAGGCTGTACTTGATATCAACGAGTCCCGAGAAGACCAAAAAGTTAAGTTCGCTACCCACTCTTTTGTGGACTCGGCTCTGTGCTGGTGGGACAATATAGTCCAAGCCAAGGGTAGTCGGGCGATCGGGAGAATGAGATGGTCGGAGTTGAAGAAGTTGGTGATCGAGGAGTTTTGTCCTCACTGGGAAATGGACAAGGTCGAGAGAGAGTTTCTGCAACTGGAGGCGGGAACGATGACACACCAATTGTACACCACCAAATTTAACGAGATGGCACGTCTGGTGGCGATCAGGTGACGCCTCTATCTTGGAAGATCAAGAGGTACATTCAGGGACTGCCAGCAGATATCCGCAGGCACATGATTGCCGCCCGACCTAGCACGTTTAGGTTGGCGGTGGATTGGCAGGGATGTTATATGACAAAAGGGGTGTGGTGGTGGTGACTGAAAGTAGTCGGAAGGGTGGAAGCGATAGAAACTGGAATGGGAAGAGGTTGGGTCGGGTGATGCCTCGACGGGTAAAAAGAAGGCAAGGGTGGATGACCGCCGTGTTTTCACGTCGGGTGTGAGTACAAAGAAGTGTGGTAGGTGTGGGATGTAGCATAGTAGGGAATGTAGGTTTGGGTCAAACTTGTGCTTTAAATGTCGGAAGGCGGGGCACATGGCCAGGGATTGTCGTATGGCCTGGTGCTTTAACTGTGGTGAAGAGGGTCATATGAGTAGGGATTATAAGAAGTCAAGGGCCGAGGGTTTCGGGGCGAAGAAAACAAGTGGTGAATGACCAAGGGCGAACGTCAGAGCATTCACAATGACACAAGAGGAAGCTAGAACGGACCCTGAGGTCGTGTCCTGTATGTTTCTAATGAACCAAACTTTAGCTTCTGGGTTATACGATTCGGGTGCCAGTGAAAGTTTTATTTCTGCTGCTTTCTGTGCTAAGTTGCCTATTCGTAGTAGATGCATTGATGCGCCCTTCGATGTAGAAACTGCCATAGTTAAGTCTACCAGGATTTCTGAGAGGTTAGAGGGCTGTTATGTGGAGATAGAAGGTCATAAGTTTCCTGTTAGACTGTTCTAATGACTTTGGGTGGTTTTGAGTTGGTTCTTGGGATGGATTGGTTGGAAGACTTCAAGGCGAACATTGTGTGCCGTAAGAAGATGATTAATTTGACAACGCCTGACGGTAGTTCGATGATGGTTTATGGTGATCGGGTGACTACGATTCCGAAGGTGATCTCAATGGCAGTGGCGGAAAGAGTATGAGGCGTGGATGTAGTGCCTACTTGGCCTATGTAAAGGATGTGGATACGCCAACGCCGCAACTATCCGATGTACCCGTTGTGTGTGACTTTCCAACGTATTCCTAGAAGACTTATCAGGAGTCCCACCTGACCGTGAGATCGAGTTCCAAATTGACTTGATACCGGGTGCCCAACCTGTTGCCAAGGCACTGTATCGTTTGGCTCAAACAGAGATGAAAGAGTTGATGGGGCAGTTGCAAGAGCTACTTGATAAGGGGTTCATTAGACCGAGTATCTCGCCTTGGGGTGCTCCGGTCTTGTTTGTGAAGAAGAAAGACGGTAATATAAGGATGTGTATTGACTACCGTGAGTTGAATAAGTTAATAGTGAAGAACCGCTACCCCTTACTGAGAATAGATGATTTGTTCGATCACCTTCAGGGTGCCAGTTGGTTTTCAAGGATAGACCTTCGATCTGGTTATCATCAGCTTAAAGTGAAGGAGTCGGATATCCCTAAAACAGCTTTTCGCATGCGTTATGGTCACTACGAGTTTCTTGTCATGTCCTTCGGTTTGACCAATGCGCCAGCTGCTTTTATGGATCTGATGAATCGGGTGTGTCGGCCGATGCTAGATAAATCGGTGATTGTGTTCATTGATGATGTCCTGATTTATTCATAGAGCAAGATTGAGCATGCCGATCACATTCGGGAGGATCTAGAGATGTTAAGAAAGGAGAAGTTGTACGCCAAATTCTCCAAGTGCGCATTTTGGTTGCGTGAGGTTCAATTCTTGGGTCATGTGGTGAATCTTGATGGGATTATGGTGGATCCAGCGAAAGTGGAGGCGGTTATGCAATGGAAGTCACCAATGACGCTATCCGAGATTCGTAGTTTCTTGGGTTTGGCGGGCTATAGAAGATTTATTCAAGACTTTTCCAAGATCGCTTCTCCACTAACTATGTTGACCCGAAAAGATGTGAAGTTTGCATGGGGTCAAGCTTAAGAGAAGGCATTCGAGGAATTGAAGGCGAGATTGACTCAAGCTCCTGTTCTGTCATTACCTGATTGAAGCAAAGATTTGGTGGTTTATTCACATGCTTCCTACTCAGGGTTGGGGTGCGTGTTAATGCAGAGAGGGAAGGTTATAGCCTAGGTATCCCAACAGTTGAAGGTTCATAAGGTCAATTATCCTACTCATGACTTGGAGCTAGCAGTCGTGGTCTTTGCATTAAAGATTTGGAGACACTATCTTTACTGTACGAAGTGCACCATTTTCACTGACCACAAGAGCTTGAAGTACTTCTTCAAGCAGAAGGATCTGAACATGAGGCAGAGAAGATGGTTGGAGCTCATAAAGGATTATGATTGTGAGATCCATTACCATCCGGGCAAGGCCAATGTGGTGGCGGATGCCCTTAGCCGGAAAGAGAGACCCGAGCCGATTCGGGTGAAAGCTATCAGCTGATCATGACCTCGGATATGATGAAGCAAGCCAAAGAGTTTCAAGATGAAGCACTGAATGAAGATCATCTTAACTCTGAAAGAATGAGAGGTCTGGTTGGGGAAATGGGAGAAAACACACTTGGTGTTAAAACTTGATTTGGTCGTGTGTGGATTCCTCGTTTTGGGGATCTACGGGTGAAGATAATGGATGAAGCTCACAAGACTCGATACTCCATTCATCCAGGTGCCACAAAATGTATCAAGATATGAAGGAAGATTATTGGTGGCCAGGTATGAAGCGCGATGTGGTGGAGTATGTGAGTAAGTGTTTTACTTGCTTACAAGTGAAGGCCGAGCATCAAAAGCCGTATGGGAAGATCCAACCTTTGGATATACCGGAATGGAAGTGGGAACACATCACCATGGATTTCATTACAAAGCTGCCACATACTCCGAAAGGGTACGATGCCATATGGGTGATCGTGGACCGTCTGACGAAGAGTGCTCACTTCCTACCGATCCGCGAGACATATACATCCGAGAGGTTGGCTGACCTGTTCATCAAGGAGATTGTAACTTGAATGGTGTGCCGGTGTCCATTGTGTCTGATCGTGACACCCGATTTACATCTAAATTCTGGAATAAATTCCACGACACTATGGGGACGAGGTTACATATCAATACGGCTTATCATCCCCAAACTGATGGTCAGTCAGATTGGACCATTCAGACGTTGGAAGACATGCTTCGGGCGTGTGTGATCGATTTTGGAGGAAGTTGGGATGACGACTTACCGTTAGCTGAATTCTCATACAACAATAGCTATCATGCCAGCATTGGCATGCCACCATATGAGATGCTATACGGTAGGAGATGCAGAACACCCGTTTGTTGGGGTGACATTGGTCAGAAAGAGTTGGGAAGCGTCGAGGTAATCGAGGCTACGACTGAGAAGCTCGAGAAGATTAAAGCCTTCATGAAGGCAGCCAAAGATAGATAAAAGTTGTACGCCGATAAACGACGCAAGCCGATTGAGTTCCAGGTGGGTGACCAGGTTATGTTGAAGGTCTCACCTTGGAAGGGTATTATTTGTTTCCGAAAGCGGGGCAAGTTGAGCCCAAGATACATAGGCCCTTTCCGAATCATTGCACGGGTAGGAGAGGTGGCCTATAGGTTGGAGTTACCGAGGAGTTAACTGGAATTCACCCGACATTCCCTGTATCTCATCTAAGAAAGTGCTTAGCAGATAAAGGCACGATTGTTCCACTGGAGGAATCGAGGTAGACGAACGGCTCAATTATGTGGAGCAACCAGTGGCAATCATTGATCGAAAGGAAAAAAGGCTGAGGAATAAAGTGGTTCCCCTTGTGCGTGTACAGTGGAAGCACAGGAGGGGATCTGAGTAACACCCGGTTGTTTTTAAGTCCATACGTGGGAGATAAGGGAGAGATGAGACAACCTTACCCACAATTCTTTGAGGAATAACAGGTTTCGGGGACGAAACCTATATAAGGGGGGTGACTTGTAACACCCGGTGTTTTTAAAGTCAAAGAAAGGAATGAATAAAGTGAAAGAAGAGAAGGAAAAGAAATAAAACCCAAGTCTAGGGGTAAAAAGTATCCAAAAGGACAAAATGTTTGAAAATTGGGTGTAAAAGGTGGTATGGTCACCCATATGTCACATGCACCTCTGATTTTCGGGTTTTAGAGAGAGAAAGACAAGTTCTCGATTTTGAAGAAAGAACAAGAAAGAGTTCAAATTCAAGGTAAGAATTCATGCTTTTATGGTGTTTTTGACTGGTCTTATCCTCGGGTTTATGCTTATGTGTGTTTGTATGTGTCTGGGGTATGTTTTTAGTGGGTTTCTAGCAGTTGAATGCAATTTGCAAACGAGTTTGGAGGAAGCCATACTCAAAAGCTGCAAAGGTGAGTTCTAGGACCCTTTTTTTGCTGGATTTTTACTGATTTTGGAGCTAGAAATGCATGAATGTATGTTTGTATATAGCTGGCTTTCGGACCCGTCTGCTTAAATGTGTGTATGATGATGTTAGGATGTGATGTGTGACTATGTTCATGCTTGATGATGTATGATTATGTCTCTAAGGTTTAGAAAGTAAGAATTAAGCTTAGAACATGATGAATGATGTATGGAAATTGAAAATGATGTTTTAGATCCACTTGACAGTTTCTAAATCTGCCTAAGTGCGTGGAAGCAAATGCGAATGAGTAAGTTAGTCAATGTGGATGAGCATTTGACTAAGTGCTGCAAATGTGGATGAGCAAGTGAGTCAATGCGGATGAGCATTTGACTAAGTGCTGGAAATGCGGATGAGCAAGAAATGCAGATGAGCATTTGACTAAGTGTTGCAAATGCGGAGGAGTAAGTAAGTCAATGCGGATGAGAATTTGACTAAGTGCTGCACAATGTGGATGAGCAAGTGAGTCAATACGGATGAGCATTTGACTAAGTGATGGAAATGCGGATGAGCAAGTAAATCAATGCGAGTGAGCATTTGATTAAGTATGGAAATGCGGATGAGTAAAGTGAGTCAATGCGGATGAACATTTACTAAGTGCAGGAAATGCGGATGAGCATTTGACCAAGTAAGAAAATGCGGATGAGCAAGGTAAGTCAATGCGGAAGAAATGAGTCAATACAGATGAACTATAGTAAATGCGGACGAACTGTAGGAAATGCGGATGAGTATAGGAAATGCGGATGAACACTTAGAAAAATTATGACTTTTTGAGAAATGAGGTAATGCAGGCTTTGACCTAGGAGATTCCTAGGAGTTATGAATGTTGACTTATGGGGCATAGATGGTATGATGGGCATGTAATGATGTGTGCTTATGCATGATGATGATGGTGATGTTGCATGGTTATGCATGATGTATATTATGTATGTATGATGCCATGCATGATGATGTATGAATGATATGCTTATTTTCCTTGTGATGATGTATGATTATCTTTCCTATGGCTTTACGAGTTATGAATGAATGAATGAATGACGAAGTATTATGTAACGTAAAGTGAAAGATAATGAAAGAGGAACATGATGATGAACGCATGCATTAATGAATGAATGTAGAAGTCTTGCAAGCATTGTATGTCGAGACACACCATTAAAAGGTGTTATCTCAATGGTGTGCGGGTTCGCTACCCCGGTAGGATGCACATCAGGGTCTTGCTTTGTGATTGACCATATGGATGAACCATTGTCGCGTGTCTTCGGTACTGTGACCACCAGGTGCTAGGCACCACCGATGAAGGTCTTTTAAAGGCTTAGGTCCAGTATCACGAGCATGAAGGGCATTGCATATGACATGGTATACCTGAACTTTACCTTAGGTAGTGTGACCACTTGGTGCTGGGCACCACCGATGAAGGTCTTTTATAGGCTTAGGTACAGTATCACGAGCATGAAGGGTAAAGTTCATGGTGATGATTAAAGTAATGAATGAATTGATGAATGAAAGTATGAACGAAAGAATGACGAAGATAATAATGATATTATCAGTATGTAGGTATGATGTATGATCACATACACTTGAAATGAAGGGTTTTAATGAAAGAAAAATATGTTTTGCTATAAAACTAGAACTCACTCAGCAACACTGACTTTTATGCATTTTCGCGTTAGCACGTAAGGTTGCTGAGGATGGACGAGGCAGCTGCTCACCTCTTTTGGATGGCATCCATTTACTTATATTTTTTGTATGTAATACAACAATGTAATTTTGTAACCGACAGACGATGCATTATTTTGCAAAAGTTTTTATGATGAAATGAAATGTCATTGTTTATGTTTTCGTTGCAATGTTTTGATGATTAAATGCGAAGTATATGTTTTATGTGCGATGAATTACCGCTATAAACGTCACCGGGAACAGGGCCTTACAATTGTGATTTTTCATATCATATATTGCACAGTACTTTTGTGGAGTCATAAAGAACTTTTTGTTAAGTTTTTACATTGAAACTATATTTGATTCATTTTTATATTTTGGTGTCAAATTTTAAACTGTTGTTTTTTAGTTTTCACATTTGATTTTGTGCCAATTATTTTGCATTTGTTTAACATGAACTTCCTTCTTGAATTTATTAGGAACAAATCTTTTTGCTACAGTGGAAGTCTTAGAATCTGAACTTGAGTTCAGATCAGAGTGAGATTTGTTCATATAATTCACCTTGTTGGTTTGAAGAGAATTCATATTTAACAAACCTACTCACACAAATTTTATTGGTTTAAGTCTTGTTGTCTGATTTGTTGCTTTGATCAACTTTTCTGAACTTTTGTTTTGTTCAGATTTTTGTTTTTGATGATTTCTTTCTTCTTTTTGATTCTTTGACTTTGAAGAGCTTGGTTGATTTCCAGATTGAACATCGTCAGAAGAATATTCCTTTTCAGATTGGACTTGTTTTAGATTAATAGTGTTTGAATCTTCTGATGTTCCTCCCTGTTGTTTATCTTTATCTTTGCTTTGAACTTTCACTTCTTCTAATACAGAATGAATTTGATCAGAAGTGTTTGTTTTGTTTGTTTTGGTTCATAATATTTTATCTTGATCGGATGACCATTTTTAATCTTTTCTTGATCTTTTTCAACAAAAACTTCTATATTTTCCTTTTCTTCTTCTGAATTCTTGTTTTTGTCCTGAAAATCTTTAAGTTTAGCTTTATTATCAGGAGAATGGTCATGTGTATTAAAGTTCTCTGGTAAAGTGTTTGTGATAGATTCAAGCATAGGTTCATGAGTGAAACCTAATCCTGCTGTCTGTTTATCTTTTCTCTCACTTACCAGTTTTTTCTACAATCATTTTTGAACTTTTTACTTAAGCAAGATCCATTTGAGTAGCAGCATGTGCTATCTTCTCCTGTTCATGATTTTTGGTCATTTCTTCCAATTGTTTAGAGACAATTTCTAATTCTTTTAGTGTTTTGTTCCATGAAGTTTGAAGAGAAATAATCTTTAGATCTGCTGTTTTATGATCAGATTTTAGTTTGTTATGCATTGATTCTTCTTGTTTTAATTTCTCACATATTTTATATGAGTAGTTTCAATAGTATTCAACATGCTTATAGCATGATTTTGTGCATAGTTTTTGTCTCACTTCAAATGGGATTTCAGGGAATTTTGGAGATGAGGTTTTAGATTTTGAAGATAAAGTGTCAACCTTAGGTTGATCAGACTATGTCATTAGAGCTACTTCATCTGTATCCTCCTTAGGATCAGATTTGTCACTCTAATCATAGTCATCTTCTTCATTCTCACCTTTGGATCATTATTTTCGGACCAATCTTCTCCCTGGATTTCTGCAATAAGAGATAAGCTTGATGTTAAATCATTAGTAAACTATCAGCATATGCACTCTAACATTAACCATCTTTAATGCTGACTACTAAAGCTTTCTTGTTTTATTAGATGGTTTTGTTTCATTTTAAGCTCAGGCATAGAAGACTTTGATAAGGCTTTTGAAAAGTCTTCTGAGCTGGTTGAAACCTTTGATTGCTAGAACTTGATTGAGCATTTCCTCTATTATTCCTTGAGCTTTTGCATTCTCTTAAGAAATGTCCATAACTGTTACAGTTAAAACACCTTGATTTTGACTTATCAAATCCAACAGTCGTGTTAGCACTTGGCTTGTACTTCCTGTTGACATATGAGTGTTTTTGTGTCCTGTAAGCAATCATCACCATCTGCCAATTTAAGTCCATCTCTTCAACATCTTCAGGAACCATTTCAAACAAATCCTGCAAAACAAGATCTAATTAAGTTAAATGGCTACCTGATAGGATGTTTATCACATCTTTAACATTGCTAGATTTAGCAGAGTTAGATGAAGAAGTCTCTGTTTGAACATTAGATGTTTGAGACTGAGATTTAGGAGGAGATTGAGAATGAGACTGTGTTGTATTAGCAGGAGCACTAGTAAATTATGAATCAGTGAAAATCCTGCTCCAACAACAAATCTACCTCTTCTTTTGTAATTTTCTCACTTTTTGCCATGAAATAATTTTCATTAGTGTTTGCAGGAGAAGCAACAAACTAATACTGAGACAATGATGTTGCTCTATCATTATCCTTGAGCTTTCATCAATCTCTACTAACTCTATCTTGGCAATGAGTAGATCTTGATCCATAGGGAACTTCTCAGTATGTTTTAGTAAGGTTCTGTTTGTTTCCATGATAAGGGTAAAGCATTGAGTAGTCTAAGATTTAGATCTTCAAGATTAGGCTTAATACCATTTGTTGACATCTCAGTTGTAAGTTGAACAAATCTGTTCATCATCTGATTTATGGTTTCTCCAGACAAATGTTAAAACAATTCTAACTGTCTTTTCAACTTTTGTTTTTGAGATTTTGAATCTCCTTGCCTCCTTCACAAATGGTCTTTGAGGCTTTATACATGGTGTATCCAGTTTGATATCCATCAAACCTTGCAAGAACTTCCAGAGGTAGTCCTTTACACATCAAGGAGTATGCTTTGATATCATTCTTTACTCTTCTCAAATAATCTCCTTGAAGACCATCTTCAGGATAGGGTTCTTGAAATTTAGTATAAACAAACCCTCTGTCAGGCCCATCAATGATTATAGGAAAGTATGGTTCTTTCTCTATAGATTTCCAAAGATCATTGTCAATGGAATTTAAGTGATGTTTTAACCTAAGAGACTAACTTTTGAAATTAGCTCTATTTTTAAGTTTTGGAACTCTATTTTCAGAATCTTCTGATTTCACCATTCTTATATTTTGTTGTTTTTCATAGATTTTGAATTGAAAAGAAATGAAAAAGTTTTTGAAATTTTTAATTTTTTTTTAAATTCTAAGTATCAAGAGTGATGTGCCTGAACAGTAATCAAACATCCAAAATGTTAATGCGCCTAGGTTGAGAGACGTCTAAGGGATGCCTTAGAAAAATTTTCAAAACTGCTAAGTTGCGTCTGAACAGTAGTAAAATGCCTGAACATTGTAATGCGCCTACACAGTTGTAAAGCGCCTCAACAGTTGTCCAACGTCTAAACAATTCTAATATGCCTCAACAAAGATGATACTTATGGACTTCTACTCTTCAACAGTAGTGAAACGTCTGAACTGAAAACGTCCAAATAGTGTTAATGCGACTAGACAGTAGTCAAATGCCTAACACTTAGACAATTTTTCAATAAATTTCAACCCTAATGCGCCACATTCATCATGCTCATATGAATGTAACTAACTCAAATCTTCTAAATTTCTTCAAAAGTTGTTGAATTGGATTAAAACTTTCCAATTAGACATGTTTTATCACAAGAATTTCTTTCAATATCAACAACAAATCAATCAATTTTGTGATTTTTAGGTCGAGAAATAGTGAGTTTTTCGAACACAAATTCAACAAATTATCTCAAATTTGATGAATTTAACTGCTAATTATGGTTTTAAAACATGTTTCTAATGATGAAACACATCTAAAATGCACAAAATTTCAATTGAATTGTCTATCATCATAGATTCAGAGAATTTTTGAGTTTGACAGTTCGACAGAACTCAAAGATCACTCTACCAACAGCTCTGATACCATTTGATAGGATCAATTGTATCAATCTGTGATGATATATGAACAATTCAAAGAAATACAAACAAAGTAATCAATCAAGCAAGATATCAACAAATTTACAGTTTCATTAAAATCAGCAAACACAATTACAAAGTAGTAAGCCTGTTCGTCTCACTTACTACTCTACACAACAATCTAAGCTATTTATAATGAAACACAAGGAACTAACAAAATTACAAACTAGTCCCTATACTATTACAATAGTAAAAAGACACATAAAGACAACATGTTAATCTTTCTAGAAGATATGCTTCAGGCATGCGTCATTGATTTTGGAGGGAGTTGGGATGATCACTCACTACCATAGCTGATTCTCAATAACAACAGCTATCATGCCAGCATTGGTATGCCCCCTTATGAGATGCTATACGATAGGAGATGCCGAACGCCCGTGTGTTGGGGTGATATTGGCCAGAAGGAGTTAGGAAGCGTCGAGGTGATCGAGACTAGGACTGAGAAGCTTGAAAGGATCTAGGCCTTTATGAAGCTAGCCAAAGATAGACAGAAGTCTATGCTGATAAACGGGCAGACCGATTGAATTTAAGGTGGGTGATAGGTTTATGTTGAAGGTCTCACCTTGGAAGGGTATCATTTGGTTTAGAAAGCGGGGCAAGTTGAGTCCGAGATATATAGGGCCTTTTTGAATTGTTGCTCGAGTAGGAGAGGTGGCCTATAGGTTGGAGTTACCTGATGAACTAAGTGGAATTCATCCGACATTCCATGTATCTCATCAGAGAAAGTGCTTAGCAGATGAGGATATGATTGTTACACTAGAGGATATCGGTAGACGAACGGCTAATTATGTTTAGTAACCAGTGGCGACATTGATCAAAAAGAGAAGAGGATAAGGAATAAGTGGTTCCCTTGTTTGTGTACAGGGAAGCACAGGAAGGGATCCGAGTCTACGTGGGAGACGGAAGAAGAGATGAGATAGCATTACCTACAATTCTTTGAGGAATAACAGGTTTCGGGGATGAAACCTATTTAGGTAGGTAGACTTTTTACGTCCGGTTATTTTTTATAGACAAGAAAGAAAGAATAAAGTGAAGTAAAAAGAAGGAAAAGAAATAAAACCCAAGTCTAGGGTTAAAAGTGACAAAAAGGCAAAAAGTTTAAAAGTTGGTGAAAAAGGTGGTATGGCCCCCATATGTCACACGCATCACTATTCTTCGATTTAGAGAGAGAAAGTAGCAAGTGTATGAGAGAACTCTCAGTTTTTGAAGGAAGAACAAGAGAATTCGAATTCAAGGTAAGAATTCACATGTTCATGATGTTCTTGACTGGTCCTTATCCTCGTTTATGCTTATTATGTTTGTATGTGTTCGGGTATGTTTTTAGTGGGTTTCTAGGTGTTGAACCAATTGCAAAAGAGTAAAGCCATACCAGATCTGCAAAGGTGAGTTCCAGACCCCTCATTTACTAGTTTTATAACTGATTTTGGGGATGGAGTGCATGAATGTATGTTTCATTTAACTGGGTTTCGGAATCCGTATGTTTACTGTGTGTAATGTTATGTTATTATGGAATGTGTGGCTATGTTTCATGCTTGATGATGATGAATGGGTTTCTAAGGCTTAGATTGCAAGACTTAAGCTTATACATGATGGATGGTGATTGTGAACTAAAATTCTGGTGTTTCGCTCATAATTCAGTTTTAGAATCCTGCCTAAGTATGCGAAAGAAGCGGATGAGCATTACTATTAAGTAAGTCAATGCTGATAGTAAATGGAAGTCAATGTGGATTATCAGTTAATGCGGATGACAGTGTTAGGATCAGTGATCTACGTTTGATTGATTAGAGAGTATAGCAGCGGAATCAAAAAATGAATTAGCCAATTCACAAGAACACAAAAGATATTCAAGGTAAGAACAAACGGTTATAGACAGAGAGAATTCTGCAAAAGATATTTCATTCAATATTCGCTTTCGTGGTAACAGAATGTCACACATACAATTAGGTCAACACCTCTATATAAGAGATGTGACGTCTGCTGATGTCACTTGATAGTGACATCTAACAGAATTTATTCAAACTACTGATAGTTAACACAACTACTGAAGATGTCAAACAGCTGACATCTTCTTACAAAAATGCTAAGTGTTAACTATCACTACAACTACTGAAAAGAAACTACTGAAACTACAACACTGAAGAACATGCTCTTCAGTTGTTTTACAAATACAAACAAAAAAAACTACTGAAAGGAAACCATCACAACAACTGAAGAATGCTTCTTCAGCTGTTGTAACAAACTCTGAAGGCTTCAGTACTTGTACTTGAACTTCAGCTGTTGTCATCAGCTGATGTCTTCAGCTTTGTACTTCAGCTGTTGATCTTCAGTACTTTGTTCTTCAGCTGTTGATCTTCAGACTTTGGTCTTCAGCTGTTGAAGTCTTCAGTACTTTAGTCTTCAGCTGTTGAAGTCTTCAGTACTTTAGTCTTCAGCTGTTGATCTTCAGACTTTGTCTTCAGCTGTTGAAGTCTTCAGTACTTTAGTCTTCAGCTGTTGATCTTCAGACTTTGTTAAACAGCTGATCAAGTCTTCAGCAGTTGTTGTGATGTCTGTGGGACTTAGAGGTTTTTCTGATCAGGCTCATTGGTTCTTTTGGTCCAACAAACTCCCCCTGAACCAATGCAGCCAAAACCTCTAAACTTATTGAAGATGTCCCACTTATTATGGCAGAAGGATTGGTCTTTTTGTCTTCTAGATCAGCTCAGAAGTGACCCTTGTAAGCACAGGCCTGGGAAGAAGTCTCAATGATCTGTTTGGCAAAGTATGAATGGGAACTCTGTCTTGGGGAACTGGACACAGAGCTGTTACCCCATCCATGAGATCTACTTCCCCACTATGAGTCTGTATGACTCTCTTGTATAGGCCTCAAGGAAGGTAATTTGTTCCTCCATGGTCAGCTCTTCAGCACCTCCTTCAAATAATGATTCTGGCCCATAGTACTCAGATAGGTATTTGACCTGTTTCCCATTCTTTAGCTCCACAGTTGTTATTATTCTATAAGCAAATTCATCAGGGTGATTACCCTCTAGGAACAACTGGAGCTCATTCTTTCTGACTTCCTCAAGCCTCTTATATACTAACCCCTTTTTCACCATTTTATTTTCCAGCATCTTCTGTGGGGTTTGGTTAGCTTTATAAGCTTTCTTGAAGTCATCTAGGATTTCCCAGGGTGATACTACAAAGACCAGTGAGATCACTTCATCTACAATCTTCTTCACCTGGCCAATGTATCTCTGTGGAATGTTTTTCTTGTGAATCCTGTGAGACACCCTGGGATCAGGCCAAATCCTCACTCTCTCCTTTTGATATTGAAATGTATGCTTAAGAGTGTATAATCTGAGAGCATGCTTCTTCATGTTGATGATAGAAGATGTGGCAGCATATGCTTTGTCAACCCTCCTCAACAATTCCTCATCATGTTGTTTGTGAAGCTCTTCTTCTTCTAGCTTCACTTTCACAATTTGTCTTTGAGTTTCAGGAGTAATTGTTGGAGAGTGACTTGTGGCCTTCGGCAACTGTATAACAGCTGAGAGTGGCAGCCTATCTTCATCTTCATCATCATCTTCATCATCTTCTAGCCTCAATACCCTTCTCTTCTTCTTCTGGGGTACATCATCGGCTATTGGTTTTGAGGGTAAGGGAGTTGGTTTGGTGGTTTGTTGTTTTGGTGGTTTTGGTGTGGAATGTTGACAGGCTGTTCTAGCATTTTGGAGGTGAGTGTGGCTTTAGATTGCTTGGCTAGTTCAGTCCTGCTCCCAGCACCAGCTTCATTCAAAGCTTCAATAACTAATCCTTTAGTGTATACTTCAGACGAACAGATCTTGGTGGTTATTGCCAAGATGCTGTCCCTGGACCAAGCCTTGATTTCGATCATTGATCTTCCAAGATATTTTGCTATAACCTGATCATGATCTCCAGCCTTTCTCTTTCTAACACATCATAACTTGCCCATCTATTTTGGATTTCTTCAATCTCTAATCTTCTGATCTCAGAGTCAAGTTTGTCAGTGTCATGGCCTTGCCTAAACAACTGATCAATGATGTTATCCATTGATCTGCTGTGTTCGGCATCAGCCTCTTTTACACCATCAGCTCCAAGGCAGTCTCCTTTTCATTCTTTCTTTTCTTGATTTCTCCATGTCAGCTTCCTTCTCCTTCTCTTTTTCAGTCTCCACAGCCAACTCCTTCTCTTTTTCCACTTCTGTCCTTCTGTCTTCTTCTTCTTTCTTCTCTTCTCTTTCCTCTCTGCACTCCTTTCTTTTTGCTTTCACTGACTGAATCTCCCCCTTTTTGGTTGCATTGGTTGCAAGGGTTTGATTGTCAGAAAGCTTTTTGCCCACTTCCTCTATCAAGGGTTGTATTACTGAGGAAAGCCTCTCATCAATGGTTTTGATCACTATATCAGTGATTATAGGTGTGATGAGAGGTAGGGAATTTTGAAAGATAGCAGCTATTTGCTCAGGGGGTTCTGTTCCTGAGAAATAGTGCCAGAAGCAGAGGCAGGTGGCTGAGTATTTGGAGTGGCTCTGTGTTTGGGAGACCTTCAGATGAAGGTGCCATCTGTGGGGTTTGAGAGGCAGATGGTCTTTGATCCTCAGAAGTTTTGGCAAGCAGCTCTTTGAGTCTGCTCACCTCCTCTTCCAGGATGGTGTTTTGGGCTAACACATCGTAAAAGAAGCCCAGGTCATCATCAGTAGTTACTGAATCACCTGACCTCCTGATTAATCAGGATGAACATGCACTGAGTGTAGATCAGTTGTAGCATGTGCCCCTTTGTCTTGGAACTGGGGACTTCCTGCCTCAGGACTATGTCCTTCATCAGCAGTTGCCTCTGGTAAGGTCTTAGTGATGTACCAACTACATCCTGATCATATGCTGAAGCAGGATAAGTGGCAGCCTCACCAGAAGTTCCAATCTCCTTTTCTACACTAGGAGATGGAACATTGTAACCCATGCTGTGGGTTATCAGATGCACTTTGGTCCTCCCCCTCAATGGTAGAGGTATCCCAGTTGTAATTGGTATCTGGGGAGGGGGTGAGGAGTGCAACTGACTCAGCACTTGTGCAACAATTAATGTAGGACTTTGGGGGCGGTTGCATGTGGTGATTGGGTAGAAGCAGATTGCACCCGGGGTGAATGGTGCGCTTCAATGGTAACCCTCTCAAGTGAGATAGGTTCCAGCAGTGTGGGTTCCCCAATATTGGTTGCAACAGGATCCTGTTGAGAGGATACCTGTGCGGCTTTGGCAGGTTGAGTCTTTGACACAACTGGGGGTTAATACCAGTATGTGGTTCCTGTGTTTGTGGTACAGGGGCATCCTCAGGGGACTCATCTCCTGAGTAGCCTTTTTTGGCTTTTTGGATTTGGGTTTGGTGGGGACTTTGGATCTGGAGGTGGTGGCTGTGGGTTCCAACTGCGTGGGTTTTCGCAGTCTTGGCAGCCTGTTTCAGTGTTTGGTCAGAGTTGTGCCTGGAGTATACTTCAGGCAATACAGCCATTGCAGGGACTCCAAGGCCAACAAGTCCCTCAGCTTTCAGCTGATTCTCTATGATGGCCATAATGAACGAGGATATAATATCCATCGATTAGAAAGAGGTTTTGAGGCCATATCCTTAAGTTCAAGAAAAATAATTTCAGAAAAGTTTAAGTCTTGTTGCTCAAGGATAGAGAATAATACCTGCTGCCACCTGGTAGACATTTGATCCCAAGAGGAAGTCTTAGGAGCTAAGCAAACATTTACCATGTGAAAGATAAGACGTTCTGCATCATGGAAATGCTTCTTCAGGATGGTAGAGGCACTGAGGTTTCCCTGATATCCATGGTGGGCAAAGGATAAATCAGTTGTGCCCTTTGGATACCCAGCGGGGAAAGTGGCATCATCCAATTAGGGTTTGGCGAATGATTTCCGGAGTGATGACCACTTGATGGTTGTTGACGAACGACTGGAGAGACTCGGTGTTGTTCTCCCCAGTTATAAGGGTGACGTTCGTCCAAAACTGGTGTAAGGATTCGGCATGAATGGTGGGATTTAGAAGGAAGGCCGTTTGGTAGGGAGATTGGACCATTAGATCAATGGCGTTATCGAACTTTGTCCAGAAGGGTGATTTTGTGAGGTAGGCAACACAGTTATGTCGTGGTTTGAGCTGCATGGTCGCCATTAATGAGAGAGAAGTTTTGGAGATTTGAACGTTAGGTTTGGAGAGGATGAAGCGCTGAAGGATTAGGTATTGGGTATTTATAGGGTAAGGGTTAGAAAACGACTGAAGGGTTTGGTGTTAGTCATCAGTAGTTTTAAACGACTGATGACATGGTATTACCCTTTCAGAAGTTGAAACAACTGAAGTCTTGGTTTTAGGCATCAGCAGTTATAAAACTACTGAAAACCATGGTTTTGACTTCAGATGTTTGAAAACAACTGAAGACTTGGTTTTAGTCATCAGTAGTTGTGAAACTACTGAAAACCTTGGTTTGGTCTTCAGGTGTTGTAAACAACTGATAACTTGGTATTAGTCATCAGTAGTTGTGAAACTACTGAAGACATGGTTTTGTTATCAGTTGTTGTAAACAGCTGATGACTTGGTGTTAGTCATCAGTAGTTGTGAAACTACTGACATGGTTTTGGTTTGTCATCAGTTGTTTAGGATGAAACAGCAGTTGTAGAAAACACTGAAGAGAAAGTTCTCATCAGTAGTTTTCGTCAATTCATAGCCTTTCAGCTGTTTCATACTGTCCTCAACACTTACTCATCAGCCTTTTTGCTGTTTTCAGTTGTTTCATAGGACATCAGTACTTATCTGTTTTTACTGACATCAGTAGTTATAACTACATCAGTAGTTGTAACTTTATCAGTTGTTTTAACAGAATCAGTACTATATGTGATATGGTCACTAATGATCATCAGTACTTATTTACTGAGATCATCAGTAGTTATCACTTATTCTAGCTGCAGCATACCAAGCCGTAACACTAGGTTTTGGAAAGTTGAACTATCCAAAGGCTTAGTAAAAATGTCTGCAAGCTCATCAGCACTAGGCACAAACTTAGGATCAATCAGACCTTTTTCAAAACAATCCCTAATAAAATGATGTCTGATCTCTATATGTTTGGTCCTAGAGTGCTGGACTGGATTTTTGACAATGCACAGAGCTGAAGCACTATCCATTAATAATGGAGTCTTAGTCTCTGTAATGCCATAATCCAAAAGTTGGTTCTGAAGCCAGAGTACCTGAGAAGTACAACTTGCAGCTGCAATGTACTCTGCTTCAGCAGTGGATGTAGCAACAGATGTTTGTTTCTTACTCTGCCAAGAAATCAAACAGTTGCCTAGGAATTGACATCCACCAGAAGTTGACTTTCTAGTTAACTTGCACCCTGCATAGTCACTATCTGAAAAAGCAACTAATTTGCAAGAGTGTCCAGTGGAATACCATAAACCTAGAGATTGTGTACCTTGCAAATATCTAAAGATCCTCTTGACTGCAATCAAATGAGACTCTTTAGGAGCAGCCTGAAATCTAGCACAGACACAAGTAGCAAACATGATATCTGGTCTAGAAGCTGTTAAGTACATCACAAGACCCAATCATACATCTGTAAAGTGTTTCATCAACAGCTTTACCTTTCTGATCTGCATCCAGTTGTGTGGTGTTGCACATGGGAGTAGAACAGGGCTTACAATTTTGTAAATCAAACTTATTCAAAAGATCTTTTGTATATTTTGACTGATGAATAAAGGTTCCATCAGCCTTTTGTTTGATTTGCAAGCCTAGAAAGAACTGTAATTCTCCCATTGCACTCATTTCAAACCTCTTTTTCATTAATTGGTAAAATCATCACACAACTGGGGATCAGAGGATGCAAAAATATCATCAACATAAATTTGAAAAGCAAGTAGCTTATGCTGATCCACCTTCTTAATAAACAAAGTTTTATCTATGGAGCCTCTAGTGAAATTATTCTTAGAAGAAAAGTGGAAAGTGTCTCATACCAGGCTCTAGGAGCTTGTTTCAACCCATAAAGAGCCTTATCAAGTTTATACACCCATTCAGGATGTTTATTATCCTCAAAACCTGGTGGTTGACACACATAACTTCTTCTTTTATTTTACCATATAAAAATGCACTTTTGACATCCATTTGAAAAACTTTAAGATGGTGGAATGCAGCATAGGCTAAGAACAATCTAATTGCCTCTAGTCTGGCTACAGGGGCAAAGGTTTCATCATAATCAATACCTTCTTCTTGTGAAAACCCCTGTACAACCAGTCTAGCCTTGTTCTTAACAATAAGCCCATTTTCATCAGTTTTATTCCTAAACACCCATTTAGTGCCTATTGCACACTTACCTGGGGGTAGAGGAACCAGTTCCCACACTTGCTGTTTCTTGAACTGAAGTAGCTCAAGCTGCATGGCTTCAACCCATCCATTGTCTCTTAAAGCAACATGATAGTTCTTTGGCTCTAGCTGACTGATGAAGAGAGCATAGAAGCAGAAGTTAGACAATTGACTTCTTGTTGAAACTCCAGCATTGATATCACCAATGATTTGAGACATTGGGTGATTCTTCAGCTCTTGATAAACAATGATATCTGTGCAAGTGTTTGTAGAACCTTCAGCAGCAGCAGATGTTGATGCAGACTCTTGAAACCAAGAATTTGATGGTAACTCAAAAGATGTAGAGGAATCAGAAATCTCATCAGCATTTGTTGTGGATGGAACTGCTGAAGCTACAGGAACATCAAGTTTAGCAGACTCAGGCAGTTGGTCACTAAACTTGAATAGGTGAGTATTGATATTATCATCATCATCATCAATACCACCAGGTGGAAGACATGCTGCAGAAGATGATTTATCCACATGATCTGCAACAGCTGGAGGTTGATAAGGAACATATTGCAGTATGTCCAAATCAAACAACTCCACAGGGTTTTGTGGAATCTTGTCCATTGGAGATTCATTAAACTTCACATGCAAAGTCTCTTCAACTATCTTTGTTCTGCAGTTGAACTCTGTATGCTTTGCAAGTAGATGAATAACCAACAAAATACCCTGCATCCACCTTAGGATCAAATTTTTGGAGTTGATCCTTTGTGTTGAGAATAAAACAGGGACACCCAAATGCTTTGAAAAATGAAATTAGAGGAGCCAAGTGATGTAGAACTTCATATGGAGTCTTCATCAACCTCTGATTTACTAAGGCTCTATTCTGCACATAGCAAGCTGTGTTAACAGCTTCAGCCCAAAAGGTCAGTGGCAAACCAGAGTCAGCCAACATAGACCTTGCAGCTTCAATTAGGGTCCTGTTCTTTCTCTCCACTACTCCATTTTGTTCTGGAGTCCTTGGGATGCTAAACTGCCTTTTGATTCCCTTTGAAAGATAAAATTCATCAAGTGTATGGTTTCTGAATTCAGTTCCATTGTCACTCCTTATACACTTGACTGAAAGGGAATACTGCTTCTCAACATACAACACAAAGTTGATAATCTTCTGAGCAACCTCATCCTTTGAATGTAGAAAGAAAGTCCATACAAATCTGGAGTAATCATCCACAATTACCAGACAGTATTTCTTCTTTGCCATGCTCATCACTCTCACAGGACCAATAGATCCATATGCAGTAATTGCAAGCAGGCAGTGGACTTAGGCTCTTCAATAGGAGGGAATGAGACTTTGTGTTGTTTTCCTTTTAAACAAGCAGTGCAGGTTTCATCACAGTGGAACTCCTTTATTGGTAAACCTCTCACTAAACTATTGTGGATCAGCTGATTCATGTTTTTGAAATTAACATGACCCAGCCTTCTGTGCCACAGTTTAGATTCCTGAGGAGAGGCTTTGGAAAATAGGCAAGGATGGCCTCTGAGATTTATTTTCTTGGAAAGATCTAAGGCATACACTCTTCCTGTCCTGTTGGCCCTCAGGAGAGTGTGATCATCCAACACCTTATCAATCAAATTCAAACTTTGGATGACAGAATCCTGCAGTTCTGACTGGTGAAAAGAGCAACATGGCCTTTATCACACATTTGACTGACACTCAAGAGATTGTACTTGAGATTTTCCACATGATTAACATCATCAAACTTTATTTCTTCATTGGAGACAAAGCCTTTTCCAATGATGTAACCCTTAGCATCATTGCCAAAAGAAACAACCCCTTCTTTCCTTGAGAGTAGTCATGAAGAAGAGAGCTGTTCCCTGTCATATGCATAGATCCCCCACTGTCTACATACCAGATGCTACTTTGGCATGTTGAAGAACCCTGCAATCATAAACAATTAGTTAGTTTTTGAGACCCAAACCTTTGGTTTTGGGTCTATTCACATCAACAGATGGTAAACTAACAGACTTGCTATGAATAACAGCCTGAGGGGATGGAGATGGTGAAGAAGAAGAATCCTTTGGCATGGATTTTCTTCTCTGTGGTTTCAACACAGGAGCATCTAATTGGTTGACTCTCCCCAATAGATGTTGAACCATCATAACAAGTTGTGTCTGATTTTGTGATAAAGCCTTCAGCTCATCAGACACATTAGTGCTTGAGTTTGATGGGTTCCTGTGTTGTACCATCTCTCTTTGAGCAACCTCAGCTGTTGCCTGTTTAACCCCTTTCTTTTTGGATTTCTTTTTGGATTTTGGGGTCACAGGTTTTGATGTTGCTGGTACAATTTGATTTCAAACTCAGTTTTCATTTTATCCATTTCTCTTTAATGTTTTCATTATGTTTGAGTTTGGAGCCCTTTTTATACCAGCAATCATCAGTAAGATGATTGAATAAGCCACATATTTCACATGGCTTTTTTCATTCTTAAGTTGATCATCTGCTGAAGAAGATGAAACTACTGAAGACTTGTTCTTCAGCAGTTTGCTATCAGTACTAGCAGTTTTCTTCCCTTTAGTACCTGCTTTCTTGATATCTTCTTCAGTAGTTTTCCCACCCTTTCTACTTGCAGTTTTCTTTCCTTTAGTACATGTAGTAGTTTGGGCTTGTTCTCCAGGTGTTATGACATTCTTTTTAGTACTTTCAGTACTTTGTGAAATATCACCTGGAGTGATCAACTTTTTGATCATGTGAGTGTCAGCATTTGAACCATCAACATCAGCTGATAGGTTCTGAGAGGAATTAATGCTGACTTCTACTTCTGATGGTGCTGTATCAGATAGTAGATCACATGATGAAAAGGATTGGTTATTGCTTTCACCATCAGATTCTACCTCTGCTCTGGGAGTAAAATCTGTAGGAGGAGCAGTGTGATTATAACCAATGCCAAACTTCACATTGGAAGCAGATTGCTTACTAAGAAGCATTTCAAAACCCTTGCAAGAATTTACCCATCGATCACACTCTACCTGGGTAGTTGCAAGTGTTTCTTTGAGGTCTCTGTACTTCTCTAGAAGTATCTCTTCCCTAGCCTTATCATCAGTGATTTGGCATTTAAGTTTGTAAATCTCATCATTCTTATCATTAATCACAGACTCAAATTCAGCTTTGCTTTTGGAAATTGTTTGTTCTAGCTCAATGTTCTTGTTAATTAAAGCTACATTTGCTTCTCTAATAGATGCAAATGCGGCTATGCATGTTTCAGAACATAGTTTGGCTTTTGCCTCAGAGGATACCTGTGATACCTGTGGTGTAGAGGCATTAGAGGATGAAGTATCAGCAGACTCCAAAGCCATAAGAGCTAGATTTCCAAAAGGACTGTCACCACCATGTTGACCAGCACCAGAGAACAGTTGTTCATGACCAGACAAATCATCTGGTAAACTGCTCCAGTCACAACAACTCCTGGGGTGAAAAAGCTGTGTTGTTGAGGTTGAGTTTGTTGATGAGATTGGGAAGGTTGAGGTTCAGGTAATGCTTGTGGTTGTTGTGCAATAGGAGCTTGAACCGGATTTGGCTGAGGCAAGTAATAGCAGGGAAAGGATATGACATTGGACCCTGGGGGACAAAGTATGCAGGAGATACAGGGTGTGAATGATGACCAGAACCAGCAGGATGTTGCCCTCTGTTTTGTGGACTAGTGCTAGGAAAAGTCACAAAGGGTGCAGAAGAGTTAGATCCAGTTGATCTACACTCTCTTGCAAAGTGTCCAAGCCTTTGGCATTTGTGACACCTCAACTTACTCTTGTCAAAACCAACTTTGGTTTTGCCAGAGAGTCCAGGAAATTTCCTGCCAGTTCTCTTGTAGAACTTCTGAGATCTGATATTAATAAGGCCATTTGGCTTAGAATATCCATCTCTTCTATCATCATCAGCAATTCCCTTCAGATCTCATCCATGATGAAGCATAGATTGTCACTATTACTGCCAGAATGACTATCAATACCAACAAATGCATGATCAGAACTGTTTGAAGAGAAATCAATATGCTCATCATAATTGCTTTCAGATGCAGCATATTCTGACTCATGACCAACCAAGGCAGTGTTCCCTGGTACAAAGTCATCAGTGAGCTTTCCTGATGATGACAGTTTCCTTTTCTGCTCTATCTCTCTTTCGAATGTAAGCAGTTTCCCATGAAGTTGGGTGAGAGATAGGCTATCCAGATTTGCACTGGAGCGTAGGACAATAGTGTATGTGTCCCATCTCTCAGGCAGTGATCTGAGGAATCTGTTATTCATCTGGCTGTTGGTGTATTCCTGTTTCACCATTTTCAGCTCAGAGATCAAACAGGAAAAACGCTCAAACTGTTGAGTCAGTGTCTCACCCTTTCTATGAGAGAAATCTCATATTGTTGGGCGAGGATTTCTCTGTTGTTTGCTAAGACCTCATCAGTTCCACCGAATTGTTCCTTCAGTGCATTCCAGAGGTCATGAGCAGTTTCATGATGCATAAGCCCTGAATAGATTTCATTCGGCAGTGCCATGGCCAGAATTCCATGGGCTTTAGCATCAATCTCAAACAGTTTCCGATCTTCATCTGAGTATTGTTCCTTCTTCTTCGGAACCATTTGATTGGTTTCCGGATTGTTCACCATAGGCTTATGTGGTCCATGTACCACAGATGTCCAACAACCTGAACTGTTAACAGACAGGTGATGAAGCATCCTTCGTTGCCATATGTTATACTCAGTCCTAACCAGCATCGGAGGCTTGGTTGAGGAACCGGTATTGTGAGGGTCATTAGAAGGAGTAGTCATCTCAGATTCAACCAAATTCAATTAAGCTATAGCAGATTTAGAACAAAACACAACAAACCAAATTGAACCAAGAGAGATCTCAAAATGAATAAACGAAAGCGGCAGAAATTCAATAATCTATAACCAGTTCTTGCAAATGTGCTAATTCAATCAAACATAGATATCAAATAGCAGTTTCAATGATCAATGTTAGATCGATCAATGATTAACCAGCTCTGATACCATTTGTTAGGATCAGTGATCTACGTTTGATTGATTAGAGAGTATAGCAGCGGAAATCAAACAATGAATTAGCCAATTCACAAGAACACAAAAGATATTCAAGGTAAGAACAAACGGTTATAGACAGAGAGAATTCTGCAAAAGATATTTCATTCAATATTCGCTTTCGTGGTAACAGAATGTCACACATACAATTAGGTCAACACCTCTTATATAAGAGATGTGACGTCTGCTGATGTCACTTGATAGTGACATCTAACAGAATTTATTCAAACTACTGATAGTTAACACAACTACTGAAGATGTCAAACAGCTGACATCTTCTTACAAAAATGCTAAGTGTTAACTATCACTACACTACTACTGAAAAGAAACTACTGAAACTAACAACTGAAGAACATGCTCTTCAGTCGTTTTACAAATACTGAAACAAAAAGAAACTACTGAAAGGAAACCATCACAACAACTGAAGAATGCTTCTTCAGCTGTTGTAACAAACTCTGAAGGCTTCAGTACTTGTACTTGAACTTCAGCTGTTGTCATCAGCTGATGTCTTCAGTCTTTGTACTTCAGCTGTTGATCTTCAGTACTTTGTTCTTCAGCTGTTGATCTTCAGACTTTGGTCTTCAGCTGTTGAAGTCTTCAGTACTTTAGTCTTCAGCTGTTGAAGTCTTCAGTACTTTAGTCTTCAGCTGTTGATCTTCAGACTTTGGTCTTCAGCTTTGAAGTCTTCAGTACTTTAGTCTTCAGCTGTTGATCTTCAGACTTTGTAAACAGTTGATCAAGTCTTCAGCAGTTGTTTATGATGTCTGTGGGACTTAGAGGTTTTTCTGATCAGGCTCATTGTTCTTTTGGTCCAACAGCAGTTAATACGATGAGCATTAACCTCTAAGTAAGTCAAATGGGCTGATGAACATAGAACAAATGCGGATAAGTAAACCAAATGCGGATGAACTATAGCAAATTGCGGATGAATATAAAAGCGGATGAACACTTAGAATTTTGCTGACTTTCTAGGGAAAAGATGAATGATGCTTTGACTGGGATGTTTCGTGGGGGGTTCTCTTGTAGCTGACTTTTGAGGTCATAGATTTTTATGTTTGGGCATGTCGATGTAAGTTTGATGCTTTGCATGAATGTGTATGATGTTATTGGCTGATTGGCAGTATAATAATAATTATGTTATGTGTGTATGATCCCTTGTATGAGATGTTGACTTATTGATTTTGATGATCCTTATTCTGTATATTTTTTCCCTTGGCTTTTACGTGAATGTTAATAACGAAATGAAAGTATTATTTAACGTATAGTGGAAGATATGAAGAGGAACATAATGAATGAATGCATGCATTAATGAAATGAAATGAAAATATTAAAGGCTTGCAAGCAATGTATGGAGGTTCACACCCAATGAAGGGTGTTACTCAACCGTGTGCGGTTAGCTACCCCGGAAGGATGCACACTAGGGCTTGATCCATGTGATTAAGCATATGTAGGAGTTCACACCCAATGAAGGGTGTTAGCTCAACGTGTGTGGGTTAATTACCCTAGAAGGATGCACACTGAGGTCTAATCCTTGTGATTGACCATATGTATGGGACCCTTGCCGCTCACCCTAGGTAACTGGAGTCAGCTTCGTGCATAATTTGAAAGACCTCAGGCCTTGTACACGGCATTATGCATGATGGTGGGGTGAAGCACATGGCATTGGTCCGAATGAAAGTAAAGATGTTATGACGTATGAATGAAAGTAAAGATTTATGATGATGGACGGAAAGAACCAACATATAATGAAGATAATAATGATATTAGCTATTGTGTACGTATGATGTGTGATCACATGCAAAGTAAACTAAATGTGTTTAAATAAAGTAAGTATGGTTTTATATTAAAACTAGAACTTACTCAGCACGCTGACTTTTATGCATTTTTTTCCAGTTGGAAGGTGAGCATTGCTAAGGATGGCGCTGGCAGCTACATGGCATTTTGGATGGCAGTCTTTGTTACTATTTTTGCATTGTAATGCGAAAAATGAAAATGTGTAATGAATGATTGAATTAACTTGTAGTTATTATGAAATGAAAATTTATTTAAATTTTCCGCTGTGATGTTTTTATGAAAGTTAAATGTAATTGTATGTTTTGTGAGCAATGATTGGCCAGCTGTAAGCATCCCGGGAACGAGGCCTTACACTTTGGGAATCTATTGAGGCAGGTTATAGTATGTCAGTTGGTGCTGATGGTGTTAAAATAACTTTGGGTGGGATGACTGATAGCCAGAAAGCAAAGTATAATGCAGAAAAGATAGTATATGCCCTGTTGACTTAGTCAATACCAAAAGACATATTCCATCGGTTTTCTGAGAACAAATAGGCCAAGAAGTTGTGGGAAGCTTTGTAGAAATGATACGATGGGAATGCAATGTTGAAAGCTCTAAAAGAAAAGGCTTTGAAGAAGGAGTTTGATAACTTCTCTTCGATGGGTAAAGAAAGCTTGGATGATGTTATAGATAGGTTCTATAATCTAATGAGTGAGCTGCACACTCATGGGGTCACAACATCAATGGAAGATAAGGTCTCAAGCTTTACCGATGGTCTGCTAGAGAAGTGGGACTCATTGTGTCTAACCTGATATAGAACAACATTCTGGCAAAATTAGACATAAGCGACTTCATCTTGAAATTGAGGGAGGAGGAACTAAGGATGAAGTACAGGTCTCAGAAAGGATCCTATGACCAGAATCCTTCACTTTATAACTCCTCTCCCACTCCAACCATTTTAGGAGCACCTCTTCAAACAGCGTTTGTGTCTAGTTCAACGCTCCTTCTCAAACCACAGCTTGAAGATGTGAAACGTCAGGGTCATCTAGTACCCAATATATTGCACCTGAAGCAAATGCTACTAAGTTGAAGACCAAGAATCTCCAAAATATTACTATGGAGTTTGCGAAGGAGCATATGGACCTTCTAGAAGCGGTTGTTCATTCTTATAATGGTCTAGTTGCAGGGAAAATTGGTAGTTGCCATCTGGCCGATGAAGACTACGAGCAAGTCGATAAGAATGAACTAGAGAGAATTGATATTATGTGGGCTTTGGCGAGTGTTGTACGAAGAGCTAAAAAGTTTGTAACGAAGACTGGACAAAACTTGATAGCCACAAAAGACACTACCTTTGGTTTTGACAAAACCAAAGTTACATGTTTTAACATGTAGAGAAAAGGGGCACTTCAAAGAGTGTGTGTAAAGCCCAAGAAAACAGGTAATGGGAATCCATTATCATACTTTCACGGTGAAGAGAAATACACGAGTGGAGCTACCTCATCAAACAAAGAGACAAAGGCCTTATTGCTCAAGGTGACGAAGAACAGGTTTGGACCTTCAGTTTTGTCAATCCGAGTGAATCAAACATTGCCAATGTCAAGGGTTTGGATGATGACACTACAAGGGAAGGTGAAATTACAGTTGAACTAGTGCTGTCAGATAATGAAGATACTACGAAAGTGGTCAATCACCTGATTGAAGAAGAACTCAGAACAACATGTTCAGAATCACCACCACCCGAACAGTCAAACTCTACTATGATGGGACTCAACCGAGTCTTCACACATAAGTACCAAAGACCAACTATTTGAAAGTCATGCTTGTAATGAATGTAATAAATTTAGAGAAAGCATATATTCAAAATTTGCTAGGTTATTAGACCATAATGATAGCTTAGTAAATAACTTACAACTATGCACAAAAGCAAATCGGATTTTAAAACAAAATGAGCATAGTTATAAAAAGAAAATAGAACTTTTAAATAAACAACTAAGGGAAACCGAGGTTTTTGCTTTTAATCAAGCCAATGACATAAAGTTCTATTTAAACTCCCTGGAAGAAACTAAGAAAGAAAAAGCAGTTTTGGAAGTCGAAGTCAACTCATTAAAACAAAACTGCACAGTTGGATCGGTTCTTCTCACATAGTTTAACACTTAGTGAAAGAATGAAACAACGGGGAGGGGTTGGGTTACAAAGTGGTTCAACCACCACATGAGATCTTGTTAAATGCTAAATGTAGACCAGTAAATAAAATTGCAATCAAGGATCATGTGGTGTCCACTCCTCTAGTTAGTGATCCAGATTCCACAAATAAACCGGTAGAATCGGTCACTAAACAGAAGGAGGCCCCTGTAAAATCTAAAGGTAAGATGCCTATAGTGAATTTGGAAGAACAATTTGAAAAGGTTAATGTAAATTCAGGTTCAAACATGTCTATTTCTTAACCCAAAAAGACCAAACTAGTTAATTAACCACGTGCTCCATGTCACACTCCAAATAAACAAAGTTAAAGATGTTAAAAACGTTCAAAAAATGAATTTTGTTAAAGAAGTAAAAACATCTAAACAAGAAATTTCGAAACTCAACCAAACCAAAGTCACACTTGTGTCACACACTTCCCCATAGAGACAATTTTCCCAACATGTAGAAGGTAATCATGCTACAATTATGGAAAGAGAGGACACATCACTTCTAATTGTCCTTATATCAGACGCCTAGAAAGAAAACTGATCTTTATGATACTAAACAAATTTCTTTGAAAACGAGTTCTATTACTCCACAAAAAAGAAGTAATGAACCTAAATTTCAAACCGTAAGCCAGTCATTTGTTTATCACAAACAAGCCTTAGACAAAACTGGGTTATGAAAGAAGAATCAAGTCCATTGTTTGATAATGAGAACACTAAGAAGAACGATATGCCCTCACCCTCAATGACAGTGGGTTGAGTTCATGATGTGTGATTCCTCTCGGTCACCCAAGCCAATTAAGGATTGGGTCCCAAACCTAAACCAATAATTCCTCTGAATGTGCAGGGTGTCGATTACAATGCTATCACAAACACCTGGATTGTTGATAGTGGGGCGTCTAGGCACATGACCGGGAACTTGTCTCTCCTTTCAAATGTCAAACATATTAAAGGGGGAATGTCTCATTTCCTAGAGATAAAGGAGGATACATCATCGCTCAAGGTGAAGTGGGAACCAAAAAGTCAAATTTGATAAGGTCAACTACATTAAGCAATTACAAAATAACTTACTTCCTGTATCCTAGATTTGTGACAAAGGATTCAAGGTTGTTTTTGACAACGAGAAGTGCTATATATTGAAGAAGGATTTTGTTATTTCGAAGGACCAAGTCTTAATGTCAGCTACAAGATATAACGTTTATATGTCTTGGACCTATCGAAGGCCTCCACAACCAATCATCAGGTCAATTCTTCTTGTCAAAGGCAACTGAGAGGGTTCCATCTCCAGGCATAGGAGAATGGGAAACATTAATCTACAGAAGATGAATCACTTGATCCAGAATGATCTAATGCATGGAATAATGTTAAGAACTTCCAACCACTGGATTTCTGTGTCGCATGTAAGAAAGGGAAATAGGAAAAGAAGTCTCACAAGGCAAAGAAAGTTCATTCAATTGACCTACCTCTGGAGCTTCTTCACATGGATCTGTTTGGCCAAATCAGTACAAAGAGCATTGTTGGCGATTTGTACTGCTATGTAGTCACGGATGATTACTCAAGATTTTCTTGGGTAATGTTTCCAAAATCTAAATCAGAGACATTTGAATCATTCAAAGAGCTTGTAACTACATTAGAGTCACTTTACAAGCTGAAGGTAAGGAAAATCCTTTCGGACAACGGTATTGAGTTCAAGAACCAGTGGATGGAGGCATTCTGCAAAGAGAAAGGAATTATACACCAGTTCACATCTGCCTACACCCCTCAAATGAACGGAGTTGCTGAACGAAAGAACAGGAGCTTGATAGAGACAACACGAACGATGCTAGTAGACTTGAAACTACCTATCCAATTTTGGAATGAGGCAGTTGCCAACCCATGTTATACCCTAAATCGAGTCCTGGTGGTCAAACGTCATGGTAAAATGTGTTATGAGTTTCTCCAAGATCGTAAACCTAATCTAGAGTACCACGAACTGTTTGGCGCACCATGTACACTGCTGAAGAAAAATCAGTCAGGGAAGTTCAGTGAAAAGACTTTAAGAATTTTGACTCATATCGCACCCTACCCATTCAGAGACTCCAGAGAACCTGTTCCAATTCATAGTTTGCAGTTGTTCCTGTATACAACATAGTGAATAAGAGAGTTTACAAGAACTCAACGGGTCAAGTAGAAGTGTGGTGCAACATTGACGTTCAGAGATACACCACTCCCTGCCGGAAAAGGACCCACATTATTCTTCGAATATGATGGATTCTTTAAGTCCTTCAACACTCTTCTCTTCCCTTCTGATGATGAGTTATCAACCAAAATGATGTACGATGTCTTAAACACACCGTCACTAGACTCAACAACATCAGGTTCACAAGGTGAGTCTTTTAGTCATTTAGGGGGAGCACTGGAGGTAAGTGACTCTTCCTCTAATGATGAAGAAGTGGAGGATGTTCAAGTGGATCAAGAGGAAGAAGTTCCTACTACAGAAAGTACACAAGCATCAGTTGTTGATACCTCTGACACTTCGGAACCTCACACTCCAATGGCTACAAATATTGAACCAGGAATTCAAAATCTAGATCAGGAAGTAGTCGTTCCCACCACTCCCGGATCTCGACTTAATGTATATCATCCTCTGGACAATGTCATAGGGGATGTACAATCGGGAGTGCAGACATGAAATTAGCTATACTCAGCTGATTATGCCTCAGTCATGGAAAAAGGCTATCTTCATGATGGTGTTTATCAATGTTTTGTGTCTCAAATTTAGCCAAAATATGTTAGTGAAGCCTTAAACGATGAGGCATGGGTGAGTGCCATGCAAGAAGAATTTCTTCAATTCAAGAAGTTAGGAGTATGGTCACCGGTGGATAGACCAAAAGGTGCTAAGGTCATGGGCACTAAATGGGTCTTGAAATGCAAGAAACATGACCAAGGGATCATAATCAGAAACATGGCTCGACTTGTAATTCAAGGATTTCCACAAGTCGAAGGCATTGATTAAGATGAACTGTTTGCACCTGTGGTGAGAATGGAAGCAATCCATATCTTTCTAGCCTATGCATCTTTTATGAAGATTAAAGTTTATCAACTAGATGTGAAGAGTGCATTCCTTCAAGGTGAAATGCGGGAGACAGTGTATGCCAGTCAACCCGAAGGATTTCAGGATCCATATCATCGGGATAGAGTTTACAAGCTGGATAAGGCCCTCTACTGGCTCCACCAAGCCCCAAGAGCATGGTATGAGAAGCTCTCAACTCATCTTGTAAAACACGGATTTCGCAAAGGAGTGATTGATTGTACACTGTTCATCAAAGAAAAAGATGGTGACTTACTGCTAGTACAGATTTATGTTGATGTCATAATCTTCGGTTCCAAAAACGAGGAATTATGTAAATAATTTTAAGCAGTAATGAAAACTGAATTTGAGATAGATAAGGCCATGGGAGAGATGAAGTTCTTTCTCGGGTTACATGTTGATCAGACACCAAAGGGAATATTTCTACATTAGAACAAGTATGTAGGCGATATCCTCAGTCGGTTTGATATGGAGAATGCTTCGGCAGCTAGGACTCCACTTGCTACAAACCATGGCGTGGCAGACGACGAAAATGGTGATCTGGTGGATGCCACCATGTACCAAGGAATGATCGGATACGTCATGTACGTCACAGCCTCACGACCTGATATCATATACGCGATGTGTCTCTGCTCCCGATATCAGGCGAAACTGAAAGTCAACTATCTAATAGGAGTTAAACGGATTTTCCATTATCTAAACGGTACTCCAACATTCGGGTTGTGGTATCCTCATGATGATGATTTTGAGCTTACAGTGTAATGTGACTCAGATTACGGCGGCTACAAAATGAACTACAAGCCAACGTCTGTAGGATGTCAATTTTTTAGGAGAAGATTAGTCACCTGGCAGTGTAAGGAGAACATATTGGTTGCTCTGTCTACTAGTGAAGCTGAATATGTTGCTGCTGCAAGTTGCTGTTCGCAGATCATTTGGATTCAACAGCAAATGCGGGACTACGGTTTGAAATTCTCTAACACTTCTATCTATGTTGATAATTCTTCTGCTATAGCCGTAACAAAAAATCCAGTCCAACATCCTAAAACTAAACACATCGGCATTAAGTATCACTTTATACGTGATTGTTTTGGAAATCATTTAACCGATGTCGTTAAAATAAATACGGATTTTCAACGCACCAACCTCTACACAAAAGCATTTGATAAACCGAAATTTTTATATCTATTAGAGGTTAATGGCATGAAAAAGAAACGTGATGCGATCACAGAGGATGAAAATACTTAGTCCGACAATTTTCTTTTTTTATTTTCTTTTATTTTCTTATTTTATTTTCCTGTTCTATAAAATCCAAAAACTCAAAAAATATTTTTGGTTTTAGAAATTTAGGGGGATAATAGGTTATATTAGTATTAAATTAATTGTTTTATTTAATTACTTAAAAAAACAAGGGAGGAGGACAGCTTAGCTAAAAGGAAAGAAATCAAATCTTTGATACTGATCCAACGTATTTGGAAAATCATAATACACATGAAACAAATTATTTGGGACTTCAAAAAGTTTAACTAATTAAGATGCAAAAGTCAAAGTTTAAGTCTGAAAACTCTAACCAAAATAAAAGAAAAATGATAGTAAAAACTAGTAGGCTACCAAGGTAACATAGAGAAAGTAGACCTAGAGGCTGCTAGTTCACTATATGATGTGTCAATAGATTCAACACAATAGAAAAGTAGACCTCATTGATGGTTTCAAGCTTAAACTAAGTTGTTCAACTCGTTTTGGGTCCCATCTTATCCCTGGTTAACACAATCAACGATGTTCCAATAAGGGATGAAGAGCAAAATAAGTGCCACATATGTGTGTGAACGACCATAAAATATGAGCAAAGCACATGAAAAATTCAAAACACAATCAAGCTAATAACTTATATTGTTGGGGTGATATGTGCTAAAAGAAAATAATTGCTCAAACAAGAAGATAGGTTGTGTGCCTCTCTGCTGTGTGGTGGCACTGACCTAAGGATAAGCATAATCTAAATATTCTAGAATTCATTGTTGTTTGCGCCTCTTTGTTGTGCGATGGCACTGACCTAAGGCTTGGCATCTCTTTGAAAGCTCTTAGAATAGTCTCTTCTTGAAATATACCCGTAGACCGCTCAAAAATCTCCTGAGGAACGTTGATTACCATATAAGCGTGGAATCCACAACTGCTTGTTGAAATAATTAAATGTTAAAGCATCACCAATGTTTGTCAAAAATCTATGTATGGATTTAAGAGGACAAGTATACTGGCAATCATCGTGAGCTGCAGTTCTCAAAAGTCAAAATCATTGTGTGCATCTTGTGGCTCTAGTTTGATTTCAAAAAAATGCTATTGACTATCAATGAAAACAAGGATCTAGCATCAATATGTTTATTAAAATGTCCCAAGTGATTCTGATATACCGGTATGATTCCCAAATGAATCATACCAGAAATGATAAACTAGAATCGAAGCTGTGCTGTCCGGGAAGTAAAATCGATTAGAATTACTCTAATAGGTTTAAAACCCATCTCAAATCAAAAATACAAAAATATGTCTTAATTTTGGTTTTTTAAATTCTCTAGTTTCTTTATTTATTAATTTTTAGTCATTCAGTTGATAAAAGTCAGACTAGGCATCGGAATTCAATCTATGATTCACTACTTAAAAGGGGTCACGTCTGAGGTGACCAATCGAGTTTTTAAATTAAAATGAGTCATGTCTGAGGTGACAAACTTGGTTTTACGTAAAAGGATCATGTCTGAGCTGATCAAATGTTTTTCAAAGTTAAACAGATCTTGTGTGAGATGATGTTGTTGATAATGTTATATCAAAAGGCTAATATTTTAAAGGTTTGAAAGTGTATGAGGTCAAACTCATGAGTATGGGCCAATCGTACGATTGGACCATAAGTATGAGCCAATAGCACGATTGAACCATGAGTATGGGACAATCATACGATTGGACTATGAGTATGGGGCAATCATACGATTGGACTATGAGTATGGCCATCCATGCGATTGGAACATAAGGAAGAACCAATCGTATGAATGGATGAAGGAGCATGAGCTAGTCGCACGACTAAAGCATGAGTATGGGCTCAGTCGCACAACTGGGACATAGGTATGGGTCCAGTCGCACGACTGAAATTTAAAAGAGTATAAATAAGGGGGCCAGATGATCATAACCCCTTACCACCTTTCAAGTTCTTTGAAATCGCCCATACTCACAGAAACTCTGCTCAAACTTCATCTGCTTGTGATTTCTACCTGCTAAGTGTTTCTAACAGTTACTTTACTCATCTACAGGTACACTGCGACTGAACCTCGGTCAAAATGAATGTCTTAATTGCATCTTAAGGACTGAAGATGCTAAAACCTAGAACCAAGACTACTCTTAAGAATATACCACTTAAATGGTCACACATGTTGGCTTAAATTAATCTAAGTGCTAATTCGAGTCTCTGCTATCCAAATGAATCTAAACAGGAAGTGTAATGTCATGTTTGACAAAGATTCAAATTTTTGGTGTTCAACAGTGAGATATACGAATGGACACGCTGATGAACTCCAGTCGGATGATTAAGCCAGGCGAATGACTCAATCGCACGTATGAATCATGCTTATGGGTTCAGTCACACGACTGACTCAACAACACAGTGTAGCATACGTCTAAGCTTAGTCGCAGGCTTAATAGCACGACTGAACTAAGCTGCAGGCACAATCGTACGACTGAACTCAATCGTACGACTAAATTCAATCGTATTGTTCAGTCGCACGATTGAATCAGTAGAACAAAATCATTCAAAATTCACCCGTTAAGTCTAGCAACAAATCTAATGTATATATTTCTTGTGTTGTAGCAATATGGCAAAACGATGGATAATGAACATGAAGCACAACATATGTGCACATGTAGATGCTTTTCTAAGGATGAAGTACACTAGGGACATCAACTCAGGTTTCCTCAACAAGAGAAACTTGTGCCCATAGTTCAAGTGCTTATCTCATGTCATCCTTAAGCGCATAGGGTCAAGGAGAGGAGGAATGAAGAGATTCCGACCAAATCTAGAATGCATACATAGCACTTATGTTAAACCACTTGTTCAAGTGCTCTCACATGATATTCTCCTACTTGATGGAGAGAAGAAGATGATGTTTTGGACAGAGAGATGAATAATGGTATGCAAATGGGTGGTGGTATGGATGATGAAGATTCTCAAGAAGCTAACGAGGTCATGTCAACTAATGTACAAGACATTGATGCTTATTGGCTCCAGTGAAGATCTCTCAGGCTTATGAATAGCAGAATGATCCACAACAGAGCCAAAAGCTTGCTAAAGAAGTACTAAAGATCCTAGAAGAAGGTGATGACCGTGAAGTTGAATCTAAGCTCCTGGTGCATCTGTAGTTGAATAATTTCAGCCCGATCAAGTATCCTTTAAGGAACTGATTGAAGATTGTGTGGTGTACTCGTTGGGCTCAGCTAAAAAGACTACATATCATGACAAAAGTAATGATTAGATATTTATGTATTTGAAACTTTAGTACTTAAATTATGTGTTGTATTATTGCAATTAATGATTATTTATGTTTAAATGTCTTGATAAATGTGCGATGAGTTGAATGTTTAAATCAAACCGATGACCAGCTAGCTGAGATGTTCCGACTCAATCCTGATGAAATTATTAAAGATGCTCCAGAAGTAGATGTTGTGAGTGACGATGAGCTGAACGATTTTGATGAAATGAAATCGAGGATGTCACTGTTGAGCACTATCTAGAGTACACTGATCAAGAGGGCAATGTGATCCCCGATTGGTGACACTCTCGGTAGTGCTACATTCAACAACTAGATGAGATGGAAAGGGAAACAAAAAGAATGAAAGCCAAGCCCAGCCTCAGACGCTGATGTTGATATAAAGAAGGCAAATGGGCGGCTTCTTTTGTTGAGATATGAGCCCAACGCATTGCTCAAAAGCCAAATGCCTACACCAAGCTCTACAAGTCAAGAAACATCTAAAAGGTGTCGGGCAAGATCATTGCATGGGCGTATTTTGAGGATCTTAACGTTTATGTATTAAGAGGGAGAAGGGAATAGAGTACTTCAGATTCCCATATGATCTGAAGACTCTCCCTGGTTGAGCTCACTAGTTGGCATGCTTAAACTTGTTATATGTTGATCCAGAAAATGTCAAGTTGGTTTGAGTCTGAACTAAAGAAGGAATACCACACCAGATGGGTAACTTCAGACCTCAACAACCGAAGAGGTACATCCAAGGGTCTGAAGTGGATCCCATTTCTGGAAAGCCTAAGGTGGTGCTGAAGTGGAGTCCTCCGCGCACAATGTCCTAAGATTCCTTAAGGGAAATGCCACAGGGCTTTACTCCACACTTTAAATGGTGGTATTATGATTGGAGAACAGGTGAAGAGGTCATAGTTCTACAAGAGATAGCAAAATGGAAACTATCTAGGTGTTCAACCCTATGTGGCTGACCAACTTCTCTGCTGACGATGTCTATACATTGTACAAGTGGCCATTATTCTATGACGCGCAAGATACAGTACAAGCCCTCCAGTTCCAGAATGTTATACGACTCTGTTTTGCATTTGAGATACGTGCAGGAGTTATAAGAGGAGAAGTACAAGAGATTTTAGTAGTTAATAAAGAATGTCAGACACTAATGTAAACTAGGTCCAAGGGGAGTTTGTTGATACATATGTACCTATTTTAGGAGCTTAATGTAAAATGTTTGTCATGTCTTACATATATGTAATGAATGAGTTGAATGAAATACAATGCGTGATTGATGCTTATAATGTTTAATATTTCATTGTTTATTGTGTAATAAAACATATTGAACTAACTATATAGGTTTGTGGTTGTTTGCATAGTTATTTGTCAACAATGATTGAGAAATGTGTTCAAAATTAATCATATGAAGTCTTCATGTGAATGGACCATGCTATTGGACCATACGAATGAATACTTCATGCTAAAGGACCAGTCGCACAACTGAACGAGGAGAATGGATCAGTCGTATGATTGAGACATAAGATTGACTCAGTCGCACGACTGAACCTTCAGTCATGTGTATGAATCAATCGCATGATTCAGTTGCACTACTGAACCATGCTAATGGTTCAGTCATACAATTGACATACCCAAACCTAAAATACCACCTAATTCGTGGAAAAGAAAAAGACCTCAAGAATTTCAACTCATATTCGTACCCTTGCCATCCAGAGACTCCAGAGAACCTGTTCCAACTTCATAGTTCACAGTTGATCCTATTCTAATCATTCTTAACGTTTCTTTAATCGTTAGATAGATCTGAACTGTGTTCTCACTTATTGGATTGCCAATCAAATAGGATTTTGCATTATTTGATATGGTTTCATGCATTATAAGTTAGTACTCCGTACGTAGAAATTTAGGAGGAGTAGAATTCATGAAGAAAACTTAATCCATCTGCAGATTTGTCTTTGTCATTATCAATTTGAATGAATTGGAACCTGAGCACCATCTTAGCTCTTGGATTCTTAGCTCTTGGATACATGAAGTTTTTTTTAATTTAAACTTTCTTGTGCACAATTGTCATGAATACAAAGTCAACAAAGTCCAAAAGCAATAAATGGTTCTAAGCAGTAGACTTGGACCATACAATAAAATAGTTTTTCATAGTGCTTTTTAGGCATCAACAAAAGCGACAGTGCTTTTTAAGCATCAGCAGAAGCTACAATGTGGAAATCTTATTAAATGTTTATCCTTAGACTGGTAAACTACGGATGAGCAAGTTCAACAAGTATAATCTAATTTTATAGTTTTGTAACCTATGAAAATTTAAGTTATACATAATCAGTAGAAGTTTTTAAGTCATCCGCAGATGATATACGGAATCCGTAGATAATGTGCAGAAGAACTAAGAACTGTGGAAAAGTTAAATTGTTGAGGGTCCTACATCTTTAAATAAATCAAATTAATGTATCTGAGAGATTATAAATAATGTTCTTTGACTTCAATATTCATTATTCACTTTTTCAGAACACTTTTTAGACCTAGAAAAATGCACTCAACAAACTTTTCCCCCTTCTCTAACATTCAAAATTACCGAATCAAAATATCGTACAAACATATTTCTCTGTTCTCAGATCACTGTGTTCCAGAAGGATAATCAATTTGCGAGAGAGCACAATGTGTGTGCTTTCTTAAACCCTGACGACCCTGTTTCAGAAGGGTGTCAAGACATCATTCGATATCTAAGAAGATCCAGTTTGTTCTATGCCTTATCAGCTGAACCTGTGATTCATCGATCGCATATCATTGATTTCTGGAACTCAACTAAAATCGAAGAAGATGGAGAAGTTATCAAGGCAGAAGTGAAGAATCAAAGACTGAGGATGACTGTGTAGACCATAAGGAGGGATCTAGAGTTGGGAGAACAAGAAGTTGGTCACCCAGATGTGTTCGAGAATGAATACATAGAGAAAGTCTTTCTACTAATAGGGTATGCTAATGTGGTAGATGCTAATGCAAACATTCCCCAAGAGCTAATGCAAACATTCTCCAAGAGCTTGTGTGGGAAGATCAACAGGAGGGTTCTCTAACCAACTCTATACAAGCCACTCACTCACTAGATCTATCACCCATTCACCAACACATATCTCCACAACACCTTTCTCCTACAAGTCAAAAAACTAAGCCCATTTCTCACATTCTCTCTGTTCACTCTCAACAATCTCCATCATTCCGTAAAGACACTCAACCAATCTCTCCATTTATTCATCAATTATCTGAGAGTGTGGATACTAAACCTATTTTTGTTACTTAGTCTCTAAACTCAGTTCACACTTGTGAGACTGAGTTGATCTCTCAAGCAAGCACCATCCCTCTGTCACACTCCAACTCTGAAGAACCAGTTGCCTCCAATCAAACAGAGCCTTTAGTGCACAACATGAATCTTGAATCACAACCTCATCATGATAAGCATGATCAAGCAAAAGAGGAATGCTCCAGTTCGGCAGGTGTGGCTCATACTAAAGAAGAAATGGGAGAATAAGAAAAATATGAGGAAGTAATTTCTTACCATGAAAATGATCTAAGTGATAATGATATCCTAGTTTGCAAAATCTATCTGGTGACTGAATACAACAAGCTTGTAGTGAAGTCTAACTATAGAAAGCAAAGGATTAAAGAGCTGAAACGGATAATAACAGAAATGGATGATCTGCTAATGCAATTAGAAGCAAGGATCAAAAGCTTAAGAGAAGATTCTTAATGCAATAGTGAAGTGATTGATGCCTTACTTCAACAAGATTCTGAGCTCAAAGAATCAGTAGAAGCTGAGAAGGATGAAAATGAGAAATTGATGCTGAACATTGATCAAGTAAATAAGTCTCTCTCTGATCAATCAGCTCTAATCAACTCTGATCAATCAGCTCTGAAGCTTTGATTAATCAGCTCTGAAGCTCTGATCAATCAGCTCTCTTCAAAAGAAAAGAAGAAGAAACTGATCAGCTGAAGATGAAAATATGTGCTCTTGAATCAGACCAACAAAAGGAACCTGCTGAATCTTCCAAGAAACTGATTCTATACTTAAGGAACAGGAAGAATTTGGGTTCCACAAAGAAACAGGTAATCAATATTGAAGATTCACCTAAAAGGTCAAGGAATACATCTTCAAAGCACACTCCTTCAATGAATGTTTCATCATCAAAGCAAGTTACTCTTGATGAAGTTGAGAGTGATGTTGAATGGAAAGAACTACTAAAAAGGTGTCTAACAAAGAACAAGAAGACTTAAGGGCTGATGTTCTTCTGACAACAAAAGACATAATGGAAAAGAGGCCTGAATCAACTATGTTTATGACCCTTATCAACCATCGGTTTCCATATGACATGGTTGAAAGGATGACTCTGACTGAGATGAAGAACATACTGAAAGAGTTTGAGCTTGCCAGATTCATAATTCCAAATTGTGACTATGAAGCATTCTCTACTTTTCAAGCTATTCAGAAAATCAAGAAAGATCTAGGCCACTGTGATACAACAAAAGCTTAGCAAGTATAATATGGTATGTTGGCTACAGGGTCATAACTACAAGCCACATGAGCTTAAAGGAAGAAATGTTGCTGAACTGAGAAGATGATGGAACATGTAATGACCGTTAAGCTTGACACAGGAGTGAGTTCGGAACTGAAGCTCCAAACCCATCCTATGAGCAACAAAGCAAACCCCCTACTGATGCTATAACGGTTGAAAATAAAGATCAGCACAAAGGAAAATATAAGCTAATAAGAGAGCCTAGGGCAGCTATCCCTGGAAAAGTATGGCCTCTAGGCACAACAGTAAGAGAAATCACTAAACAAAAATCTACATTGATAGAGCTGTATGATCACATCACAACTCCTAGTTCTATGGAAGAAAATAGGATTATAGCCTGGAAATATGATCCAACTGGGATTATGCAATCATCAAAAGAACATTTGGAAGAATCCAATACTTCCATGATGTAGAAGTATTGCTGAGCCTTCCTGAGAGAGATATTAAAGATCTGCAAAGTCTAATCATGTCTAACTATCCAATCCATTCAAGGGGAAGAGATTTTTCTGTGTCTGCGGGAAAGATAAATACAAAATTCATAAATGATGCTCCAGGAAGCTAAGAGAGATGATGCTGAACATAGAAAGAGAATTCAAAGAATCAAAAGAACAACAAAGCCCACTTCACTTGTAGATGATGAAATGTTAAAAAGGGTTGGATACACCAACAAAAATGCAACATCTATCAAAAGCTTTAAGGGAAATCAATATACATATCCCATAATAGAATGGGGTTTTGTTGAGAAAACAAAAGAGCTAGTGCTGTTGAGGAATGCTGAAGGGAAGAAGGCTGATAAGACAAGAATTTTTGACCCGGTGGAGGTCAAACTGCTTCACCCAAGCTATACATCATACCTTCATGACAAATTCTTCCCAAACCTAACTGATGAAAGCGCTCAAAATGACTTATGTCTATATGTGCACATGATTCAAGTTGTTGATAAGCTGCATGCTAAAGCATACAAGAGAAGATGGTATAATGTTGGGATGCTGAAGGGATCTAACATTGAAGATATTCTAGAACTGAGAATCGTAGAAGAAGATGAGCAGGAAATAGTCAATAACCATGTGTGGTGGAAACTCTGACTACAGAAGAAGACATACTGGGATTTTGCTTTGACACTCTCAAAAAGATATGCAGAATGGAGATCAAATACAAGTATAATGATCAAAAGGATGTAGTGTCTTACTTCAAAAAAGAATGGTTGCAAGATTGAAAGAACTCTCAGTTTTGAAGAGCTGATTACAAGAGTCTAAGCCTAAGGGGGAGTATTGTTAGGTCTAGAATCAATAGATCTAGTCCATTTTGTATAGGCTTAGAACTAGAATTAATATTTGTAATGAATGCTTGTAATCCACTATTATGTATCTATTAAATGTATAGGTTAACCCATATATATGTTGTGTTGATTTATGTATGTTTGTAGGTAAAACAATATAATTGGTGAATTTCTGAAAAGTTGATCAAGTGTAAGAAACATCTACGGATGAACATTTTGTTCCTCCATAGTTATGTTTCTTACAAGTAAATTACATCCGAAGATCTTCTGTGGATGAACAACTAGATCTGAAGAACAAGTTTGCTTCGGAAGAACAAAATTCTAATGGAAGAACAATTGCTTCGGAAGAACAAGTTTGTTTCGGAAGAACAAGATTCTACGGAAGAACAACCAATTATGGAAGACAATATTCCTGCGGAGTCCAAACACTTGTAATCAAACAATACAAGTGTTACAAGTGAACAAGTCAACAAGAAGTTATGTTAATCCCAAGAAATCCGATGATTCCTTAACAGAAACAATTCAAATCCCAAGAGATCCGGTGTTTCCTTAACAGAAACATCATTGTCTATAAATATGGATCCTAGGTTCCGAATCAAGTACGGCCGAGACGACAATCATCCAAGCAACAAAATTACAAACAATTAAACCAAGTTAATGTTGATTCAGCTGTAATCACTAACATGTTTTAATGAAATACGATCATTAATTGTGATTCATTCATTGTGTTCATCTTATTCTTGAATCATTATTAAAATTGTAATTAATACAAACAATTAAGCCAAGTTAATGTTGATTCCGCAAACGTTGACTTGTATGCAACCGACACTGATAATTCCTGATTGCGATCCTTGGATTCACATTCATACATGCATTTCCAGACTCAAATTAGTTTAAAACAAGTAAAAAAGGTGTTCTAGAACTCACCTTAGCAGCTCTTGGTTATGACTACTTCAAAACTCGTTAGCAAATTGAGTTCTACCACCTAGAAACCCACCAAACACACAAAGACACATAAGCATACCACCAAGGAAAAGGCCAGTTAAGAACATCACAAAACCATGAATTCTTACCTTGAATTCGATCTTTTCTGGTTCTTCTACAAAACCCGAGAGTTTTTAGCTTCAGCTCTTCTCTCTCTAAATTTATTCGAAGATATGGTGTTGTAAAAGAAGTTGGCGGCCATGCCCACTTTTACACCAACATTTCAAATTTTTATCCTTTTGACACTTTTAACCCCTCTACTTGGGTATTATAGCTTTTCTTTCGTAAATTTAAAAATAATCAAGCGTTACAAGTCCACCCCCTTATATAGGTTCATCCCCGAAACCTGTTATTTCTCAAACAATTGTGGGTAATGCTGCCTCATCTCCTTTTTAGTCTCCCACATAGACTCGGATCCCTTCCTGTTATTCCACTGTACACGCAGAAGAGGAACCACTTTATTCCTCAACCTCTTCTCCTTATGGTCAATGATCGCCACTGGTTGTTTCACATAATTGAGCCATTCATACAACCTAACTAACATCATATTAACATTTAACAATCATCAATTTCATGTTTTCATCACCAATTTCGAAATTAGGGTTCATCAAGAACAATCAACATGAAAACTAATGAAAACTAACCTTTAAATGAATAATGATCGACACTTGCAGTTGCTAACACTTTGTAGCACTTGGAACTAATCAAATCTAAGGGATTATGCTTGTTGTCGCTCAGAAATCGCAAAAAGGGATTGGTCTGAGGGAGGTTACGGCCAAAATGGGGTATGGGGGCTAGGGTTACATTTTTTGTTTAAATATGGTAACTAATTCCTTTTAACCCCTTTCAACTTTTATAAATTATAAAACTAACTTTTTTAACACTTTTAAATCATATTTCATAAATAATTATTAAAACTGAATAAACCAACTAATATCATGCAAGACAAATAATAATCACCATTCATAAGCATTTTATAATCCACATAGTCACATGCTAAGGGATAACTTGTAATTTCAAAGAACAACACTTAACACCTTGATTCACATAATCATATAATAATATCATAATTATTATTATTGAAATGAACATTAGTTAATCCAATTTTAATTATTTGATAGGTCACTAACATTCAACAACAACTAGTGTGTGCTCACGACACGTGTATGCAAGACCTAACGAAACTAACGGGGTTTGGTAACGGAAAATTACCTGATGTCACATTATCCCCATGTTGAAAGAATTTTCATCCCGAAAATTGCGTTACATGGTTGTGCTACATCCCTGATTTACTACATTGGCATATGAAATTTAGTGAGTTGTCACATCATCCCCATGTTGAAAGAAATTTGTCTCAAAATTTAATAAGTATCTTCCTCAGTTGTCTTTGCCGTTTTGAGTAAATGTGGATACTTAAGCTTAATCTGATTCTCGCGTTCCCACGTGAATTCCGGTCCACGTCTTGAGTTCCAACGAACTTTGACTACAGGTATCTTACTTTTCTTAAGAGTCTTGACCTCACGGTCCATTACCTCAATTGGTTCTCAACAAAGCATAGTTGATCATCTACTTGTACTTCCTTGAGTGGTACAACCAGTGTCTCATCGGACAAACACCTTTTCAGATTCAAGACATGAAATACATGGTGAACACCACTCAGTGAATCAGGCAAATCCAATCGATAGACCACCGGACCTATTCCTTCCTGAATCTCAAATGGTTCAATGTACCTTGGATTAAGCCTGCCTCTTTTGCCAAACCCATTCACACCTTTCCACAGTGAAACTTTCAACAAAACTTTGTCATCGACTAAAAACTCCAAGGGTTTTCGTCGCTTGTCCGCATAAATCTTATGTCTGTCTTGCGCTACAGCCATACGATTTTGTATCTGTACTACCTTCTTAGTAGTCTCATGTAGCAACTCAGGACCAGCAAATTGACTATCACCAACTTCTGCCCAACAAACTGGTGATCTACACTTTCACCCATACAACGCCTTAAATGGTGCTACCTTGATACTAGTATGACAACTATTGTTGAACAAGAATTCGACCAACAGTAGATAAACTTCCCAATTATTTCTGAAGTCAATCACACACGTATGTAACATGTCCTCCAAGGTTTGAATAGTATGCTCCCTTTGTATATCGGTCTACGAATGATAGGCGTTGCTCATATCCAAATGTGTACCCAATGACTTCTTTAATGACTGCTAGAAGTGAGATGTGAAACGAGCATCACGATAACAAATAATCAAGATCGGCACGCCATGTCTCGAAACTATCTCCTTCAGATAAATTTGGGTTTACTTCTCCATTCTACCATTCTCCATGATCGCCAAGAAGTGAGCTGACTTAGTGAGTCGATCCACAATCACGCATATCATGTCACAACCACTAGGACTCCTGGGTAACCTAGTAATGAAGTCCATAGGAATCTATTCCCACTTGCAGAAGGGAATCTCAGGTTGTTGCAGTAACCCAGATGGCTTCTGATACTCTACTTTAACCTTAGAACATGTTAAACACTTGCTCACATACGTAGCTACATCTGCCTTCATATTAGGCCACCAATAGTGCGCCTTCAAGTCAGGATACATTTTTTTGCTACCAGGGTGTATGGAATACTTAGACTTATGGTCTTCACTCATCACCAAGTCTCTTAGATTTCCATACAAAGGCACCCAAAGTCTATCCATGAAATACCAAATTCCATTTGATTTCACCTCCAATTGTTTGTCCATTCCACGTAAGAATTTCGATCCAACGTTTTCTGCTTTCAAAGCTTCTGTTTGGGCTTCCTTGATCTGTTCAGGCATGTGAGTGCTCATTGTAAGCTGCAAAGTACGCACTCGTCGGGGGTTAGCCGTCTCCTTTCTACTCAAGGCATCGATAACTACATTCGCCTTACCTGGGTGATATTTGATAGCACAATCATAATCATTTAGCAATTCCACCCAGCATCGCTGCCTCATGTTCAGCTCTTTCTACTCAAAGATATGCTAAGACTCTTTTGATCGGTGTAAATAGTGCATTTGGTACCCATACAAGTAATGTCTCCAGATCTTCAAGGAAAAGACTACCGCACCTAACTCCAAGTCATGAGTAGTATAGAGTCTTTTCGTGCACCTTCAGTTGTCTCGAGCATAGGCTATTACCTTGTCACGTTGCATTAGGACACAACCAAGTCCTTGGATAGAAGCATCATAGTAAACTACAAAATCATCACTTATTTCCGGTAATGCTAATATCGGTGCGCTACAGAGTTTTTGCTTCAACAACTGAAAAGCAACTTCTTGACTCTCACCCCATTTATAAGTCGTTTCTTTATAGGTCAATGTTGTGATAGGTTAAATGATTTTTGAAAATCCTTCAATCAAACGTCAGTAGTATCCTACCAGTCCAAGGAATTGCCTTATCTCACTAGGCATCCTGGGTACTGACCAGTTCTTTATAGCCTCAATCTTCGCAGGATCCATATGTATTCCCTTCTCGTTAACAATGTGACCCAAGAATTGCACCTCACAAATCCAAAAATCACACTTAGAAAACTTGGCATACAACTGTTCTTTTATGAGTAGTTCCAAGTTTAAACATAGGTGCTCCTCATGTTCCTCCTAGCTCCTAGAATAGATCATTATGTCATCGATAAACACAATAACAAACTGATCAAGGTAGGGTTTGCATACATGATTCATGAGGTCTATGAACACTACTGGTGCATTACTCAACCCAAGTGGCATGACCAAGAATTCATATTAACCATAACGAGTACGAAATTTGGTTTTAGAGATGTCTTCTTCTCGAACTCTCAGTTGATGATAACCAGACCTCATATCAATCTTTGAGTAATAGCTTGATCCCTGAAGCTGATGAAACAAGTCATCAATACGAGGTAAAGGGTATCGGTTCTTGAATGTGACTTTGATCAACTCTCTGTAGTCGATGCATATTCAAAAAGTTTCATCTTTCTTCTTAACTAAGAGAATAGGTGCTCCCCATGGTGATGAGGTCGGTCGAATAAACCCTTTATCCAACAGCTCTTGGAGTTATGTGGATAGTTCTTGTAGTTTCTTCGATGCTAACCGGTAAGGTGCTCGTGTAATCGGAGCAGCTCTGGGAGTCAACTCGATTTGAAAGTCAACTTGACGATGAGGTGATAGTCCAGGCAGATCTTTTGGAAACACCTCTGGAAAGTCAGGAACCATAGGAACGTCCTCTATTTTCTTTTCCTCTTGTTGCTTGTCAAAGACGAGGGCAAATATGGCTAAGTAACCCTTGCGTAGCGACTTCTGAACCTTCATGAATGAAATGATGCCTATCACAGCACCACTCTTCTCGCTCTTAACCAAAAGAGTTTCCCCGACTACCATAGTAATGCGAATGACCTTCTCATGACAAATCACCTCTGCCTGCTTCCTAATTGCGTTTATTGTCGGGCGCGCTTGCCACAACACCCTGCTTGGGTAACTTTCCTTACTCCAGAATCTCAGTGAGCTTGTGAGTTAGTCGGATGACCTATTGATTAGTAGGGAGATTTGTAGTAGTCACCATACTCTGAATCGCTAGAACTAAACCACGTAAGTAGAGCTCAATTCGTCGGCTTGGCGGGTCAACAATGCTAGGACAGAGTGTAGCTAGCTCATGAGACCTAGTGGAGTAAGCCTCGATGTCAGACCCTTCCATCTTTAATTACTAGTTCTCAGCTTCTAGCTTCTAAACTTCATTACAAGGACAATATTCCTCCATAACCATTGTTTTGAACACACCACATGGCAAAGCATAACCCATCTATTCGCCCGGCATCTGGACTTGAGCATTCCACCACAAGAGCGCTACACATCAAGTGTTCCTTTGGCTCCCCTTTAGGTTTCTTCCTCAGGACCTACAGAGGCTCGAGCTAGTTTTTCTAAGGCCCCGTTCCTGGGACACTCACAGCTGGTCAATCATCGCACACAAAACGTATAATTACATTAACTTTAATAAAACATTGCAGCGGAAACATTTAAACAAACATTTATTTCATTATAATAATCGCTTTTTCAAAATAATACAACATTCATTACAAAACATCGTTTGTTTGCATTACAAGGCAAAAACATTATACAAAAGAATGACATCCAAAATGAGCCAAGTAGCTGCCCCGTGCCACCCTTAGCAATAATCAACTACTAACTGGAAATACATAAAAGTCAGCATTGATGACTGAGTTCTAGTTTTACAAAAACATTATACTTCCTTTCATTCATTGAAACATTTTCTTTACTATCGCACGTGATCACACATCATACATACATCAAGGTATTAATTATTATCTTCATCATTGTTCTTTTCGTACATTTCACACGTTTTGCACATTTCGTACTTATCACACTTTTCGTACATTTTTTATCTTTTCACTTCTATCTAGGTCATGTCATGGACTTAACCCCCCCCCTCTTTAGCACAAAGCTATATCATCTAGGGTTAAGCGAAAAGGACCCCATATCGCACATATCGCACGTATCGCACATATGGAGTAGTCACATAGACTAACTCTCCCTGTGTGAACCCTTAAGGCTTAGCCAAGATCGCTCGCTCTAAACACACAGTTGAGATAACAACTCTTAGTGAGTTGTGAACCTCCTTTCATTTGCTTGCAAGACTTTTCATTCGTTCATTATGTTCCACTTTCATTATCTTAAATCTTCCACTTTGTTAAGATAATAATTTACGTTCATTATCATAATCATGCCATGTAAAGTCACATCATCATTTGTAATAAGGAACATATCATACATATCATACATAATCATTATCATCATCATCATTCACACATCAACATCATGCATAGGCATTAATCACACATCATCATCATTCATAGGCATCAATCACACATCATCATCATGCATAGGCATCAATCACACATCACATCATCTATGACATCAGAAAGTCAACTTACATATCCCCCAGGAACCTCCCAAGTCAAAGCCTACACTTACATTTTTCCCAAAATTCGGAAAAATATTCTAAGTCTTAGGCGTATGGGCACTATGCATGCGCATGGCCTTTCAGGCGCATGGGGAACACTTACGCGCATGAGGAACTTCTAGGTGCATGGGCCATATTTGGGCACATGGGCAACACTTAGCCATTCTGCGCAAATTCTAGGTGCATGGGCACTATTTGGGCGCATGGGCAGTCTAAGTCACTCTTACACAATAATAATTAATTGTGTACCTATTTGGGTGCATGGGCCACTCTTTTGCTCTCTCTCTCTCTCTCTCTCTCTAACCAGAACTCAAAATGGTGAAAACTGGCATGGCATGGGCGGCCATGCTACTTTTGTACAAAATAATAATTAATTTTGTATCTTGTACATATTTAACCTCTCAACTTGGGTTAAATAGCATTTCTTTCTTTTTCTTCACTTTTATTCTTTCTTTCATGTCTTTTAAAAATAACCAGGTGTTACAAGTCCATCCCCCTTATATAGATTTCATCCTTGAAACATGTTATTCCTTAAACAAGTGTGGGTAATGTTGTCTCATCTGGTCTTTAGTTTCCCATGTAGACTCAGATCCCTTCCTGTGCTTCCACTATACATGCACAAGAGGAACTACTTTATTTCTTAACGTTTCTCCTTACGATCAATGACGGCCACCGGTTGCTCCACATAATTGAGTCGTTCGACTATCTCAATATCTTCTAATGGTACAACCATATCTTCGTCAGGCAAACACTTTCGCAAATGACATACATGGAATGTCGGGTAAATTCCACTTAACTCATATGGTAGCTCCAATCTATAGGCCACCTCCCCTACTCGAGCAATGATTTGGAAAGGCCCTATGTATCTTGGGCTCAACTTGCCCCACTTTCTCAACCAAATGGTACCCTTCCAAGGTGAGACCTTCAACATAACTCTATCGCCTACCTGGAACTCAACCGGTCTTCGCAACTTATCGGCATACGACTTCTACCTATCCTTAGCTGCCTTCATAAAGGCTTTGATCTTTTCAAGCTTCACAGTCATAGCCTCGATCACCAAATACTTCCCAGCTCTTTCTGACCAATATCGCCCCAACAAACGGGGTTCTATCTACATCTCCTACCATATAGCATCTCATCAGGGAGCAGGCAAATGCTAGCATGCATGATAACTATTGTTATATAAGAACTCAACTAATGGTAAGTGGTCATCCCAATTCCTCCAAAATCAATGACACATCCCCGAAGCATATTTCTAGCGTCTAAATCGTCCTTTCCGACTTACCATCCGTCTGAGGATATAAGTCGTGCTAATATGTAACCTCGTCTCCATCGCATGACGGAATTTCTTCCAAAATTTAGATGTAAACTGGTTGTCACGATCAGACACAATAGACAACGGCACACTATGAAGAGTTACGATCTCCTTGATGAACAAACTCGCCACCTCCGGATGAATATATCTCACGGATCAGTAGGAAGTGAGCACTCTCGTCAGACGTCAATATCACCCATATATCATCATACCCCCATGCGGTATGCGGTTTAGCTTCATAATACAAGTCCATAGTGATATGCTCACACTCCACTATGGTATATCCAAAGATTGGATCTTTCCATATGGCTTCTGATGCTCGGCCTGCACTTGTAAAAAATAGGAACTTACTTCACATTACTCCGTCACATCCATTTCAACCCGGCCACCAATAATCTTTCATCATGTATTTTGGTACATCTTGTAGCACCGTCGGAATGATAGATAGAGTACGATTTTTATGAGCTTCATCCATTATTCTTTGTTGGACCAAAAGAACCAATGAGCCTGATCAGAGAAACCTCTAAGTCCCACAGGACATCACAACAGCTGAAGAAGACCTGATCAGCTGTTCTACAAAGTCTGAAGAATACAACTGCTGAAGTACGTCTGAAGTACTGAAGACAAAGACTGAGACAACAGCTGAAGATCTAAAGTCTGAAGACTTCAACAAGTACTAAAGACAAAGACTGAAGATCAACAGCTGAAAGACAAAGTCTGATGTTCAAGTACTGAAGACATCAGCTGATGTTAACAGCTGATGACAACAGCTGAAGAGGGCTTCTTCAGTTGTTGTGATGGTTTTTCTTCTTCAGTAGTTTTCTTTTCTTTTCAGTAGTGTTTACTTTTCTTTTCAGTACTTGTAAACAACTGAAGAGGTTGTTCTTCAGTTGTTGTAGTTTCAGTAGTTTTATGTTTTTCAGTAGTTGTAAATAAGATGTTTAACACTTAGGAACATTTGTAAGAAGATGTCAGTTGTTGACATCTTCAGTAGTTGTTAAACATCAGTAGTTATAAAACGGTTACATGTCACTTTCAGGTGACATCAGCCTACGTCATTCTTTCCTTTATAAGGAAGATGACTCACCTGTAATCGTGCCTTTGAGGCCGACAATCTTAATGCAATATTCCTTTTGTCGGATATTTCTCTCTCTATAACAAAATTCTCTTATCGTTTTATATCAATTGTTCTTGTTTGAATTTGTCTAATTCTGAGCTATTCCGCTGCTATATCTGTTCAATCGATTAAACCAAGGGCTGATGATTCTAACAAATGGTATCAGAGCAGGTTAATCATTGATCGATCTAACAATTGATCATTGAAACTGTTCAATCGCTCTAAGTTTAATCGAATTAGCAAAATTCGCAAGGATCTGTTATAGAGATTGAGAGTGTATCGCTTCTGGCCGTTTTATTTGAGGTTCTGTGTGGTTTTGAGCTAAATTTATTGTGATTTTACTTGAATCTGTCTGATTTTCCACAATGACTACTTCTTCGAATGATCCTTTCAATACTGGATCCTCTACCAAGCCTCCGATCTTGGTGAGGAATGAGTATAACATTTGGCAGAGAAGATTGCTCCATCACCTGTCTGTCAATAGCTCAGGTTGTTGGACATCTGTGGTACATGGACCACATAAGCCAATGGTGAATGATCCGGAAACAAACCAGTTGGTTCCAAAGAAGAAGGAGCAATACTCCGATGAGGACAAGAAGTTGTTTGAAATCGATGCAAAAGCCCATGGAATTTTGGCTATGGCTATTCCTAATGAGATTTACTCTGGGCTTCTGCATTGTGAGTCTGCTCATGACCTCTGGAATGCCATCAAAGAACAATTTGGTGGTACTGATGAGGTTTTAGCAAACAACAGGGAAATCCTCGCCCAACAATATGAGACTTTCTCTCATAGAAAGGGTGAGACTCTGACTCAACAATTTGAGCGGTTTTCATGTTTAATCTCTGAATTGAAAATGGTTAAACATGAATATACCAGGAGTCAGATGAACCATAGATTTCTAAGATCACTGCCTGAGAGATGGAACACATATACCATTGTTCTACGCTCAAATGCTGATGTTGATCGCCTATCTCTCACCCAACTTCATGGGAAACTGCTTACATTCGAGAGAGAGATAGAGCAGAAAAGGAAATTGGTTTCATCTGGCAAGCTCACTGAGGATTTTGTCCAAGGGAACACTGCCCTGATTGGACATCAAGAGTCAGAATATGCGTCATCTGAAAGCCAGTATGATGAGCATATTGATTTCTCTACAAACACTTCTGAGCCTGCCTTTGTGAGTGTTGATAGTTATTCTGCTGGTAGTAATAGTGACAATCTATGTTTCATCATGGATGATCTCAAGGGGATTGCTGATGATGACTTAGAAGAGATGGATATTTTGAGCCAAATGGCCTTGATAAATATCAGATCTCAGAAGTTCTACAAAAGAACTGGAAGGAAATTCCCAGGACTCTCTGGCAAAACCAAAGTTGGTTTTGACAAGAGTAAGTTGAAGTGCCATAAATGCCACAGGCTTGGGCACTTTGCAAGAGAATGTAGATCATCTGGATCTAACTCTCCTGCACCTTTTGTGACTTTCCCTGGCAATAGTCAACAAAACAGAGGGCAACAACCTGTCAATTCTGGTTATCATCATCAACCACAATCTCCTGCATATTTTGTTCCACAGGGGCCAATGCCATATCCATACCCCTGCTATTACATGCCACAACCAGGCCAGGTTCAAGCACCCACTGCTCAGCAACCACATGCACTCCCTGAGCCTCAACCATCCCAATCTCATCAACCTAATCAACTTCAACAACACAGCTTCTTCACACCAGGAGTTGTTGACTGGAGCAGTTTACCAGATGATGTGTCTGGTAATGAACAACTGTTCTCAGGTGCTGGTCAACATGGTGGTGAGCATCCTTTTGGAAATCTAGCTCTCATGGCTTTGGAATCCTCTGATGGATCATCCTCAAGTACCTCTTCAACACAGGTATCACAGGTATCCTCTGAGGCTAAGGCCAAATTATGTTCTGAAACTTGCATAGCAGCATTTGCCTCTATTAGAGAAGCAAATGTGGCTTTAATCAATAAAAATGTAGAGCTAGAACAAACAATTTCCAAAAATAAAGCTGAGTTTGAGTCTGTGCTAAAAGAGAAAACTGATGAGATTTACAAATTAAAATGCCAAATTTCTGATGATAAGGCTAGGGAGGATGTACTCTTAGAGAAGTACAAAGACCTCAAAGATACTCTTGCTGTCACCCAGGTAGAGTGTGATCGATGGGTACAATCTTGCAAGGGCTTTGAAATGCTTCTTAGTAAGCAAACAGCTTCCAATGTGAAGTTTGGAATTGGTTATAATCACACTGCTCCTCCTACAGTTTTTGCTTCAAGAGCAGGAGCAGAATCTGATGGAGAAAGTAATGACCAATCCACCTCATCATGTGATTCACTACTTGATAAAGCACCATCAGTAGTTGAAGTCAGTAGTAATCCCTCTGTGAACCTATCAGCTGATATTGATGGTTCAACTGCTGACACTCACATGATCAATGAGTTGATCAACCCAAGTGTTATCCCTAGAAGTACTAAGGGTACTGGAGAGCAGGGGATAACATCTGGAGTTCAAATCCTAATGACTGACAGCACTGAAGAGAAGAAAACTGTCAGTAGGAAGGATTTGAAGCCTACTAAGGAAGTTGACAAGAAGGCAAAAAGTGCTTCTAAACTGCTGAAGAGCAAGTCTTCAGTAGTTTCATCTTCTTTAGTTGATGATCAACAGAAGATGAAGAAGAAACCATGTGAAATATGTGGTCTATTCAATCATCTCACAGATGATTGTTGGTACAAAAAGGGATCCAAACTCAAACAAAAAGAGAAAATTAAAGAAAACTTGGCTAAAATGAAAACTGAGTTTGAGTCCAAGTTTGTACCAGCAGCATCAAATCCTGTTACTCCTATGACCAAAAAGAAATCTAAAAAGGAAGGAGTGCAACAGGCAATAGCTGAGGTTGCTCAAAAGAAGATGGTGCAACACAAGAACTCATCATCAAACACCAATACCAATGTGTCTGAAGAGCTGAAAGCTCTCTCCCAGAATCAGACACAGCTGGTAATGATGGTTCAACATCTGTTGGGAAGAGTTAACCAACTTGATGGCCCTGTGTTGAAACCCCAGAAAAGGAGATCCAAGCCGAAGGATTCCTCTTCTACACCATCTCCTTCACCTCAAGCTATTGTGTCCAATAAACCTGTTAGTTTACCATCTGTTGATGAGACCAGGCCCAAAACCAAAAAGGTTTGGGTCTCCAAAACTAACTGATTGTTTATTTATGCAGGTTTCTTCAACATGCCAAAGTAGCATCTGGTATGTAGACAGTGGGGGATCTATGCATATGACTGGGAACAACTCACTTCTTAATGACTACTCTCCAGGAAGGAAGGGATTTGTTTCTTTTGGCAATGATGCAAGAGGTTACATCATCGGGAAGGGCTTTGTTTCCAATGGGGAAATAAAGTTTGATGATGTCAACCATGTGGAAAATCTCAAGTATAATCTTTGAGTGTCAGTCAATTGTGTGACAAAGGCCATGTTGCCCTTTTCACAAGCCAGAACTGCAGGATTCTGTCATCCAAAGTTCTGAGTTTGATTGACAAGGTATTGGATGCTCACACTCTCTGAAGGCCAACAGGACAGGAAGAGTGTATGCCTTAGATCTTTCCAAGAAAATTGATCTCAAAGGCCATCCTTGCCTATTTTCCAAGGCCTCTCCTCAAGAATCTAATCTATGGCATAGAAGGCTGGGACATGTTAATTTCAAGAACATGAATCAGCTGATACACCATAGTTTAGTAAGGGGATGCCTATGAAGGAGTTCAAGTGTGAAAACAACTGCACTGCTTGTTTGAAAGGAAAACAGCACAAGGTTTCATTTCCACCTATTGAAGAACCAAAGTCCACTGCCTGCTTACAACTTCTTCACATGGATCTCTTTGGTCCTGTGAGAGTGATGAGCATGGCACAGAAGAAATACTGTCTGGTAATTGTGGATGATTACTCCAGATTTGTATGGACTTTCTTTCTACATTCAAAGGATGAAGCTGCACAGAAGATCATAAACTTTGTGTTGTATGCTGAGAAGCAGTATTCCCTCTCAGTCAAGTGTATTAGAAGTGATAATGGAACAGAATTCAGGAACAATACACTTGATGAATTCTACCTTTCCAAGGGAATAAAGAGACAGTTTAGTATTCCAAGAACTCCTGAACAGAATGGAGTTGTGGAGAGAAAGAACAGGACCCTCATTGAAGCTGCAAGGTCTATGTTGGCTGATTCTGGACTGCCATTGACCTTTTGGGCTGAAGCTGTCAACACAGCATGCTATGTGCAGAATAGAGTGCTAATAAATCAGAGGTTGATGAAGACTCCATATGAAGTTCTACATCATTTGGCCCCTCTCATTTCATTTTTAGAGCATTTGGGTGTCCCTGTTTCATTCTCAACACAAAGGATCAGCTCCAGAAATTTGATCCTAAGGTGGATGCAGGGTACTTTGTTGGTTATTCATCAACTTGCAAGGCATACAGAGTCTTCAACTGCAGAACAAAGATGGTTGAAGAGACTCTACATGTCAAGTTCAATGAATCTCCAAAGGACAAGATTCCACAAAGCCCTGTGGAGCTCTTTGATTTGGACATACTGCAATATGTTCCTTATCAATCTCCTGCTGTTGCTCCTGTCAACAGTTCACCACCTGGTGTTACTACTGAAGATGATGATGATAGTAGTAATCACCTCTTCAGGTTTAGTGATCAACTGCCTGAGTCCTCTAAACCTGATGCTCCTGTAGCTCCAGCCGCACCATCCACAACAAATGCTGATGAGATTTCTGCATCCTCAACTTCATTTGAGTTGCCACCATCTTCATGGTTTCAAGAATCTGCATCAACATCTGCTGCTGCTGAAGACCCTACAAACACTTGCACAGATTTGATTGTTTACCAAGAGCTGAAAAATCACCCAATATCTCAAATCCTTGGTGATATCAATGCTGGTGTCTCAACCAGAAGCCAGTTGTCCAATTTCTGCTTCTATGCTCTCTTCATCAGTCAGCTAGAGCCGAAGAACTATCATGTTGCTTTGAGAGACAATGGATGGGTTGAAGCCATGCAGCTTGAGCTTCTTCAGTTCAAGAAACAGCAAGTGTGGGAGCTTGTTCCTCTACCCCCAGGTAAGTGTGCAATAGGCACTAAATGGGTGTTTAGGAATAAAACTGATGAAAATGGGCTAATTGTTAAGAACAAGGCCAGACTGGTTGTGCAGGGGTTTGCACAAGAAGAAGGTATTGATTATGATGAAACCTTTGCCCCTGTAGCCAGACTGGAGGCAATTAGATTGTTTTTAGCCTATGCTGCACTCCACAATCTTAAAGTTTTCCAAATGGATGTCAAAAGTGCTTTTCTATATGGTACAATAAAAGAAGAAGTTTATGTGTGTCAACCACCAGGCTTTGAGGATAATAAGCACCCAGAATGGGTATATAAGCTTGATAAAGCTCTTTATGGGTTGAAACAAGCACCTAGAGCTTGGTATGAGACCTTATCAAACTTTCTTCTACAGAATAATTTCACTAGAGGCTCCATAGATAAAACTTTATTTATTAAGAAGGTGGATCAGCATAAGCTACTTGTTCAAATTTATGTTGATGATATTATATTTGCATCCTCTGATCCCCAATTGTGTGAGGATTTCCAAACCTTAATGCAACAGAAGTTTGAAATGAGTGCAATGGGAGAATTACAGTTCTTTCTAGGTTTGCAAATCAAACAAAAAGCTGATGGAATTTTCATTCATCAGTCTAAATACACAAAAGATCTTTTGAATAAGTTTGATTTACAAAACTGTAAATCCTGTTCTACTCCCATGTGCAACACCACACAATTGGATGTTGATCAGAAAGGTAAAGGTGTTGATGAAACCCTTTACAGATGTATGATTGGTTCCTTGATGTATTTAACAGCTTCTAGACCAGATATTATGTTTGCTACATGTGTTTGTGCTAGATTTCAGGCTGCACCTAAGGAGTCTCATCTGATTGCAGTCAAGAGGATCTTTAGATATCTGCAAGGCACACAATCTCTAGGCTTATGGTATTCCACTGGACATTCTTGCAAATTAGTTGCTTTCTCTGATAGTGACTATGCAGGATGTAAGTTGACCAGGAAATCAACTTCTGGTGGATGCCAATTCCTAGGCAACTGTTTGATTTCTTGGCAGAGTAAGAAACAAACATCTGTTGCTACATCCACTGCTGAAGCCGAGTACATTGCTGCTGCAAGTTGTACATCCCAAATACTCTGGCTTCAGAATCAACTTTTGGATTATGGCATTACAGAGACTAAGACTCCATTATTAATGGATAGTGCTTCAGCTCTTTGCATTGTCAAAAATCCTGTCCAGCACTCTAGGACCAAACATATAGAAATTAGACATCATTTTATAAGAGATTGTTTTGAAAAGGGTCTAATTAATCCTATGTTTGTGCCTAGTGCTGATGAGCTTGCAGACATTTTTACTAAGCCTTTGGATAGTTCAACTTTCCACAACCTGGTGTTAAGGCTTGGTATGCTGCAGCTAGAATAAGTGACAACTACTGATGATCTCAGTAATTACTGATGATCATTGGTAACCATGTCACATATAAGTACTGATGAGTTATTTTACCCTCAGTAGTTTTATAACTACTGAAGGCTAAATGCTTTAAGTACTGTACTTTATCTGTTCTAAACTACTGATGTAGTTACAACTACTGAATCAGTAGAAACAGATAAGTACTGATGTCCTATGAAACAACTGAAAACAGCAAAAAGGCTGATGAGTAAGTGTTGAGGACAGTATGAAACAGCTGAAAGGCTATGAATTGACGACAACTACTGATGAGTACTCTCTCTTCAGTAGTTCACAAACTGCTGTTCTTATAAACAACTGAAGCAATACCATGTCTTCAGTAGTTTCACAACTACTGATGACTAACACCAAGTCTTCAGTTGTTTACAACAACTGATGGCAAAACCACGGTCTTCAGTAGTTTCACAACTACTGATGACTAATACCAAGTCCTCAGTTGTTTCAACATCTGAAGTCCAACTTGTCTTCAGTAGTTTTTAAAACTACTGATGCCTAAATCAGAGACTTCAGTTGTTTCAACGTCTGATAGTAAACACCATGTCTTCAGTTGTTTTATAACTGCTGACCACACCAATACCATCAGTCGTTTCAAACTCTGAAAGTTAATACCACGTCATCAGTAGCTTCAAATACTGATGACTAACACCAAAACCTTCAGTCGTTTCATAACCCGTACCCTATATATACCTGATTCCTCTTTCAGAGTTTTTCATTCTTTCACGACCTAACTTTTCAAAAGCTCTGAAAACCTTTCACCTTCATTAATGGCGACCATGCAACTCAAACCTCGACACAACTGTGTCGCGTACCTCACAAAATCGCCCTTCTGGACCAAATTTGATAATGCTATAGATCTTATGGTCCAATCCCCACTAAAAACGGCTTTCCTTTTAAATCCAATCATTTATGCCGATTCGCTACGTCAGTTCTGGATGAATGCGACCGTTAATGGAGAATCTATCCATTCATCTATCAACTCGCATAAGGTGGTCATCTCTACTGCTACCATCCGCCAGATATTACTGTTAGATGATGCTGCCTACCCTGTTGGATATCCTAAGCGCCAACTTGATCTTTCATTTGGACAACATGGATATCAGGGTGATCTTAGTGCTTCAACAATCCTGAAGAAACATTTTCCAGATGCTGAACGATTATTATTTCATATGGTAAATGTTTGCCTGGCCCCGAAGACTTCCTCTTGGGATCAACTGTCTTCCAGATGGCAACAGGTACTGTTCTCTATCCTTGAACAAGAACCACTAAACTTTTCTGAAATAATTTTTCTTGAATCAAGGATATGGCCACAAAACCACTTTCTAACCGTTGGATACTATATCCTCGGTTTATAATGGCCATAATAGAGAATCAGTTTCTGCTGAGGGACTAGTTGGTCTGGAGTCCCTGCTTTGGCTGTATTGCCGGAGGTATACTCCCGACACAACACTGACCAAACTCTCAAACAGGCTGCCAAGCTGCGCAAACCCACGCAGCTGGAACCCACAGCCTCCACCTCCACATCCAAAGTCCCCTCCAAACCCCAAAGAAGAAGCCTAAGAAAGCTACTCAGGGAATTGAGTCCCCTGTGGATGCTCCTGCTGCACCAACGCAGGTTATCTCTGCTGGAAATAACCCCCAGTAGAGACTATGACTCCACCAACTGAAGCCGCTCAGGTTTCCTCTCAAAAGGAACCTGAAGCAACCACTCAAAGGGAAGCCACAATGCTGGGATCCTCCTCACTTGAGGGGATTACCATTGAAGAGCACCACTTGTCCCGGGTGCACACTGCTTCCACACCCTCTCCTGATGCAACCGCCCCTCAAAGCCCTACTATCATTGTTGCAAAAGTGCTGACGCAGTTGCATTCCTCACCCCCCACCCAGACACCAATTACTACTGGGATAACCTCAACACCTGAGGGGGAGGATCACAATGCTTCTGTCAACCCACAGCACAGGGGTTATCATGTTCCATCTTCTAGTGTAGATAAGGAGGTGCGAACTTCTGGTGAGGCTGCCACTGTCTCTGACTCAGCAAATGACCAGGATGCAGTTGGTAACATCTCTAAGACCTCACCAGTGGCAACAGCTGATGAAGGACATAGTCCTGAGGCTGGAAGTCCCCAGAACCGAGAACAAGGGGCACATGCTATAATTGATCTACACTCAAGGCATGTTCATCCTGACTTGTCAGGAGGTCAGGTGATTCAGTATCAACTGATGATGACCTGAGCTTCTTCTATGATGTAGTTGCTCAAAACACCATTCTAGAGGATGAGGTTAGCAGACTCAAAGAGCTGCTGGCCAAGATGTCTCAGGATGCAAGTCCATCTGCCACCACAATACACCCACAGATGGCACCTTCTTCTGAAGGTCCCCTACACACTGAGCCAGTATATACTTCCAAGCCACCAGCCTCTGCTTTCGGCACTGATTCTCAGGAACAGAACCATCCTGATCAATCAGTTGCTACCTCAAAAATCCCTACCTCTCATCACTCCCATGATCACAGATATAGTGATCAAAGCCATTGATGAGAGGCTTCCTACAATAATACAACCCTGGTGGAGGAGTTGGTGACTAAATCCTTTCTACTGCTCAAACCCTTGCACCCAATGCAACCAAAAAGGGGGAGAGTCAGTTAGTTAAAGGAAAAAGGAAGAGGATAGATGGGGAGAAGGGAAAGAATCTGAGTTTGTAAATGAGAAGGAGAAGGAGAGTGTGAAGGGAGCTGAAGTGAATGAAAGTCAAAAAGACTTTCATGTCACATATCAAAAGAGAAAAGGAGAGTCTGAGAAGGAGAAGGAGCTGAAGGATATGGTGAAAGAAGCTGACGCCAACCATAACCGTTCAATGGATAAAATCATTGAGCAGTTGTATAGGCAGGGTTTTGACATCAACAACTAGACTCCGAGATCAGAAGGTTGGAAACAGAGGAGATCAACTCAAGATGGGCTAGCTATGATGCCTTAGAAAGAGAAAGGCTGGAGATAATGATCAGATTTATAGCCAATATTGGGAAGATCTCTAATTGAAATAAGGGCCTGGACCAGGGACAACATCTTGGCAATAACCACCAAGATTTGTTCGTCTGAAGCATACTCCAAAGGTTTAGTGATTGAGGTATTGAATGAAGCTGGGGTTGGGAATCGAAAAGAACTGACAAAATTTACCAAAGCCTCCCTTACAGCCAAAATGCTAAAACAGTCTGAAAAGCCTCAATCCTCAAAATCACTATCTCCACAACCCACTAAAACAACCCCTTTACCCTCTAAACCAACCATCCAACCCACAAAACCAAATCCTTTACCCCCAAAACCCACTGCCAGTGATGTACCTAGCCAAAAGAAAAGAAAGGTACTGAGGCCTGATGAAGATGAAGAGGAGGATGAAGACAGACTGCCACTCTCTGCAGTTATTACTTTGCCTAAGGCTAAACCAATGTCCATCACTCCTGCTTCTCAAATGCATGATGTAATGATAAAGATTGAAGAGGAACAGATGCAAAAACATGATGAGGAAATGCTGAAAAGCATTGACAAAGCATATGCACATCCTCTTCAATGATTAGCATGAAGAAAGAAGTATTAAGATTGTACACCCTTGCTAATACCTTTCAATACCAAAGGGAAAGAGTAAGGATATGGCCTGATCCTAGGGTGGCACACCGGATTGTCAAGAAAGAAATTCCTTCAAATACAAGGGCCAAGTGAAGAGAGTTGTCGACGAAGACATCACTGTGGTTCTTGTAGTGTCCCCTTGGGAAATTGTTGAAGAGTTCAAGAAAGCCTATGAAGCCAAACAACCACCTCAAAAGATGTTAGAGAACAAAATTATAAAGAAGGGATTGGTTTACAAAAGACTTGAAAACTTCAAACAAGAAGAGCTCAACCTGCTCTTAGAAGGGACTCATCCAGATGAGTTTGCTTATAGACAAATAACCACGGTTGAGCTCAAGAATGGAAAACAGGCCAAGTACATATCTGAAGTGTATGGCCGAGAAGGATTATTTGATGGTGTGCCCGAGGTGCTGACAATGGATGAGCAAATCATGTTTCTAAGGGCTTACACCAGGGAATCATATAGGCTGATACACGGGAAGTAGATCTCATGGTTGGGGTAACAGCTCGGTGTCCAAGTCCCCAATACAGAGCTCCCAACCATATCATGCCAAACAGATCATCAGAGACTTCTTCCCAGGCCGGTGCTGAAAAAGGGTCACTTCTCATCTGATCAAGAGGATAAAAGACCAATCTATCTGCCAAAATAAGTGGGACTCGTCAATAACTTAGAGGTTTTGGCTGCATTGGTTCAGGGGGAGTTTGTTGGACCAAAAGAACCAATGAGCCTGATCAGAGAAACCTCTAAGTCCCACAGGACATCACAACAGCTGAAGAAGACCTGATCAGCTGTTCTACAAAGTCTGAAGAATACAACTGCTGAAGTACGTCTGAAGTACTGAAGACAAAGACTGAGACAACAGCTGAAGATCTAAAGTCTGAAGACTTCAACAAGTACTGAAGACAAAGACTGAAGATCAACAGCTGAAAGACAAAGTCTGATGTTCAAGTACTGAAGACATCAGCTGATGTTAACAGCTGATGACAACAGCTGAAGAGGCTTCTTCAGTTGTTGTGATGGTTTTTCTTCTTCAGTAGTTTTCTTTTCCTTTCAGTAGTTTGTTTACTTTTCTTTTCAGTACTTGTAAACAACTGAAGAGGTTGTTCTTCAGTTGTTGTAGTTTCAGTAGTTTTATGTTTTTCAGTAGTTGTAAATAAGATGTTTAACACTTAGGAACATTTGTAAGAAGATGTCAGTTGTTGACATCTTCAGTAGTTGTTAAACATCAGTAGTTATAAAACGGTTACATGTCACTTTCAAGTGACATCAGCCTACGTCATTCTTTCCTTTATAAGGAAAGATGACTCACCTGTAATCGTGCCTTTGAGGCCGACAATCTTAATGCAATATTCCTTTTGTCGGATATTTCTCTCTCTATAACAAAATTCTTTTATCGTTTTATATCAATTGTTCTTGTTGAATTTGTCTAATTCTGAGCTATTCCGCTGCTATATCTGTTCAATCGATTAAACCAAGGGCTGAGATCCTAACATTTTACATATAATCCCCATAACGAGGAATCCAAATTGTTTTCAACTCGGGTTCTAACAACGAGGTGTTTTCACCAACTCTAAGACTTAGACCTCTCATTATTTCAGAGTTAAGTGATTTCTTCAATGCCTCATCTTGAAAACTCTTTACACTTGCTTCAGAATCAGAGGTCATGACCAAATGATAAGCCTTCACCCGATCGGCTCGGGAGTCTCTCCTTTCGAATAAGGAATCCGCCGCACGTTGGACTTTGCCCGATGGTAATGGATCCGCAATCATAATCGTTTATGAGCTCCACCATCTCCTCTACATCATGTTCATGTCCTTATGCTCAAAAGAAGTACTTCAAGACCTTGTGGTCAGTGAATATCGTGCAATTTTTCCCGTATAGTAGTGCCTCAATATTTAACGCAAAGACCTGATCCGCTAGCTCCAGTCATGAGTAGGATAATGACCTCTTGGAATTTTAAACTATTAAGAAGCATAGCTATAACCTTTCCCCTTGATCAACTCACATCCCAACCCTGAGTAAGAAACATCTTAATAAACCACCAAATCCTCGCTCCCTTCCGTAATGACAATACTGGAGCTTGAGTAACGTCGCCTTTAACTCCTCAAAAGCCTTCTCGTGATCTTGACCCCATACAAACTTCACACCTTTCCGGGTCAACTTAGTTGGAAGAGAAGCAATCTTATAGAAGTCTTGAATAATCTCCTATAATAGCCTGCTAAACCCAAGAAGCTACGAATCTCGGATGGCGTCTTCGAAGAATTCCATTGCATCATCGCCTCAACCTTTGTTAGGTCCACCATAATCCCCTCGGGATTCACTACATAACCCAAAAACTGAACTTCGTGCAACTAGAACGCGCACTTGGAGAACTTAGCATATAACTTCTCCCTTCTCAACTTCTCCAAAACCTTCCGTATGTGATCAGCATGATCCTCCTTGTTCTTCAAATAAATCAGGATATCATCAATAAACAAAATCACTGATTAATCTAGCATCAGCTAAGACACTCGATTCATCAAATCCATAAAAGCAGCTGGTGCGTTGGTTAAACCAAAAGGCATAACGAGAAACTCGTAATGTCCATCGTGCATGTGAAAAGTTGTTTTAGGAATATCCTGCTCCTTCACCTTCAGCTGATGATAGCCAGATTGAAGGTTTATCCTCGAGAACCAAATGGCACCTTGGAGCTGATTAAACAGATCATCAATTCTCGGTAAGGGTACCGATTCTTCAATGTCAACTTGTTCAGCTCACGATCATCTATACACATCATCATACTACTGTCTTTCTTCTTCACAAATAAGATTGGAGCACCCAAGGAGAGATACTCGGTCTAATGAACCCCTTATCAAGCAACTCCTATAGTTGCTCCATTAACCCCTTCATCTCAGTCGGAGCCAACCAATACGGCGCCTTAGCAACAGGTTGGGCACCCGGTATCGAGTCAATCTGGAACTCGATCTCGTGGTTCGGTGGCACTCCTGGTAAGTCTTTGGGAAACCCGTCTGGAAAGTCACACACCACCGGTACATCGGACAGTAGTGGTGTTGGCGTATCCACATCCTTTACATAGGCCAAGTAGGCACATCCACGCCTCATGCACTTTCCCGCCACCGCCATCGAAATCACTTTGAGAATCGTAGTGACCAAATCACCATAAACAGTCACCGAACTCCCTTCAAGCACTATCAATCGAATCATCTTTTTACGACACACAATGTTCGCCTTGTAGTCCACTAACCAATCCATTCCTAGGACTACATCAAACCCGCCTACGGTTATCATGAATGGTCTAACAGGAAACTTGTGACCTTCTAATTCTATGTCACAACCTTCTATCATCTCAGAAATCCTGGAAGACATACCTATGGCAGTTTCTACATCAAAGGGCGCATCTATATCCCTACTACTAACAGACAATTTAGCACAAAAAGCAGCAGAAATAAAACTTTTACTTGTACCAGAATCAAATAACACAAAAGCTAGAGTTTGGTTTACTAAAAACGTACCTGACACAACATCGGGGTCCGTCCTAGCCTCCTCTTTCGCCATCATGAACGCTCTGGCACTCACCCTCTGGCCTTTTCCTCCGGCCTTCTTTGCTCCCGAACTTTTGCTCAGATGGTTATTTTCCCCAAAATTATAACACCTTATAACCCCATAATCTCCAGCCATATGACCAGGCTTCCTACATTTGAAGCAGATGCTTGATCCCCATTTGCATTCCCCTGAATGCTCCTTCCTGCATTTACCACATCTCTTCGATCCTGCACCAAACGTGACCACACGCCGGTCACCCACCTTCGCCATCTTATTTTTTGGAGCGGCTCCGCCACGTCCAAACCGTTTCGCATTCAAATTTTGGTCACCACCACCTTCCTTGCTCACCTCAGCCACCACCACCTCTCACTCGTCATACAACCTTCCCCACCTAAACGTGCTCGGTCGGACAACGATCATGTGCCTACGGATATCCGTCGGCAAGCCCTGGATATACCTTTTAATCTTTCATGCAAGAAGTGTCACCTAATCTGGCACCAGCCGTGCCATTTCATTGAACTTGTGGTATATTGCGAATGTGTCATGCTTCCCGCCTCTAGATGTAGGAACTCTCTCTCAACCTTGTCCATCTCTCGGTGAGGAAAAAACTCCTTAATCACCAGCTTCTTCAACTCTGGCCACCTCATCCTCTCGATAGCCCTGCTATCCTCGGCTTGGACAATATTGTCCCACCAACAAAGAGCAGATTCCACGAGTGAGTGGGTGAAAAACTTCACTTTCTGATCTTCCCGGCACTCAATGATGTCAAGTACAGCCTCCATCTCTCTCACCTATCGGTGAGCGACAGTAGTAGTGCCATTACCATCAAAGGTACGGAGCTTGCATCTTTGAAATGCCCCGTAGTTACAGCCTCGTGTTGCCTCCTGCACAGGCTCTTCTTCCTCCTCCTCATCATTGGAGAGAACCGTCTCAGCTTTTGGTTTCTCCCGACATCCCTAGGACATGTTCCTCTCCCTTCTTTCTCCTTCCCGTACGACCTTTATCACTTCAGTCACCACAGACGGTAAGATTGTCTACATGACCTGATGCACCTCCTCAACAACAGCCTCTTTCACTTAGGCTCTTAAGTTAGCACTCTCATCCCTAGCCTTTAGACGAGGGGTCTTGGGCTCTTTATGAACCACCTATTCGGCTCTAGGCCTTCCTCTGGTCGCCCGTGGTCTAGCACCATGTCCACCGTGACCTCCACCACGTGAAGCCTTTGACGATCTACCACCGACCATCCTTTAACAAGCTATAAGATTCAAACACTAACACAGTCATTCAAGGGAATAGATCATTTTATGTCAAGTATAATAAGTCCCTAATTATAGTGGCAAGTTGTGATTAGCCACTTACTTTACTGTTCATACCCCAAGCATTTCCTATTCTGACTACATCAGTATCTAAATCTACTAATAGCACATAAACCACATAACATGCGCACAAAATGTCGGTTTACAAAAACAATATATCACCTTTCATTCATTAAAACATTTTCTTACTATCGCACGTGATCACACATCATACGTACATCAAGGTAATAATTATTATCTTCATCATTGTTATCTTTACTATCTTTTGGCACATTTCGTACGTATCACACTTTTCTTACATTTATTATCTTTTCACTTCTATCTAGGTCCTGGCATGCACTTAACCCCCTCTTGAGCACAAAGCTCTATCATCTAGGGTTAAGTGATAAGGACGCCATATCGCACATATCGCACATATCGCACATATGGAGTAGTCATATAGACTAACTCCCCTTTTGTGTGAACCCTTAAGGGTTAGCCAAGATCACATGCTGTAAACACACAGTTGAGATAACAACTCTCAATGAGTTGTGAACCTCCTTTAATTTGCTTGCAAGACTTTTCATTCGTTCATTATGTTCCACTTTCATTATGTTAAAATAATAATTTACGTTCATTATCATAATCATGTCATGTAAAGTCACGTCATCATTCGTAATAAGGAACATATCATACATAATCATCATCATCATCATCAATAACACATCATCATCAATAACACATCATCATCATGCATAGGCATCAATCACACATCATAATCATGCATAGGCATTAATCACATATCACATCATCTATGACTTCTCAAAGTCAACTTACATGTCCCCGGGAACCTCCCAAGTCAAAGCCTACAATTTACATTTTCCTCAAAACTCAAAAAAATATTCTAAGTCTTAGGCGCATAGGGAACTTCCAGGCGCATCGGCACTGTTTGGGCGCATGAGCAACACTTAGCCATTCTGGGAAAATTCTAGGCGCATGGGCACTATGTAGGCGCATGGGCTTTCTATGCATGTGGACACTTAGTCAATTTCAGCCTAATTCTAGGCGCATGAACATTATTTGGACGCATGAACTTTGGGCGCATGGGAACACTTAGATAGTTTATACTGTTGGGCGCATGGGCCACTATTTGGGCGCATGGGTAGTCTAAGTTACACTTAGACAACATAATTCAGTCCCCAATCATCATCGAATATGTTCTAAGTTTAAATCTTACATTCTAAGCCTTAGAAGCATATTTATAACATCATCACAATCATAAACACACTAAAATGAAACCCCACCCGCAAACACATTCATACACATACATACGGGTGAAAATCTCATTTTTATAAAACATTCATACATGCATTTTCAGCCCCAAATTAGTTTAAAATGAGTGAAAAAGGGGTTCTGGAGCTCACCTTAGCAGCTCTTTGGGTATGACTTCTTTTAAAACCCGTTTGCCACAAGTTCAACACCTAGAAACCCACCAAACACACACAACCGAACACACAAACACATATAAGCATACAACCAAGGCAAAGCCGGTTAAGAACATCACAAAACCATGAATTCAAACTTCTTCTTCTCTGTTCTTCAAAAATCCAAACTCTTCTGCTCTCTCTCTCTCTCTCTAACCCGAACTCAAAAGGTGAAAAGTGGCATGGCATGGGCGGCCATGCTACATTTGTAAAAAATAATAATTAATTTTGTACCTTTTACATATTTAACCCCTCAACTTGGGTTAAATAGAATTTCTTTCTTTTTCTTCACTTTTATTCTTTTTTCATGTCTTTTAAAAATAACCAGGTGTTACAGTTTTACAGCTCATCTAAATGAACTATATCCTCGTGATGTGAGGCCACTAAAGCAGCAATAGCCCTATGAGGTGTGCAGGGTAGGGGGTATAATATGGTGTCTCTAGTCAGGGTAGGGATCGTACATAGAACATTTTCCTTTTCCAGCATCCTAATTACTGTAGTGCGAAACCAATCCCAATTATTAGCATTAGCCATGTCCCACTTAATATTTGGCTCATCCAGAAACTACACATCAGATATAAATACGAAAAGTATAAAACCATAACTCATAGACGACAAACGAACAATAGGAACCTCGGGTTCCTTTCCTAGTGCATGTCGAATAGGGGATGAAGATGATGATGATGCCATACCGTGGTGTATGTGATGTGTATGCCAATGAGTATATAGTATGAGGAAAAATAACGAGTAACTAACTAATTGTGTGCAGTTATAGACTAGTGTGTATGCAACCTAGTTCCCTATAACCAATGGCTTTGATACCAATCTGTTGCACCATCAAAATCCACATGCGGGGTTTTACCACGAGGCGTGTGAACAAACCAGGATCATAGTCACTAGTTATTATAAATGGCACTATATGCCACATTTAAAACAAAACCAACCAACAATCAAACTTTAAAAACATGCGAAAGCGTTTTGAAAATAAAACAAACCCAAAGTATGTAATGTAATTATTTAGCAAAACACATGCCAACCTAATATTTGAAACTCATAAATGAAAACCAAGAGTTATGTCTTAATATAAAGTCTTAGGATGCATGTTGGACCCATGATGTGCTCCTAATAGCAACTTGAGTTATCGACCTAAGAATAGCATACTAAAAATGTCAACACAATGGTTAGTGAGTTCAAGAGTTTTCATTTAACATAAACAATAGCATTTGTATAACAAAAAAAGTGCCTTTAAATAGATAGCTCGTAGACTGTGTTGCGATCGAAACTGACTATGTTGCGTTTGTTGCCTCCTGACATGACTTACCAGGTCGTAACGAATGTTTGTGTTTAGGACAATATTGCACCCGTTGACCTCGAGTCGCACAGGTGTGACTTGTCAAACCCAATAGTACTACCCAAGATTTCCCGCTAGTTACCATTATTTACAATCACAAAGTGTGAGGACTTTCAAGGTATTATGCACTATGTTAAAACATAAACAACTTACAATAATAGTATATTATTTTGTAAACAAGTATGTTACCTCCCCCAAAATAGAATTTATTAAATAGTGGGACATGAACTCACCTGATGTGCAACGAACAATAACAAGGAAAACTAACGATGAACATAAAGAAAACCCTTCAAATGTTACCTAGAACACACAAGAACATATGTACATATACATAGAAAGCTTAACAACTCTAAGAATACCTAGTTGACCCGTTTACCCGTTGGTGACATATTAGTTTAGATATTGTTTAATCAAGCGTAACAACTTAGCTTACATGAATATCATACATATTATCCATGTGTATTACATCGTCAACCCAAGTTCTATCTAGATTATCACACAACATCAGATCTTCATACAACTCATGCAAATCTCAACAACCAACATCTTCAACACAAATATAATACATCACAACGAATAATTTATACGTGGAGTCTAATCATGCATTACATGCCATGTGAAGACACTCACGACTTCACACCCTAAGTGCAGGATCGTTTAAGGGCTTGAACACAATTACAACACAACAACACAATGAGAAGATTAACTAAACTTTTAATCAAACAGAACTAGGTAACAAAGGTGATACAAAGAACACAAGTAAAGCAAGAGACAGAACAAGAGAGTATAGTTTTCAAGGGAGCAGTATATTGCTTTCTCAAGTTCTTTTACAAGTGTTACAAAGCATATTGAAGATACAAGAAACTTGAAATACTTATACTACAACCTACAGCCGGCTATACTATGAAAGCCAGCTGGATACAATTGACTAGACACTAACAAAATCAATTGTAGAATCAAAAGGCATATCTGCCTTTTGACCTTGTGACTATGACATGCCATAGCTCACATCCTTATACATTACAAAAAGGATAAAGTACATAAAGTGAAAGTTTCAGACTCAAGACCTCAATGTACAGTTACCAAAAGCATGGACCTTTTCACCAACTCTTGTAAGTTGTGACTTATCAGAGACGCAGCGGAAAAGGTGCTTTATGGAACAGTACATCAGATAAAGCATGTGTACTAAAAGTCTTCGGAAGAAATCTGTCTTCATAGGGTGAAGCTTCGGAAGACTTTGTCTCTTGAAGCTTCGGAAGACTTCATGTTTGGCTTCGGAAGATATTGGTCTTGACTTCGGAAGATTTTACACTTAGAATGTTTTTCTAATGTATTGTGTAAAACTTCCGAAGCATTCTTCACTTCAGTACTTAGTGCATGTTGCTGAGACACTTTGGATGTTTTGGGTTGCATCAGACTTAAGGAATCCTTACAAACTCCCCCTAGGCTGATGCTACCAAAACACTTAGAAGATATTCAGATGTTGTAGTCTTCAGTACAATCAAGACCATTCCTTTCTTCATTTGGTGGTCAGGATCATCAAGACTCTCATAGTATCTTCTCATTTCAAAGAGATCATGCAGAGGTAAGTTGATTATGTCTTTCCAGGAGTAGACATTCTCAACACCTTGATCTCTTACAACATGCCATCTTTCTGGATTGGTAGAATAAGTCCAGGACAAGATAGGTGTCTCAGTTTCTAGAGGAGCCACTTGCATCGGAGTTGATTGGGTTGCCTCATCATGCACTTCCTCAGGTTGATCTGATTCAGCCTGGGTGTAGAGGTAGATGACTTTGGCTTCTTCTTTTTTAGTCTTTGGTTTAGAAGCCATTTTCTTCTTCCTCTTAATGTCTTTAACTGAGAAGACTGGTTGCAGCACCATGTTGATCATCAGTGTCTTTCTCAGTTGGGTGTTCCTTCCTCACAGGTTCAGAAGGAGAGGGAGTTTGACCCTGTCTTGGATCAGAAGATGAAGTTTGCTGAGGCTCAGCTGGAGGTACTGGTTCAGGTGTCTCTGGTTGTTCAAACTTGACCTCCACTTCAGGTGGGACTTGACTTGAAAGAGAGTGCAAGTCAATCAATTCACCACTTTTAATCTTCTGCTTGATCACCCTTATATGCTCATCCATTGTAGATAGAGACATGGGACCAAGTCTCCTTCCGGAGAATCCATATGACTTCAAGAAGCTCATCATTCTTTGTCTGTCAGCAGACTTCTTTGCATTCTTTTGAATGATGGCTCTTGACTTTGCAGCTTCTTCCCTTAGCTTCCTTTTGGTTGTTTTTCTTTCTTTGACTAGCTCAAGCTCAAGTTGCTTTAAGTACTCGAACTCAATGAAGTCATAGGACAGAGGAAGAAGTGTATTTGCCTGATAGAAGCCTGTGGCACTCAGGTAGTTTATCATTTTGATTCTATCCTCTTCTTTATCTACCTGAGGTTCTTGTGGAGCCACATCTTCCTGTGCAGGACTTTCTTGAACTGGAGAGAGAGTTGGAGTATGCTTGTAAAGTCTTTTCTGTCTCTTCTCCTCTTTGAATTGGAGAAGTAACCTTGCATCCTCTTTCTCCTTTATCTCTCTTGACACTTCCATGTCAGCTAGTTCATTTAACTCTTCTAAGGGGGGGAGATGATTTCATCAACATCATAGTTCGGTCTGTAAATAGGTAATCCTGACTCCTCTACTGTAATCATCATCTTTAGTATTGGTCTGGGGGCAGCCCTGATTGCAGCTTGCATGAATTTAGATGACCCAGAAGAACTTTCTCCCCTTAGCCTCCTTTTCCTCTCTCTCTCTTCCTCCTCAATTTCCTCAGGAGTCATTATCCTTTTCCCTTTGTCACCAACAGACCTTGTGACTCAGGGTGGATTGAGGCTTGGCCTTCATTGCTTGGTGTAGCTTCCATGCTCTGGCCAGAGAGAGGCTGAGAAACACCTTAACCAGCAGGGTCTCAGATGGAGTTTGGACCTCTGCAGCAGTGTTGATGGTGAGACAAGGGTCTCAGGTTCTGCAACTGGGCCTTCAGCCAAGGTTTCCCCTATGAAACTAATCTTAGGGTCCACCTCAACATCCAGTTGACCGATGACATTGCCTGATTGCCTAAGTCTCCTTCTTAGAGAGAACTCTGCAAGGATCCTATCTTGGATTCTTTGAGCCAGCCTGTCAGCTTGTCTAGATTTGCTTGGATTGACAAGTGGCATGTTGACTAAATCCAGTCCTTTATAAAAGCTCAGGCTTTGGAACTGAAAGACTTCTTGTTGGCCTTGAACTCTGTGAAGTATGAGGGCTCTTCTGTCATCATCATACCTCCATCTGATGATGTAGTTGCCAGTTCCATGTGGTGGAGATGAGACAGCCCTTGGTATACCTTCCTCAAAGAGACTCCTGATGATAGAGTCTATAGAGTCCACATTAATGTGAGTTTGAGGAAGTTGCTGAGAATGCACAACAGCAAGTGAGGATGGTAAGTCCTCTATGTCCATTCTCTTTGAAGAACTCCCAGGTTCTGTGGTTGTGATAACTTTCTCCCCCTTTTTGGTAGCATCACCCACTTGCATAGGTGAGCTGGAGGATAAATCAGTCACTTCCACAGGTTCTTGTGTTCCTGGTTGAGCTCTCCTTAAAGGTCTCTCTAGTTTTTCCTCAAATATGAAATCTGAGTTGCTGATCATTGACCCTGTTTTGTAAGGTAGTCACCTGAGATTCCAAGTGACTAACCTTAGAGACTAGATAGGTGTGTTTGTGACAATTTTTGTACCTTTAGTCTCAAATTCCCCTCATCTTCATCAGAAGAATCACTGGGGGATGAGAGGATTGGACCAAAGTCCTCTCTCTCACCACCAGCTTGAGTTTTTGGCTGCTGTTTTCCTCTGCTCACTGGCAACCTCAATTAAGATGCCAATGGGCTGAGTTGCCATGGTTGAGGTCTTAATGATGTAATCACTTTCAAAAGTGAGAGCCTCTTCCATATGGACATCCTGAACAGGTTCAGATGTGTCCACCTCAGTAATGGGTGACTGATGATGGATAGACTAAGGAGAGTCAGAGGTACTCATCTCTCTTTGAGTAGGGAGGAGAAGAGAGACTCATGGTACTCCTGAATCCTAAGTCTTCATCATGTAAAAGGATAGGTTGGGAATTGGTTGGTTTAGATCCAAGGCTGGGATGGTAGCTGTCCCCTGAAGGTTGTTCACTTGAGTGTTGAGACTCAGAGTGAAAGCTTACGGTTGTTGGCTAATGAGCTCATCAGGTTGAGCTTGAGGAACCTCAGCCCTGATAGGTGAAGTGATGGGAGTGGTTGCTCCTCAGGAGAAGTGGGAGCTCTGGAGTCCACTTCTTCCTGTAAGGTGAGTATTTGGGGGCCTGCACAGAGTCAATAGCCTGAGCAGGGGTTCGTTGGGATTTTCTTTTGTAGGTGATGAATATTTGAGGTTGTGAAGAGGGTAGGAGAGCAGTAGTTGTGGGTTCACACTAGCTTGGACTGCTATATTGTCACCTTGAGCAATGAGCTCTAACATTTTTGGGACTAGGGCTGTTTCTACCCCTGAGAAGCCTACAGTTGGCTTCTTCATAATTTTAAAGATGTCGGGCTTCATCTGTCCCAGTTTAAGAATATTGCCTGTTTCCCTCAACTGTGAGCCCAGTTCACAGTTGAGAATGTGTTGAACATATCTAGGAAACATGTAATACTCTAAGGAGTCTAAGTTTGCAAGTAAATTAGTATAAACAAATTGTGAATACCTGAACTTGACTCCCTAAACCATCCCATGAACTATAAAGGAGAGATCCTCAGGAATCTGGTCCCATCCACCATGCTTGTTTGATAAGCTGTGGATAACCACATGGAGCAGGTATTTCCACTGGGATGAGACCTTCCCTTTCCTGAAGGTCTTTACAGAGAGAATCTCCTTCCTATTCCATCTGCTCGAAGGAATGATTAACCGCTTCTTTTAGGATGAACACTTCACCTGCTTCATCATCCCTGAAGATGTCGGTTGATGATGGCCGGAGTGATGAAAATTGTTCTCCCCTGCACTGTGGCAGACAGTGCCTTCTCCCCATCCATAATGACCTCTTGGCAGGTCTTCCAGAATTCAAGCAAATGATCCTCATATAGAGGACATCAATGGTTAGGGAGGTGAAGTAGTGAGACAAAGACAAGAAATGGCAAACCTCTGAGAAATGAGGATCTTTGTCAGAGCATAACAGAGCAACCTGATTGTGTTGTCTGTGTAGCTGCATGGCAAATTAGGATCATTTCTGTGTGTAAGGTCAGCCATTGTGAGGTAGCTCAGAGATGAAGAAAAAAATGGGAAGAAATTTCAGAGAGAAAGCTTTGGGTTTTAGGTATGGAAGAAAAGCAGATGATAGAAGAGGGGGAAACCGTTGGTTTATATGAGAGAGAAGGATTTCAGATAAAGTTTAATGAAAGAGGATAAACTTTGAAATCCGTATGTCGGTCCCACCTCTGAAAAAGTAGTTTACCTTTTTGCTCAAAAAGTAGTTTTCTTGGAATTCGAAAAGCTTCCGAAAGTAATTTGTCTTCGGAAGTTGTGAGTGAAAAAGCTTCCGAAGCTAAAGTGGCTTCGGAAGAATTTTCCTGAGCGTCTTAAGATTTATGCTTCGGAAAAGAAATAAACTTTTGGATGCTTTGTATAAGAATGACAAAGCTTCCGAAAGTAATTTTTGCTTCGGAAGGAAAAAGTCCTTAAAAATGAATAAGTGTCTAAGTTAAGAATTTTAAGCTTCGGAAGATAAATTTTGACTTCTTCCGAAGGTAAAATTTCTTAGACAGTCATTTATTTTGAAGACATATTTTTCTTCCGAAGGTAAAACGTTATCTTCCGAAGTATCAGAAAATTTTCAAGAATCTAAGGAAAGTCTTCGAAAAGAGTTTTTTATTCAAAGAAAACATGAGCTTATGAAAGTGATGAACTAGACAACTTAGGACACACATATTTTTTAAGAAGAAATAATTAGAATTAGTTTTAAGAAAAAGTCTACTCAAAGTTAATCATCCCAATAGCTGATATCAGATACTTAAATCTCTGTTCATCAAAAGCTTTTGTGAACAGATCAGCATATTGTTCATCTGTGTGAACTTTGACTAGTTTAATTAACCCCTTTTCATAGTTATCTCTTATTAAATGATACCTGATGTTGATGTGTTTGGTCCTTGAGTGCTGCACAGGGTTCTCAGTGATAGAGATAGCACTGTTGTTGTCTATGTGGATAGGGGTCTCTTTGTAGTTAAATCCGTAGTCTAGCATCTGATTTTGAATCCAAAGCACTTGAGCACAGCAGCTTGCAGCAGCAATGTATTCAGCCTCAGCAGTTGATGCAGACACACAGGTTTGTTTCTTGCATTGCCATGAGACAACCCTTCCACCAAGGAATTGACATCCCCCAGATGTAGACTTTGCAGTCATGTTGCAGCCACCATAATCACTGTCTGTATAGGCATACAGATTGAAATTAGAATTCTTTGGATACCATAAACCAAGTGTTGAAGCACCTTTGAGGTATCTTAAAATCCTTTTCACAGTGATTAAGTGAGACATCTTAGGATTGGCTTGATATCTTGCACAAATACATGTAGCAAACATGATATCAGGCCTGCTAGCTGTAAGATACATAAGAGACCCAATCATAGCCCTGTATAAGTGCTCATCTACACACTCCCCCTCATGATCTGGACCAAGGGAGTGGTTTCTGGCTATGGGTGTCTTAGCAGTCTTACAATCAGTCATGTTGAACCTCTTGAGTATATCTTGAACATACTTTGACTGACTTATGAAAATGCCATCTTCAACCTGCTTCACTTGAATTCCCAGAAAGAAATTAAGTTCTCCCATTGAACTCATTTCAAATCTATCTTTCATCAGCTTTTTAAAGTCTTTGCAGAGCCTTGAATTGGTTGAGCCAAAGATGATGTCATCCACATATACTTGAACTAGCAGAATGTCGTTTCCTTGTCCTTTGATGAAGAGAGTTCCATCTATATTACCTCTCCTGTAACCATGTTTACAGAGATACTCAGACAGTGTCTCATACCACTTCCTGGGTGCCTGATGCAGCCCATAGAGAGCTTTGTCAAGCTTGCAGACATAATCAGGATGATCAGGATCTACAAAACCAGGTGGTTGTTTGACATAAACCTCCTCATCAATCACTCCATATAAGAAAGCACACTTACATCAAGTTGGTAGACCTTGAAGTTCTTGGATGCAGCAAATGCCAGGAATATCCTAACAGCTTCTAGTCTAGCTACAGGAGCAAAGACATCAGTGTATCCCTTCTTCTTGTGTGTATCCTTGAACAACTAGTCTTGCCTTGTTCTTGATGATGATTCCTCTAACATCCTTTTTATTCCTAAAAACCCATTTGGTTCCAATGGTAGTCTTCCCATGAGGAAGAGGACAAAGGTTCCAAACTTTCTGCCTTTTGAATTGAAGCAGCTCTTGTTGCATAGCTTCAACCCAACTTCCATCCTTTAGAGCCTCCTCAACTTTCTTTGGCTCTGATTGGGATAGAAAACAAGAGTGAAGACAAACATTTGCTTCATGGGTTTGCCCTCTTGTCTTTACCCCGGAGATAATCTCCAATGATGTTTGTGGTAGGATGAGACTTGTGGATCCTTAGCTGAGGGATCACAGCAAGTTGCTGAGATAGATCCAAATTTGAGAAATTTAGATCTGGCTTGAAGATTGATCCTCCACATTATCACACCTATCAAGATTAACTTGATCCAATGAGTGTGTGACATCATTGATGTTGTCATCTATGGTATGGTTATTAGCATCAAGAAATTCTTGATCACTATCACCATCACCATTGTTGTCTTCTGCAATTGAGATGTCTTATCTGGTTGAGAAGCCTCTGAGCTGGAATTTGAAGGCATGCCAGATGTATCAGCTGGATTTGTCATTGTTGTGCTGATAGAAACCTCATTTGCTGAAGTAGTTTCAACTGGAGCTGAAGGTCTTCCTAGCTCAAATCTTGGATCAGGATCACCTGTATTTAAATTTTCTGCAGATCCTGAAACATGCTCATAAGATTTATTAAAACAGTTGGTAACTAAATCAAGATCAAATAGCCAATCCGGACCAGAACCAGCCACACTGGGAGTGTGCTCATTGAAAGTCACATTGGCTGACTCCTCAATGATTCTAGTTCTGAGATTGTATACTCTATAAGCTTTAGCTTGAGAAGAGTATCCAATGAAGTGTCCATCGTCTGATTTCTCAGCAAACTTGGCAACTTGATCTTTGGTATTCAAGATGGTGCAGGGACATCCAAATGACCTGAGAAAACCAATGAAAGGTTTCCTCTTGTGCCAAGTTCATAAGGAGTCTTACCATGTGTCTTAACTACTAAAACTCTGTTTTGCACATAGCAAGCAGTATTAACTGCCTCTGCCCAGAAGGTGATAGGCAGTTTAGAGTCAGACAACAGTTCTTGCAGCTTCAATAAGTGTCCTGTTTCTCCTCTCAGCAACTCCGTTTTGCTGAGGAGTCCTGGGAGCACTGTATTGTCTTGTAATGCCTTTTCATCACAAAATGTATCAAGGATTTGGTTCTTGAATTCAGTTCCTTGATCACATCTTATGGTTTTGACCTTGTGATCACATTGATTCTCAATCTTTAGATGAAATTCTTTAGAATCTCAGGAGTCTCATCTTTAGTTCTAAGAAAGAAAACCCAAGTGAATCTTGTAAAATCATCTGTGATCACTAGACAGTATAAGGTCCTTCCTAAACTCATTACACTGGTGGGGCCAAAGAGATCCATATGTAATAAGTGTAGGGGAGTAGTGATGGAGTTCTTTTCCTTAGGCTTGTGAGATACCTTGTGTTGCTTCCCTTTCAGGCATGCAACACAATGATCATCACTTGTAAACTCTTTCTTTGGCATTCCAGTTACCAGATCATGATTGATTTTTATTCATATTCTTAAAGTTTACATGGCACATTCTTTTATGCCATAGGAAAGACTCATCACTATTTGCTTTAGATAGAAAGCATGAAACTTCTCCAGAGGGAGATGTTTCTTGCAAATCCATCTTGTACATGTTCCCTTTCCTGGGGGCTCTGAGCAGGATATGCTCATGAGGAATGACCACTCCAGGCTTGAGACAATGCACTCATGCTCAGTGAAGAGCATGTTATGACTCTGATCACAAAATGGGATACACTCAGAAGATTGTACCCAAGCTCCTTAACAAAGTTTACCTTCTCAATGCTGAGCTTACCATTTGTGACCTTGCCCCTTCCATAAATGTAACCACCTTCATCTCCTCCAAAAGCAACTGGTCCTCCATCAATTCTCTCAAAATTATGAAGTAAAGACCTATTGCCTGTCATGTGCCTGGAACAGCCACTGTCAATTATCCAGACATTCTTGTTTGTCTTGAGCTGTTCCTGCACAAAGAAAATGATTAGTTACATTTGGAAACCCAAGCCTTACTTGTCTTGGGTTCAGTAAGTGTAATAGAAGGTAATGCAACAGTAATAGATCCTATGGTTGTACAGAGGGATCTTCAGCTGTTGTTGATGGAGAAACCTCAGTCATTTGGTCTTTCTTAGACTTCCACACCACCTTTGGAGTCTTGGACTTGACCTTCAAACCTTAGAAGCTTTTGGAGCTTCACAAGTTTTAATGACTGATACTTCGGAAGAATCTACAGTCACTGCAGCAGACTTTAGTGCTTCGGAAGAACTCCATTCTTCCGAGACCACTTTGCTTCCGAAGGTAATTTTCCATTTACCTTCTTCTTTGATTTGGAGCTTCCGAAGGAAACAGACTTTCCTTCCGAAGCTTAGACTTCTTGAGATTCTTTGAAGTCTTTGTATTGGTCATGTGGATAGTACTTTTAGGATTGTATGGACAATCCTTGGCAATATGAGAAGTACTTTCACACATAACACACAACATTTTCTTCTTCAAAGAAATCTCCTTTTGAGAGCAAGACTGGCTTTGGTCACATCCCTTTTTCACCTTCATCTTGGTAGAAGATACAATTCCCTTGGGCTGAAACTGTTCTTGGAATTTGATGGTCCAGGCTGTGCAGCAGTGGTACACAGCAGCTCAGTCTTCTTCTTTGTACTGAGATGATTTGAACATGAACCAGAACTCTTGGCTAAGAAGCTTTGGTGGATGTCTTCAGTCCTTACAGCTTTGAAACCTGCAGAGATAAACACTTGTTTCTGCTTAGCATCAAAGGTAGCCTTGATTTCTTGAGCCTTCTTTGCTTTCCTTTTGCTCTTCCTGATCAAGTTCTTTCTCTTGGACTTGGTCATCACAGTTAATTTCTTCTCCTCAGAAGGATAGTGGCCCTTGGAGGAATCCTCTTCTTCACTCTTCTCAGAGGGATTCCTCACTATCACTTCTTCATCATCCTCACTTATTGGATCTATGAGAGGAAGCTCATCTTCACAAGTTCCACACCTAGGAGATCTTACAGACAAGATTGTGTGTGGAGGAGCTATCTCATTTGATCCCAGTCCCTGTCTATTTTGATAACAAACCTTATTGTGTAGGGATGAGGATATCATGTTCTTGAAGGTCTCTTCTTCAAGAACACTTTTCTCTGCCAGGGCTTTGTTGATCACAAGCTCAGCCTGGCACTTAGTCAACTTAGTGATGAGATCTTGGATCTGAGTTCTAAAATCTGTATGTTCATGTTTTAGTAATGAAATGGTTTTCTCCAAGTCTTCTATCTTTAACTTGTAATCATTTTCAGACTTTCTAAAATCAGATTTTAATATGTTTAATGACTCAAGATCAGATCTCATCTCTAGGTTGTAGGACCTGTATCTATTTACTTTAGCAATGCATTCAGGGGAGCAAAGATGTTCTAATACCTTGGCTTCATCATGGTCAGCCATCAATGCTTGGTTTGGAGAAGCATCCTCCACCTGAAAACTCCAATCAAATCCTCCCTCTTCAACAGCAACCGCAGCATGTTGCTTTGTCTTCTCAGCCTGAGGGGTATTGTTAGTGTAGTTTGGTCTGAGTTGTGTTTGACCCCCATTTGCTCTAGGTGCCTTACACTCCCTAGCAAAGTGACCCATAAGGTTACAATTGTAACACTTAACTTTGCTTTTATCCAGCCCAAACTTACCACTGGTAGCATTGCTTGGAAATCTTCTTCCTGTCCTCTTGTAGAACTTCTTGGCTCTGTGAGTGAGAAGAGCCATCTGTTGAACTATCTCCATGTATTCCAGGTCATCTGGATGGATACAGTCTAGGTCTTCAAGAGTGAAGAGATAATTTCCACAGCTTTCATCTGCAGACACAAAGGCTTGAGAAGAACTTGTCTCTTGGAATGGGCTTCCTTGAGTAAAGTTCTCCCTTGGTGTCTCCGGGAAGGTGATGAAAGGACCCTTTTGTGAGTTGTCAGGGTAGCATAGGAGATGATGTTGGGGTTCTATGCTGTCCCTTTCAACCACATGAAGGGCTGAACCCATTTGATTGTTAGAGTTGCCAGATGAACCTTGTAAGTTCATCTCCATCTGGTATCCACTGAGAATCCCATATAACTCTGTCAGAGTAAGAGTTTTAAGGTTCTCGGTCCTCTTGATTACCACACAATAGTGTGTCCATTGCCTAGGAAGTGAGGACATGAACTTCCTTACAATGTCTCTGTTCTCAAGAGGAACTCCTCCATCCACAAGGGTATCCACAATCTCAATATACCTGAAGTATTGTTGGGTCATGGTTTCACCTGCTTTAAAGGTGAAATTTTCAAACTGCTGCTTCAGAAGATCTTTCTTGTTCTCCTTGGCTTCAGAGGAGCCTTCATACATCAGCTTCAGTGCATCCCACAGCTGTTTAGCTGTCTTGCACTTCTTAAAACCTCTGTACACAGAGTTTGGGATAGCAGTCTGAAGAGCAGTCATGGCCTTCCTGTCAATCTCTACTCTTTTCCTATCTTCATCTGAGTAGTTGGCCACATCTTTAGGAATCATACCAGCACCGGTAGCAGAGGGGGTGCTGGGTATGAAAGGTCCATATTCAACAAATTCCCACATTCTTGAGTCAAGAGACCTGATGAAGCCTTCCATCCTCATGCACCAGGTGTCAAAGTCATCAAGAGTGATCAATGGGGATTCGTTCATGGTTCCAGTCTCCATATCAGTCTTTGAGATGGAAGCCATTTGAAAAGTTTAGTTTTTGTGTGTGTGAGAGATCTTAAGATGGTTAGATCTTATATCACGAGCCTGAGTGCTCTGATACCAATTGCAGGATCGTTTAAGGGCTTGAACACAATTACAACACAACAACACAATGAGAAGATTAACTAAACTTTTAATCAAACAGTGAACTAGGTAACCAAAGGTGATACAAAGAACACAAGTAAAGCAAGAGACAGAACAAGAGAGTATAGTTTTCAAGGGAGCAGTATATTGCTTTCTCAAGTTCTTTTACAAGTGTTACAAAGCATATTGAAGATACAAGAAACTTGAAATACTTATACTACAACCTACAGCCGGCTATACTATGAAAGCCAGCTGGATACAATTGACTAGACACTAACAAAATCAATTGTAGAATCAAAAGGCATATCTGCCTTTTGACCTTGTGACTATGACATGCCATAGCTCACATCCTTATACATTACAAAAAGGATAAAGTACATAAAGTGGAAAGTTTCAGACTCAAGACCTCAATGTACAGTTACCAAAAGCATGGACCTTTTCACCAACTCTTGTAAGTTAGTGACTTATCAGAGACGCAGCGGAAAAGGTGCTTTATGGAACAGTACATCAGATAAAGCATGTGTACTAAAAGTCTTCGGAAGAAATCTGTCTTCATAGGGTGAAGCTTCGGAAGACTTTGTCTCTTGAAGCTTCGGAAGACTTCATGTTTGGCTTCGGAAGATATTGGTCTTGACTTCGGAAGATTTTACACTTAGAATGTTTTTCTAATGTATTGTGTAAAACTTCCGAAGCATTTTTCACTTCAGTACTTACTGCATGTTGCTGAGACACTTTGGATGTTTTGGGTTGCATCAGACTTAAGGAATCCTTACACTAAGCCCTACCAATCCTACTAAGTAGGGGCCTCAGATTCGCACATGTGTATGGCATCATAATCACATTCTTCAACAAGGTTCATTCCAACCAACATACACAATAACAGTCAGTTTCAAACCCAAACATGATTTCCTAATCACCAATTACAGTGCAACATCATGTATGATCACCATACCACTCAATTAATGCATTCAACATCATCAACAATCATTCTAACATGATCCTAAATTCATAAACATGTCCAAATCATCAGATCTACGGTTCTACAAAAATAAAGTTTCCCTTTTGGGAAAGAAATCCCCAAAAGCTATCTAACGTTCCAATCATTCATAATTTCATCAACTTGATACCTAATCAAGTTCATAACATTCATTCTAACATGATTATCAGCACTAAAATTTTAAAATCCCCGATCATCATACACAAAAGTTCCTAATTTTAGTAAGCTATGATCTACACACCAATTTTATGAACTTTCTTGTACAATTCAATTAAACTAACATCTAAGCATTGTATCTAACATCATATCATTATCAAACCATGAATTCTAAGGACATATAGATTCCTCTTAAAGCAATGTATGAACTATATGCTCAATCCATGGATTTGTTGCATAAACAACATAATCTAGCATTTATACAAACTAACTAACATCATATTAACAACTTGTTGGATCAAGAAGAAAGCTGGTGCAACCAAAACCAAATCACTTAGACAAATTTAAAGCAACTAACAAAAGGCTTCTGAAGCCAAGTGTGGATCTTCCGAAGGAAATAGAGTTCTTCCGAAGACAAGGTGAAAGATCAACTTCCAAAGACAAACTCTACTTCCAATGTCAAAGTATTCACTTCCGAAGATCAAGTCTAAGAAGAAAAGATCAGAAGACAACTTCCGAAGTATGAAGAAAAGAAGAAGTCCTCAAGCCTCGGAAGAAGTAGCCTCTTCCGATGTATAAGTGGCTTCGGAAGAACTTGTTCTTCCGAAGCCAACTACCCTTCGGAAGACACTGCTATAAAATAGTGGACATAAGTATGGTGTCTCTGACACTCCACTACCGACCTCTGATATACTACATAGTACTTTCTCAAAAGCCATGTAGTTGACCATACTTTATTCCACCGTTCACCTTTAGTAGATAGCACAGTTAAGGTATCAAAGGTAAGTCATCGACATGTTGGTGACAAAAGGTAAGTCATGGACATGTCATAACTACCTTATCTTAGATAAGACGTTATCTAAGATACCTTAAATTATAGCTTTGTAGTATTTGCTTTAGTTAGAGGATTCCAGCTGGAATCAAAGTATATCTAGCTGTAGGTAGTATTATATGCAGTTTCTCATTGTAACTCATATATTATTATTAACTCTTAGAGACTCTGCTTCATCCGAGTGTAGTGTAAGTGAGTTTGAGAGAAAAACCAAGTTTTTAGTAACATAAACCAATCCTGCACATCTAACAATCATCAATTTCATGTTTATGTCACCAATTTCAAAATTAGGGTTCATCAAGAACAATCAACATAAAAACTAATCAAAGCTAACTTTTAAGCACGTAATGATCAACACTTACACTTGCTAACACTTTGTAGCACTTGAAACTATTCAAAATCAAATGGATTATGTTTGCTCTTGCTCAAAAATCGCAAAAAGGGATGGGGTTGAGAGAGGTTACAACCAAAATGGGGTGTGGGGGCTAGGGTTTAATTTTTTTGTTTAAATATGGTAACTAATTTCCTTTTAACCCCTTCCAACTTTTATAAATTGTAAAACTAACTTTTTAACACTTTTAAATCGTTTTTCATAATTAATTATTAAAACTTAATAAACCAACTAATAACATGCAAGAAAAATAATATTACCATCCATAAGCATTTTATAATCCACATAGTCACATGCTAAGGCGTAATTCATAATTTCAAAGAACAACACTTAACACCTTGATTCATATTATCATATAGAAGTTATCATAATTATTATTATTCATGTTAACATTAGTTACAAAATTAAATATTTGATAGGTCACCACCGTTCTACGACAACTAGTGTGTGCTCACGACATGTGTATGCAAAACCTAACGAAACTAACGAGGTTTGGTAATGGAAAATTACCGGATGTCACATATGTTTTGGTACGGTTGTTGCAGTGGTATATTCTAGCAAACATTGATTGTACCTTTGTCCATCCATTGTAGATTCAAAGCAAAACAATAATTGATCAAGAGTATTGGATGCACTTAATTTGACTTTAAAATAGGAATTTGAACTTTCACACCTAGATATGGTCTTTATTAAGTAGCACATGAGTATATCTTTAAAATAACCGGGAACCTATTAATCTCTAATTGAGAAAATGTCCGACAACCATGGGTGATCTTGCACACTGTACTCTTCCATCAGCAAATTCCATTAACGTTCAAACTCAGATGGCTTCATGTACACATTCCATACTAACTTATGAAAGATGCATATAATTTAGTGATGTTCAACTTGTTCCCAATAACCTGTACACAAAAAATCACAGTGTTTACTTATAGGTATAGTTTAATATTTAGAACATACGTATATGTAACTCAAAGCTATGTATCCAACAATATCCATACAAGAAATGCGAGGTTAAAATAAGTGAAAACGTTATAGTTAAAACAAGATATGAAATGAATGATGGGAGTTTCATAGTGATATGCCACATGCACTAACAATGGATTGATTTGTCAAAAATAGTATTGACCGCTATTTTCATAGATGCATCTTGGTCCGTAAGAAATAACATCGGTTGTTTGTTATTATGGGCTTTAAAGAAGCAATTGAGTAACCACATGTAAGATTCAATTGTCTCGTCATACAACAACCCAGAACCAAATGTTACACACTTTTTATGGTGATCAACACTGGTGAATGGAAAATAAAATCATATTATACCTGAAAGAAAAAAATGGTGAGACAAATGGTTTTAATTACTCAGTAAACAAATAAAACTTACTTATTTGTCTAGTAGGTTGCATCAAATGCCAAAACATCACCAAAAACATCATATTTGACCTTCGAAACATTATCCACCCAAAACAATGATCTAACCGCCCCATCAACAGCAACATACTCGAAATTAAAAATTTCTATATAGATCTTGCGTTCTTTCAACATATCTACAAACATTTGTGCGTCTCTTATACAAATGTACTTGGTAATATCACGACTGATATTTTTATAGTTCATCTCAGTACCACGCACCATATGATGGCCACCCTTTAATGCATCTTATAGCCTATGAGCATTGGTTGGCCCAATATTTGCGAATCGACATTTGGCAATATACTCTTGATCAACAAAATTCAACTTTCGTATTTTACGTGTCAGATCCAAATTGTCTGAATTCACTAAGCCGTATTTATGAACCTCATCGATTTCATATAGCTCAAAAGTTAAGGTACGTAATATAGCTCTTAGTTTTATACGTGCTCGAAAATTAGTAAGTTTAAAATTAGTTTGACGAATAGGTGACTTTGACATGGTGTTCAAAGTGTCAACAACTTGACCGTTAGGCTTACCAGCTTTGGTACACAACATGTATCTATGAGTAATCATCCCATCCTTTTTTTCATTGCACCTAAACGAGTAGAAAAACCACCATTCTCAACATACGCTTCAACATATTCATCACATCTTGCCATGTATTGAATTGGTTCCTACAAAAAGCTTGTACTCAACTAGAACATTAGGAGTCCAATATCAAGTTCCATCTGGAGATTCATATACATTGGTAGATAAAGAACCTTGATAGTGAGAAAAAATGTAATAAGTCATTACATTTTTAAAACTTCAAAAGACTTGAGTTATTCATAATTCCAACTAAGGTAATGTTATATTTATGTATGCTTACATATATGTAAACATTCTTAATAGATATAAGATCATGCTACTTATGTATACACAACCAATATTTCTAACTAGAACAAACTAACCAAACATATTGGGTTAATAATTACCTACATTTTCAACACCTGTAAGATATATGTGTCCATCTACACGATTCATATTTGATGGGATAAGAATTGTCGAAGTGTCTAATTTGAGATTATTACTAGTTGAGGGATTATCAATACCTATTGAAGGAGTTGCTTCAACGAGCTCTTCAATTTCCATCCTAGTTACAATGACCATTACAGAAGAAATGGACTTATCCATCCTAAATGGTGAAACGCAAGAGATTAAAAAAAACAGAGTACCATCAATCATTCAATAGAAAACCATTAAAAAAGACTCACCTTCTTCAATATAAGATTGTTTCATTTGAATAGCAATCTACAGAAAAATGGGAATGAAAGCACACTACAACAAACAAGAATTGATAAACAACAGTAACTGAAGAATTCAATGGAATGAATCGTTCCCAATAATTGTTGTTAGAGGATTATGTACTGGACGATGTACTAACTGATTAACGTGTAAACCGAATTAAATAGTGTGGAATCCTATTTGATTGGCGATCCAATCAATGAGAATGCACGAAGAAACAATTATGTAATTGAATCTAACGTTAAGAATCAATTAGGAATCGATCTACTACGATCTATCAACTTGGAGTATGATCTTAAAGGTCTTTGGATGGCTAGGGTACGTCTGGAGTCGAAGTGTGTATAGATTAGGGTTACTCATTTGGGAGACTGAACCATTTGCATGGTTCATTCATCCGATTGAGCCATGCGGTTGATCCATTCGCACAACTAAGTGTTCAGTCATGTGACTGAGTCAGTCGCATGAAGTTTTTCAGGTGTATGGACTATTTAGGCGCATAGACACTCAGTCGCATGGCCATTCAGATGCATGACCACTGTTGGGGCGCATGGTCTAGTCGGACACATGAGAACTTCACTTAACCAAGTTTGAATGTATTCATTATTGTAACATTATGTATATTAATTCAAACAATCACAAACCTATATAATCTAGTCAATATGCATTACACAACTCATTAATGAATATTAAACATTATAAATTACAACCAAACATTTACATTTCATTTAGTACCCAAACATTACATAAGTGTAAGACATTAAAGACATTACATTAAGTTCATAAACTAGGGATACATGTACCTACAAACTCCCCCTTGGACGTAGTTCTATCTAATGTCTTACCATCTTCATAACCTCTTCATACTTCTTGTACTTCTCTTCACTTGTGACTCCTGTGTGTATCTCACATGCAAAGAGAGAGTTGTATAACATTCTAAAACTATAGAGCCTGTACAATATCTTGAGAGTCATAGAATAGTGGCCACTTGTACAATGTATATACATCATCTTCCGACAGGTTCGTAAGCCACATAGGGTCAAACACGCTGATGGTTTCCATAGCACCATTTTTGTTCAGGACTATGACTGCTTCTCCTATCCTCCAATCATAGTACCACCATTTGAAGTGTGGAGTGAAGTCCTGTGGCATCTCCCGTAGAGGGATCTTTGACATTGTTCACGGTGGAGTCCACTTCAGCACTATCTTTGGTTTTCCAATAATGGGATCAACCTCAAACCGTCTGAGATACCTCGTTGGCTGTTGAGGTTTGAATTTGACCCATCTGGTGTGGTTCTCTCTTTTAAGAGCTACTTCAAACCAACCAGACATCTTGCGTGGATCAGCCTATAGCAATTTCAGCTTCGCTAGCTGGTTCAGCTCAAATCCAGGAAGAGTCTTCAGGTCGTGTGGGAACCTGAAGTACTCGATCCCTTTCTCACATTTAACTGCATAAACGTTGAGATCTTCAAAATATGCCCAAACGATGATTTTGCCTGACACCTTATGATGTTTCTTCACTCTGTACAGCTTGGTGTAGATAGTCGACTTTGAAGCACTTCGTTGAGCTCTTATCTCTTCAAAACGTGCAGCCCACTAAGCCTTTCTGATATTAACTTTAGCATCTGAAGCTTAGGCCTTATCTTCAGTCTTGGCAGACTCCTTTTCCATTCTATCCAGAGTGTCAAAAGTTTCATTGACAAGGTTGTCGCCCAGATTGGGAACGACATTTCCTTCAATGTCAGTATACTCTGGATAGTGTTGGTCTGTGACATCTTCTATGTCTATCTCATCAATGTTGTTGAGCTCATTTTCACTTTCAACTTGGACTGTTGGAGCATCCTTAACAATCTCATCAGGATTTAGCTTGAATATTTCAGCAATTTGCTCGTTAATGAGAGTGTGAATGATCTCTCCTTCTTCAGGAGTGTACATCACCGATCTCCTGACTATACCCTGCAGATCAAGAATCATCATGAGCTAAGTCTTGATCTATTGGAGGGGAGCAACATCATGTTCATCCCTCTGAATGTTTGGATTCTTATCATGTATCATCTGCTCTTCTGCTGCCGGGGTGGATGTGGAGGCACTCTGATCTTGAGTCCTTTTGGTCCTTCTTTCGCTTGTAGATGTGGCACGTGCAGCAGAAGAATCCTCTTCATCATCATCAACATCTGCATCCGTATCACCCTCGTGATCATCACCATCATCATCATCATCATCATTCTCATCATCATCAACATCATCGTCTACGTCTCCTTCTCTGATCTTCAAGGTCTCTTCTTTAGATCCTTTGAGCTTTAGCATGATAATCTTGTTTGCAGTCTCCAACTCCTCAATCTTCATGGCATGTTGCTCCTAGAGCTGAGACATCTGCTGAGCCTACCGATCAATCAATCGAGCCTGCTAAGAATTCGGCTAAGATTATGCAGCAGTAAGATCTACTAACTGACGAATCTGTGTAGTTTTCTCATCATTGGCTGCTAACAGACGCATCACCATACAATTCAGCGCTGATAGCTGTTCCTCTACCCCAAAGGGAGGTAGAGGTGATCCAGATGGATATGGAGAAAAAGATGATGGAGCAGCTCGATGGCTAGTGGTGGTGGTATTGGACCAAAAGAACCAATGAGCCAGATCAGAAAAACCTATAAGTCCCACAGACATCAAAACAACTGAAGTGGTCTACAACAGCTGAAGACAAAATCTGAAGACAACTGCTAAAGACAAAGTCTGAAGACAAAGTCTGAAGACAAAGTCTGAAGACAAAATCTGAAGACAAAGTCTGAAGACAATTGCTAAAGACAAAGTCTGAAGACAAAGTCTGAAGACAAGTCTGAAGACAAAGTCTGAAGACAAAATCTGAAGACAAAGTCTGAAGACAAAATCTGAAGACAAAGTCTGAAGACAAAGTTTGAAGACAACTGCTAAAGACAAAGTCTGAAGACAAAGTCTGAAGACAAAGTCTGAAGACAAAGTCTGAAGACAAAGTCTAAAGACAAAGTCTGAATACAAAGTCTGAAGATAAAATCTGAAGACAAAGTCTAAAGACAAAGTCTGAAGACAACAGCTGAACACAAAGTCTGAAGACAACAGCTGAAGACAAAGTCTGAAGACAACAACTGAAGACAAAGTCTAAAGACAACTACTGAAGACAAAGTCTGAAGACCAAGTTCTCAGAAGTTGTCACAATAGCTGAAGTAGTTCTCTTCAGTAGTTGTGATGGTTTACTTTCAGTAGTTCGTAATCAGTAGTTTTATATTATGAAAACATCTGAAGTTCTTACACTTAAGATGTTATAACTTCAGTAGTTGTAATGTTATCTTGTACTTAGCTTTTTGTGAAGGTGTCCTCAGTTGTTGTGGACATCTTCAGTAGTTTAGTTTACTTTCAGTTGTTTGTATAAATCAGTTAGCTGTCACTATCAACTGACGTCAGCTGATGTCATATTTTGTTGGACCAAAAGAACCAATGAGCCAAGATCAGAAAACCTCTAAGTCCCACATGATATCACAACAACTGCTGAAGGCTTCATCAGCAGTTCGACAAGTGCTGAAGACTTCAACAGCCGAAGATCAAGTACCGAAGACTTCAACAGCTGAAGACTAAAGTGCTGAAGCTCAACAGCTGAAGAACACAAGTGCTGAAGCTGAAGACTAAAGTGCTGAAGTCCAACAGCTGAAGAATACAAGTGCTGAAGCTGAAGACCAAAGTACTGAGGTTCATAGCTGAAGAGTCCACAAGTGCTGAAGATCAACAACTGATGTACAAATTCTGAAGACAAAGACTGAAGCAATCAGCTGATGACATCTACTAAAGTCATCAGCTAATGAAACGTCTGAAGTTCAAGTCTGAAGACCAAGTGCTGAAGTTTCAGTAGTTTGTCACAACAGCTGAAGAGTACTTCAGTAGTTGTGTTTATCAGTAGTTTTATGTTTTTACTTTCAGTAGTTTTGTAAAACGACTGAAGAGCTAGTTCTTCAGTCGTTGTAGTTTCAGTAGTTTCTTATCAGTAGTTTTGTAATAAGTAAACACTTAGCTTCTTGTAAGAAGATGTCAGCTGCTTGACATCTTCAGTAGTTTTAGTGTTTCAATAGTTTGTTAAATAACGGTTAGATGTCACTATCAAGTGACATTAGCCTACGTCATCTTTCCTTATATAAGAAAGAATGACCTAAATTGTAATTGCAAAAAAGCCATGCCAAAGCGTGTGATTGAATGAAATATTCCTTTTGCAGAAAACTTTCCCTCTCTATAACTAATTCTGTTCATTGCTATATCTTTGGTGTTCTTGCTCGAATCGTGCTAGTTGGTACTCAATTCCGCTGCTGAAATCATTCGAATCGATCAAACTAGATGCTGAGATCCTATCAAATGGTATCAGAGCTGGTTAATCATTGATCGATCTAACAATTGATCATTGAAACTGCTCATTTGCTCTAAGTTTGATCGAACTAGCAAATTCGCACGAATCTGTTATAGAGATTGAAGTTCTGTCGCTTTTGGCTATTTTAATTGAGGTTCTTAGTGGTTTTGAGCTAAATTTTTTTGCTTATCTTGAATTTGTCTGAATTTTCAAAAATGACTACACCTTCTAATGATCCACACAATACTGGTTCCTCTACCAAGCCTCCGATGTTGGTTAGGAATGAGTATAACATTTGGCAACGAAGAATGCTCCATCACCTGTCTGTCAATAGTTCAGGTTGTTGGACATCCATGGTACATGGACCACAGAAGCCAATGGTGAATCATCCGGAAACAAATCAGTTGATTCCAAAGAAGAAGGAACAATACTCTGATGAGGACAAGAAGTTGTTTGAGATTGATGCTAAAGCCCATGGAATTCTGGCCATGGCATTGCCTAATGAAATCTATTCCGGGCTTATGCATCATGAAACTGCTCATGACCTTTGGAATGCACTGAAAGAACAATTTGGTGGCACTGATGAGGTCTTAGCAAACAACAGGGAAATCCTCGCCCAACAGTATGAGACTTTTGCTCATAGAAAGGGTGAGACTCTGACTTAGCAGTTTGAGCGGTTTTCATGTTTAATCTCTGAGTTGAAAATGGTTAAACAAGAATATACCAAAAGCCAAATGAACCACAGATTCCTCAGATCACTGCCTGAGAGATGGGACACATATACAATTGTCCTACGCTCCAGTGCAAATCTGGATAGTCTATCTCTCACCCAACTTCATGGGAAACTGCTTACATTCAAAAGAGAGATAGAGCAGAAAAGGAAACTGGCTTCATCTGGTAAGCTCACTGAAGACTTTGTACCAGGCAACACTGCCTTGGTTGGTCATGAGTCAGAATATGCTTCATCTGAATGCCAGTATGATGAGCATATTGATTTCTTTTCAAACACTTCTGATTCTGCATTTTTGAGTGTTGATAGTCAGTTTACTGGGTGTAATAATGACAATCTATGCTTCATCATGGATGATCTCAATGGGATTGCTGATGATGACTTAGAAGAGATGGATATTTTGAGTCAAATGGCCTTGATAAATATCAGATCCTAGAAGTTCTACAAAAGAACTAGAAGAAAGTTCCCAGGACTCTTTGGCAAAACCAAAGTTGGTTTTGACAAGAGTAAGTTGAGGTGTCACATATGCCACAGGCTTGGACACTTTGCTAGAGAATGTTGATCATCTGGATCTAATTCTTCTGTACCCTTTGTGACTTTCCCTGGCAATAGTCAACAACACAGAGGGCAACATCCTGTTAAATCTGGTCATCATTCTCAACCACAATCTCCTGCATATTTTGTTCCTCAGGGTCCAATGCCATATCCTTACCCTTGTTATTACATGCCACAAACCAGTCAGGTTCAAGCACCCATTGCTCAACAACCACATGATCTTCCTGAGCCTCAACCATCTCAATCTCATCAACCTCAACAACACAGCTTCTTCACCCCTGGAGTTGTTGACTGGGGCAGTTTACCAGATGACATGTCTGGTCATGAACAACTGTTCACAGGTGCTGGTCAACATGGTGGTGACAGTCCTTTTAGGAATCTGGCACTTATGGCTCTGGAGTCTGCAGATGGATCATCCTCAAATACCTCTTCATCACAAGTATCACAGGTATCCTCTGAGGCTAAGGCCAAATTATGTTCTGAAACATGCATAGCAGCATTTGCCTCTATTAGAGAAGCAAATGTAGCTTTAATTAATAAGGACATAGAGCTAGAAAAGATCATTTCCAAAAGAAAAGCTGAGTTTGAGTCTATGCTTAAAGAGAAAAATGATGAGATTTATAAACTTAAATGCCAAATCTCTGATGATAAGGCTAGGGAAGAGGTACTTTTAGAAAAGTACAAAGACCTCAAAGAAACCCTTGCAGTCACCCAAGTAGAGTGTGATCGATGGGTACAATCATGCAAAGGTTTTGAATTGCTTCTTAGTAAGCAATCTGCTTCCAATGTGAAGTTTGGCATTGGTTATAATCACACTACTCCTCCTACAGATTTTGCTTCAAGAGCAGAAGTGAAATCTGATGGAGAAAGCAATAACCAATCCACCTCATCATGTGATTCACTTTCTGATAGAGCACCATCAGAAGTTGAAGTTAGTATTATTCCCTCGTTGAACCTATCAGCTGATCTTGATGGTTCAAATACTGACACTCACATGATCAAAAAGTTGATCAACTCAGGAGTTATTTCTAGAAGTCCTGAAAGGACTGGAGAGCAAGATTTAACACCTGAAGTTCAAACTCCAACTACTGTCAGCACTGAAGAGAAGAAAACTGTCAGTAGAAAGGGTTTGAAGACTACTAAAGAGGAAGTCAAGAAAGCAAATAGTGCTTCCAAAGTGCTGAAGAACAAGTCTTCAGTAGTTTCATTCTCTTTAGTTGATGATCAACATAAGATGAAGAAGAAACCATGTGAAATATGTGGTTTGTTCAATCATCTTACAGATGATTGTTGGTACAAAAGAGGATCCAAACTCAAACATAAAGAGGAAATTAAAGAGAAAATGGTTAAAATGAAAACTGAATTTGAAGCCACATTTGTACTAGCAACATCAAATCCTGTAACCCTTAAGTCCAAAAAGAAATCCAAAAGGGAGGGGTTAAACATGCGACAGCTGAGATTGCTCAAAAGAAGAAGGTGCAACATAGGAACTTATCAAACTCCAATGCCAATGTGTCTGGAGAGCTGAAAGCTTTATCACAAAATCAGACACAGCTGGTTATGATGGTTCAACATCTATTGGAAGAGTTAACCAATTAGATGTTCCTATGTTGAAACCACAGAAAAGGAGGTCCAAGCCAAAGGATTCCTCTTCTTCACCATCTCTTCCTCTCAGGCTGTTGTTTCCAACAAACCTGTTAGTTTACCATCTATTGATGAGAACAGGCCCAAAACCAAAAAGGTTTGGGTCTCAAAATCTACCTAATTTGTTGTGTTTTGCAGGGTTCTTCAACATGCCACAGAGGCATCTGGTATGTAGACAGTGGAGGATCCATGCATATGACAGGAAACAGATCACTTCTTAATGACTACTCTCAAGGAAGGAAGGGGTTTGTGTCATTTGGCAATGATGCAAAGGGTTACATCATCGGCAAAGGCTTTGTTTCCAATGGGGAAATAAAGTTTGATGATGTTAACCATGTGGAAAATCTCAAGTACAACCTCTTGAGTGTCAGTCAAATGTGTGACAAAGGCCATGTTGCTCTTTTCACCAGTCAGAACTGTCAGATTCTGTCATCCAAAGTTGTAAGTTTGATTGATAAGGTGTTGGATGAATACACTCTCCTGAAGGCCAACAGGACAGGAAGAGTGTGTGCCTTAGATCTTGCCAAGAAAATAGATCTCAAAGGCCATCCTTGCCTATTTTCCAAGGCTTCCCGTCAAGAATCTACTCTATGGCATAGAAGGTTGGGTCATGTTAATCTCAAAAACATAAATTAGCTAATAAACCATGGTTAGTAAGGGGACTGCCTATGAAGGAGTTCAAATGTGAAGATAACTGCACTGCTTGTTTAAAAGGAAAACAACACAAAGCTTCATTTCCCTCCATAGAAGAACCTAAGTCCACTGCCTGCTTACAGCTTCTTCACATGGATCTCTTTGGTCCTATGAAAGTGATGAGTATGGATAAGAAGAAATACTGTCTGGTAATTGTGGATGATTACTCCAGATTTGTATGGACTTTCTTCTTGCATTCAAAGGATGAGGCATCTCAGAATATTATCAACTTTGTGTTGTATGTTGAGAAGCGGTATTCCCTCTCAGTCAAGTGTATTAGAAGTGATAATAGAACAGAATTCAGAAACAATACACTTGATGAGTTCTACCTTTCAAAAGGAATCAAGAGGCAGTTTAGCATTCCAAGAACTCCTGAACAAAATGGAGTAGTGGAGAGAAAGAACAGGACCCTTATTGAAGCTGCAAGGTCCATGTTGGCTGATTCTGGACTGCCAATGACTTTTTGGGCTGAAGCTGTCAATACAGCTTGCTATGTACAGAATAGAGTTCTAGTAAATCAGAGGTTGATGAAGACTCCATATGAAGTTCTTCATCATTTGCCCCCTCTAATTTCATTCTTCAGAGCTTTTGGGTGTCCTTGTTTCATTCTCAACACACGGGATCAACTCCAAAAATTTGATCCTAAGGTGGATGCAGGGTACTTTGTTGGTTTTTTATCAACTTGCAAAGCATACAGAGTCTTCAACTGCAGAACAAGATGGTTGAAGAGACTCTACATGTTAAGTTTAATGAATCTCCAAAGGACAAGATTCCACAAAGCCCTGTGGAGCTATTTGATTTGGACATACTGCAATATGTTCCTTATCAAACTCCTGTTGTTGCTCCTGTCAACAGTTCACCACCTGATGGTACTGCTGGTGCTGATGATGATGATGATAGCATTACTCACCTTTTCAGGTTTAGTGACCAACTGCCTGTGTCCTCTAAACCTATGCTCCTGTAGCTTCAGTAGCTTTATCCACAACAAGTGCTGATGAGATTTCTGCATCTTCAACTACATTTGAGTTACAACATCTACATGATTTCAAGAGTCTACATCAACATCTGTTGCTGCTGAAGGTTCTACAAACACTTGCACTGATCTCATTGTTTATCAAGAGCTGAAGAATCACCCAATGTCTCAAATCATTGGTGATATAAATGCTGGAGTTTCAACCAGAAGTCAATTGTCCAATTTCTGCTTCTATGCTCTCTTCATCAGTAGCTAGAGCCAAAGAATTATCATGTTGCACTTAGAGACAATGGCTAGGTTGAAGCAATGCAACTTGAGCTTCTTTAGTTCAAAAAGCAGCAAGTGTGGGAGCTTGTTCCTCTTCCCCCAGGTAAGTGTGTAATAGGCACTAAATGGGTGTTTAGGAATAAAACAGATGAAAACGGGCTTATTGTTAAGAACAAGGCTAGACTGGTCTTCAGGGGTTTGCACAAGAAGAAGGTATTGATTATGATGAAACCTTTGCCCTTGTAGCCAGACTGGAGGCAATTAGATTGTTCTTAGCCTATGCTGCACTCCACAATCTTAAGTTTTTCAAATGGATGTTAAAAGTGCATTTTTATATGGTAAAATAAAAGAAGAAGTTTATGTGTGTCAGCCACCAGGTTTTGAGGATAATAAACACCCAGAATGGGTATACAAGCTTGATAAGGCTCTTTATGGGTTGAAACAAGCTCCTAGAGCCTGGTATGAGACATTATCTAACTTTCTTCTGCAAAATAATTTCACTAGAGGCTCCATAGATAAAACCTTATTTATTAAGAAGGTGGATCAGAATAAGCTACTTGTTCAAATTTATGTTGATGATATTATATTTGCATCCTCTGATCCCCAGTTGTGTGATGATTTTACAAAATTAATGCAAAGGAAGTTTGAAATGAGTGCAATGGGAGAATTACAGTTCTTTCTAGGCTTGCAAATCAAACAAAAAGCTGATGGAATTTTCATTCATCAGTCTAATATACAAAAGATCTTTTAGATAAATTTGATTTACAAAACTGTAAGCCCTGTTCTACTCCCATGTGCAACACCACACAATTGGATTTGATCAGAAAGGTAAAGTTGTTGATGAAACGCTTTACAGATGTATGATTGGGTCCTTGATGTATTTAGCAGCTTCTAGACCAGATATTATGTTTGCTATATGTGTTTGTGCTAGATTTCAGGCTACACCTAAAGAGTCTCATCTGATTGCAGTCAAGAGGATCTTTAGATATTTGCAAGGTACACAATCTCTAGGTTTATGGTATTCCACTGGGCACTCTTGCAAATTAGTTGCTTTCTCTGATAGTGACTATGCAGGGTGTATGTTAACCAGGAAATCAACTTCTGGTGGATGTCAATTCCTAGGCAACTATTTGATTTCTTGCAGCAGTAAGAAACAAACATCTGTTGCTACATCCACTGTTGAAGCCGAGTACATTCTGCTGCAAGTTGTACATCCCAAGTACTCTGGCTTCAGAATCAACTTTTGGATTATGGGATTACAGAGACTAAGACTCCGTTATTAATGGATAGTGCTTCAGCTCTTTGCATTGTCAAAAATCCAGTCCAGCACTCTAGGACCAAACATATAGAAATTAGACATCATTTTATAAGAGATTGTTTTGAAAAGGGTCTAATTAATCCTATGTCTGTGCCTAGTGCTGATGATCTTGCAGACATTTTTACTAAGCCTTTGGATAGTTCAACTTTCCACAACCTGGTGTTAAGGCTTTGTATGCTGCAGCTAGAATAAGTGACAACTACTGATGATCTTAATAATAAGTACTGATGATCATTGGTAACCATGTCACATATAAGTACTGATGAGTTCTTTTACCCTCAGTAGTTTTTATAACTACTGAAGGCTAAATGCCTCACAAGTACTGAAGTACTTTCCCTGTTCTAAACTACTGATGTAGTTACAACTACTATTGTAGTTACAACTACTGAAATCAGTAAAAACAGATAAGTACTGACGTCCTATGAAACACCTGAAAAGCAGATGAAAAGTCTGATGAGTAAGTGTTGAGGATAGTATGAAACAGCTGAAAAGCTAAGAATTGACGAAAACAGCTGATGAGTAATTTCTCTTCAGTTATTTCTACAACTGCTGTTTCTAAAACAACTGAAGCAAGACCACAGTCTTAGTAGTTTCACAACTACTGATAACTAATACCAAGTCTTTAGTTGTTTACAACAACTGATGGCAAAACCACTGTCTTCGTAGTTTTCACAACTACTGATGACAAACACCAAGTCCTCAGTTGTTTACGTAACCATGACCTTAGTAGTTTCATAAATACTGATGGTTAACACCAAGACTTCAGCTGTTTCAACGTCTGATGGTCAAAACCAAGTCTTCAGTTGTTTTATAACACCTGATGACAACACCACCACTGTCAGTTTTTAAACCTCTGAAGGTTAATACCACGTCATCAGTAGTTTCAAACAGCTGATGACCACACCAAAACCTTCAGTAGTTTTCTTTCAGCCTTTTCCTATCCCAACCCTGTAAATACCTGTCTTCTTCTCAAACGTTCCATTAGCCGTTCTTCTGACCTTCATACTCTCAAAAATGGCAACCATGCGTCTAAAACCCAGACATAATTGCGTCGCCTACCTCACTAATCGGCATTCTGGACAAAGTTTGATCACGCCATAGACCTAATGGCTGATTCTCAGTATAGTACTACTCTGCTCTTAAACTCGACCATCTACCCAGAGTCACTAAGTCAGTTTTGGTCCAATGCCTACGTTCACACTGATGTGCCTTCGGCCAAATTTCTGTTCGGTCATTGGTCAACCAAAAAACAGTAGAGGTTACACCTGATAGCATTCGTCGAGTGCTAAATTTACAAGATGCTACTGCTGTGACTGAGTACCCGAAGGGCACAACTGATATGTCCTTCATCAACAATGGGTACGACGGAAATCTTCGAGCTGCTACCATACTGAAGAAGAACTTCCCTGATGCTGAAAGACTGATATTTCATATGGTGAATGTTTGCTTAGCCTCGAAGACACTCATGGGATCAAATGTCTTCCCAGTGGCAACAGGTATTATATTCAATTCTAGAACACCAACCTTTAAAATTTTCACAAATTGTGTTTCTAGAAATCAAAGATCTGGCACAGAAACCTGTGGGAAACAGATGGCTATTATATCCAGGTTTCTGATGGCCATAATTTTAAATGAATTACAAACTGATGGCCTTGTTGGCCTTGGATTCCCTACACCAGCTGTTCTAGCTGAGGTATACTCCAGGCATAACTCCGACCAATCTCTCAAAGAAGCTGCCCGTTTGCTCAAACCCAAGCAAAGGGAACCCACAGCTTCAACTGCCAGATCCAAAGTCCCCACCAAGCCAAAATCCAAACCCAAACAAGCTAATCAGGGAGATGAGTCCCCTGATGATGCTCCTGTACCACCCAAACAGGATAAACCTACTCGTTCAAACCCTCCAGTAGTGTTAAAGACTCAACCAGCAACAGCCGCATAGGTATCCTCTCAAAAGGATCCTGTTGCAACCACTTCAGGGGAAACCACATTACTGAGACCTCTCTCACTTGAGGAGGTTATCATTGAAGAGCATCACTCTCCCCGGATGCAATCAGCTTCTATCCCCTCTCCCCATGCAAATGCCCCCCAAAGTCCAACCATTATAATTGCTAATATGCTGACTCAGCTGCATGCCTCTCCTCCTCCCCTACAACCACCAACAAAGGGGAGAAAAACAACAATTGAGGAAGAGGATACACATGCTTCTGACAATCCACAGCATCGGGGTTTAATGTTCTATCTCCTGGTGTGGATATGGAGATCAGAACATTTGGTGAGGCTGCCACCTCTTCTGAATCAGCATATGATCAGACTGAGGTTGGTAACATAACTAAGACCTCACCAGAGGCAACAACTGATGAAGGACAAAGTCCTGAGGCTGGAAGTCCCCAGTTCCAAGACAAAGGGGAACATGCTACATCTGGTCTACACCCAGTGCATGTACATCCTGCTACAAGCAGGAGGTCAGGTGATTCAGCATCTGCTGATGATGACCTGGGCTTCTTTTATGATGTTCTTGCCCAGAACATAATCCTAGAGGAGGAAGTCAGTATGCTGCAAAAACTACTTGACCAACTCTCTCAGGGAGAAAGACCATCTGCCACCACATCAACCCAACAGATGGCACCTTCCTCTGAAGGTCACTTAAACACACAGCCACTCAACGAATCTCAGCCACCTGCCTCTGTTTCTGGCACCATTTCTCAGGACCAAAACCCCCCTGAGCAAATGGATGCTATCCCTCAAAATCCCCTATCTCTCATCACACCGCAGATAACTAAACTTGTCATTAAACTGTGATGAGAGACTTTCTTCTGTCTTACAACCTCTGGTGGAGGATGTACTGAGCCAAAAGCTTTCTGCTAATCAAACCCTTAAAACCAATGCACCCAAAAAGGGGGAGATTCCAGCAGTGAAAGCTCAAAGAAAGAGGATGGAGAAGGAGAAAGAGAAAGAGAAGGACAAAGAAGTGGAAATAGAGAAGGACTGTGTGTATGAGACCGAGAAAGAGAAGGAGAATAAGAATGAGAAGGGAGCTGAAAAGGAGAAAGTACATGAAAGTCAAAAGACTTTCATGTCAATATAAGAAAAAGAAAAGTGCTGAAAAAGAGAAAAACTTGAATGAAATGGTTAAAGAGGCGATGCTGAACACAACACATCAATGGACAATATCATTGATCAGTGTTTAGGCAAGGTTTCAATACTGAAAAGCTGGACTCTGAAATAAGAAGATTAGAGATCGAAGAGATTCAACAAAGATGGGCCAGCTACAACACAATGGATAGAGAAAGACATTGAGATCATGATCAGATTTATCAGCAAATACCTTGGGAGATCATTGATCGAAATAAAATCATGGCCAGGGACAACATCTTGGCCATAACTCCAAGATCTGTTCGTCTGAGGCATATACTAAGGGATTAGTAATAGAAGCTTTGAATGAAGCAGGAGTAGGGAGCAGGACTGAGCTAGCCAAACACTCAAAAGCCACACTCACCTCCAAAATGCTAACTCAGCCTGTCAAAATTCCCTCTCCAAAACAACCACAACCACAACCCACAAAACCAACTCCCTTACCCTCAAAACCACCAGCCGATGATGCACCTAAGCAGAAGAAGAGAAGGTGTTGAGGCTGGAAGAAGAAGAAGATGATGATGAAGACAGGCTGCCGATCTCAGCTGTTCTGTAGTTGCCTAAGGCCAAAGATCTCTCTCTTGCAATAACTCCTGAGCAACAAAGAGATGCAATGAAAGTGAAATTGGAAGAAGAAGAACAACACAGATTGCACGATGAAGAGTTATTGAGGAGATTAGATAAAGCATATGCAGCCACTTCCTCCATCATTAATATGAAAAAACAAGCTCAGAGGATTTATAGACATACTTTTCAGTATGTGAAAGAAAGAGTAAGAATTTGGCCTGATCCCAGGGTGGCTCATAGAATACAAAAGAAAAATATCCCGCAGAGATACAATGGGCAAGTGAAAAAGATTATAGATGAAGTGATCTCCTGAGCCCTTGTAGTCTCACCCTGGGAAATCCTGGAAGATTTCAAAAAGGCCTACACCTCAAACATGCCCTCACAAAAGATGTTGGAAAACAGAATGATCAAAAAGGGGCTGGTGTATAAGAGGCTGAATGAGATCAGAAAGGATGAGTTACCACTGCTGTTAGAAGGTCATCATCCTAATGAATTTGCTTACAGACAGATTACAACAGTGGTACTCAAAAATGGAAAACAGGTCAAATTCCTGTCTGAGTACTATGGGCCAGAAGGATTCTTCATGGTGAGGCAGAGGAGCTCACCATGGAGGAACAAATTGTATTTTTGGAGGCCTACACCAGGGAATCCTACAAGCTCATAGTTGGGAAGTGAGTCTCATGAATGGGGGAACAGCTCAGTGCCAATTCCCCAATACAGAGCTCCCATCCATACATTGCCAACCAAATCATCAGAGACTCATTCCCAGGCCAGTGCTTATATGGGTCATCTTCTCAACTGATCAAGAAGGAAAAAGACCAACCATTCTGCCCAATAATTGGGAAAATAAATCAATTAGAGGTTTTGGTTGCATTGGTTCAGGGGGAGTTTGTTGGACCAAAAGAACCAATGAGCCAAGATCAGAAAACCTGTAAGTCCCACATGATATCACAACAACTGCTGAAGGCTTCATCAGCAGTTCGACAAGTGCTGAAGACTTCAACAGCTGAAGATCAAGTACTGAAGACTTCAACAGCTGAAGACTAAAGTGCTGAAGCTCAACAGCTAAAGAACACAAGTGTTGAAGCTGAAGACTAAAGTGCTGAAGTCCAACAGCTGAAGAATACAAGTGCTGAAGCTGAAGACCAAAGTGAACTGAAGTTCAACAGCTGAAGAGTCCACAAGTGCTAAAGATCAACAACTGATGTACAAAGTCTGAAGACAAAGACTAAAGACATCAGCTGATGACATCTACTGAAGTCATCAGCTGATGAAACGTCTGAAGTTCAAGTCTGAAGACCAAGTGCTGAAGTTTCAGTAGTTTATCACAACAGCTGAAGAGTACTTCAGTAGTTGTGTTTATCAGTAGTTTTATGTTTTTACTTTCAGTAGTTTTGTAAAACGACTGAAGAGCTAGTTCTTCAGTCGTTGTAGTTTCAGTAGTTTCTTATCAGTAGTTTTGTAATATGTAAACACTTAGCTTCTGGTAAGAAGATGTCAGCTGCTTGACATCTTCAGTAGTTTTAGTGTTTCGGTAGTTTGTTAAATAACGGTTAGATGTCACTATCAAGTGACATCAGCCTACGTCATCTTTCCTTATATAAGGAAGAATGACCGAAATTGTAATTGCAAAAAAGCCATGCCAAAGCGTGTGATTGAATGAAATATTCCTTTTGCAGAAACTTTCTCTCTCTATAACTAATTCTGTTCATTGCTATATCTTTGGTGTTCTTGCTTGAATTGTGCTAGTTGGTACTCTATTCCACTGTTGAAATCATTCGAATCGATCAAACTAGATGCTGAGATCCTATCACATTCCTTTATAAAAGGAATGTTGACCTAATTTCTTCGTAACGGAAGCGTGTGTGTGAATGAAAACATTCTCTTTGCAGAAACTTTCTCTCTCTATAACCATCACTGTTTGATTGAATATTCATATTATTCTTGCTAAATTTCGTCTAATTCTTGTGCTATTCCGCTGCAAATCTTAATCTAATTGATCAAACTAGATCCCGATCCTTTCAAATGGTATGAGAGCAGGTTAATCATTGATCGATTTAACAATTGATCATTGAAACTGCTCTTTTAATATCTAAGTTTGATCGAATTAGCAAATTTGCAAGAATTGGTTATAGAGTTTGATTTTCTGTTGCTTTTGGTGAATTAATTTGAGATTCGTCTTGTTTAAAACTGTGTTGTTGAGTTTTTGAGCTAGATCTGTAAAATCTCATTGAACCCGTTTGAATTGGTGAAAATGGCTACATCAATCAATGATCCTCACAATACTGGCTCCTCAACAAAGCCTCCGATGCTTGTTAGGAGTGAGTATAACATATGGCAACGCCGAATACTCCATCACCTGTCTGTCAATAGTTCAGGTTGTTGGAAATCTGTGGTTCATGGACCATATAAGCCTATGGTGAGTAATTCGGAAACCAATGAGATGGTTCCAAAGAAGAAACAGCAATACTGAGATGAAGATCTGAAACTGTTTGAAATTGATGCTAAAGCCCACGGAATTCTGGCCATGGCACTGTCTAATGAAATCTATTCTGGACTTATGCATCATGAAACTGCTCATGACCTCTGGGTTGCTCTGAAAGAACAATTTGGAGGAACTCATGAGGTCTTGGCAAACAATAGAGAGATCCTTGCCCAACAATATGAGACATTCTCTCATAGAAAGGGTGAGTCACTGACTCAATAGTTTGAGCGATTTTCTTGTTTGATATCTGAGTTAAAAAGGTTAAACATGAATATACAAATAGTCAGATGAACAACAGATTCCTCAGATCCCTGCCTGAGAGATGGGACATATATACTATTGTCAGTGCAAATCTGGACAATCTATCTCTCACCCAACTTCATGGGAAACTATTAACATTTGAAATAGAGATAGAACAGAAAAGGAAACTGGCTTCATCTGGGAAGCTCACTGATGATTTCGTACTAGGGAATACTGCTCTAGTCGGTCATGAGTCAGAATATGCTGCATCAGAAAGTTCTTATGATGAGCATATAGATTTCTCTTCAAACAGTGGAGATCCTGCTTTTGTTGGTGTTGATAGTAATTCCATGTGTGCTTTTTGATGGATGATTTGAAAGGAATTGTTGATGATGATTTGGAAGAGATGGATATTTTGAGCCAAATGGCATTAGTAATATTAGATCTCAAAAATTTTACAAAAGGACAGATAGAAAATTCCTTGTCTCTCTAGAAAAACCAAGTTGGTTTTGACAAGAGTAAGTTGAGGTGTCAAGTGCCATAGACTTGGACATTTTGCAAGAGAGTTTAGATCATCTGGATCTAACTCTTCTGCACCCTTTGTGACCTTTCCATGCAATAGCTCACAAAAAAAGGGTAACATTCTACCAGTTCTTGTCATCATTCACAAATTCAATCATCTCCTGCATATTTTGTCCCTCAAGGTCAAATGCTATATCCTTATCCCTGTTTTTACATGCCTCGGTCCAATCAGGTTCTTGTACCCATAGCTCAACAATCACATGCCCTACCTGAGCCTCAACCATCTCAATCAAATCAACAATCTCAATCTCAATCTCAATCACATCAAAGCTTTTTCACACCTGGAGTTGTTGACTGGAGTAGCTTACCAGATGATCTTTCTGGTTATTCTGAACAAGTGTTTTCTGATGCTGGTCAACATGGTGGTGAAAATCCTTTTGGAAATCTTGCTCTTATGGCCCTGGAGTCTACTGATGGTTCATGCTCAAATGCATCATCATCACAGGTACCACAGGTATCTTCTGAGGCTAAAGCCAAGTTGTGTTCTGAGTCATGCATAGCTACTTTTGTCTCAATTAGAGAAGCAAATGTAGCTTTAATTAATCAAAATCTTGATCTAGAGAAAGTGATTTCCAAAAGAAAAGATGAGTTTGAGTCTGTCTTAGAGGAAAAAGATGATGAGATTTACAAATTAAAATGCCAAATCATTGATGAAAAGGCAAAGGTAGAGGTAATATTAGAGAATCGTAAGAATCTCAAAGAAACACTTGCAGCTACTCAAGTAGAGTGCGAACGCTGGGTAACATCCTGCAAGGGGTTTGAAATGCTTCTCAGTAAGCAAACGGCTTCAAATGTGAAGTTTGGGATTGGGTATAATCACACTGTACCTCCTATAGATTTTACTCCCAAGACAGAAGTAAAATCTGAAGGTGAAAGCAATTCCCAAACTACATCATCATGTGTCTCATCCTCAAGTGATAATGCAAAATCAGAGGATGAAGTCAATAATAGTACCCCAGCTAATCAATTTGCTGATGGTCTCACTGCTGATAAACACATGATCAAAGAAAAGCTGAGCACTTCAGGTGTTGTCTCACAAAGTATTCAAAGTACTGAAGAGCAAGTAACAACACCTGAAGAACATTTCAAACCAAATGAAAACAAACATGGTTTGACAATTTTTGAAGAGTCTATCAGGAAACCCAAAAGTACTGATAGAAAACTTCTGAAGAACAAGTCTTCAGTTGTTACAAATCCTTCAGTACTTAACATAAGTACTGAGAGGAAGAAAGTACTGAAGAACACACCTTCAGTAGTTTCATCTTCTACAGCAGTTGAACAACTGAAGATGAAGAAAAAGCCATGTGAAATATGTGGTCTATTCAATCATCTCACTAATGAATGTTGGTACAGAAAGGGTTCAAAATTCAAGATAAAATCATTAAAAAGAAAATTACTAAAATGAAAGATGAATTTGAAACCAAGTTTGTGCCATAATTATCTCAATCTGATAACCTAAATTTCTTACAAAAATCTAAAAAGAAGGAAGGGGTTTATCATAAAACAGCTAAAAATATTCCTCATGGAATATAAAAACACCAGACTAAGTCTGTGTCTTTCAAAAAGGAGGACATGGTGAGTCACAGGAACCAATCAAAAACAAGTACGGACGTGTCTGCTGAACTAAAGGCTTTACCACCAATCGGACACAACTTCTTATGATGGTTCAACATCTGTTGGGGAGAGTTAACCAATAGATGTACCTGTGATTAAACCACTAAAAAGGAAAACTAAGCCAAAATCAAAGGAATCCTTTTCAGCACCATCTTCACCTTCAAAGGCTGTTAATCATGACAAATCAGTTAGGATAAAATCTGTTGATAAGAAATGACCCAAAACCAAAATGGTTGGGTCTCAAAAGCTAACTAGTTTGTTGTGACAAATGCAGGGTTCTTCAGCATGCCATAGAAGCATCTGGTATGTGGACAGTGGAGGATCTATGCATATGACAGGGAGCAGTTCTCTTCTTCATGACTACTCTTAAGGAAAGAAGGGATTTGTATCTTTTGGTAATGATGTTAAGGACTACATCATCAGCAAAGGCTTTGTGTCAAATGGTAAGATAAGATTTGATGATGTTAACCATGTGGAGAATCTCAAGTACAACTTGTTGAGTGTCAGTCAAATGTGTGATAAAGGGCATGTTGCACTTTTCACCAGTCAGAACTATCGGATTCTGTCTTCCGATGGTTTGAGAATGATTGACAAGATATTGGATGAATATACTCTCCTGAAGGCCAATAGGATTGGAAGAGTATATGCCTTAGACTTATCAAAGAAAATTGATCTAAAAGGCTATCCATGTCTGTTCTCCAAGGCCTCTCCTCAGGAATCTGAACTATGGCACAGAAGGCTTGGTCATGTGAATCTTAAAAACATGAACCAGCTTATTCACCATAGTTTCGTGAGAGGTCTGCCATTAAAGGAGTTCAAATGTGCTGACAACTACTCTACTTGTTTAAAAGGAAAGCAACACAAAGTATCATTCCCTCCAATAGAAGAACCAAAGTCCAATGCCTGCTTGCAATTACTACATATGGATCTTTTTGGTCTAGTAGGAGTGATTAGCATGGCAAAGAAAAAATAATGTCTGGTAATTGTAGATGATTATTCCAGATTTGTATGGAACTTCTTCTTACATTCAAAAGATAAGGCTGGTCAAATCATCATCTACTTTATGTTGCATGTGGAAAAGCAGTACTCCCTTCCTGTCAAGTGTGTGAGGAGTGATAATGGCACAGAATTTAGAAACCACACACTTGATGAATTCTATTTCTCTAAGGGAATCAAGAGGCAGTAACCTTTTGGGCTGAAGCTGTCAACACAGCTTGCTATGTGCAAAATAGTGTTAGTAAATCAGAGATTGATGAAGACTCCTTATAAAGTGTTACATCATTTGGCCCCTCTGATTTCCTTATTTAGAGCATTTGGGTGTCCCTGTTATATTCTTAACACAAAGGATCCACTTCAGAAGTTTGAATCAAAGGTGGATGCAGGGTACTTTGTTGGATATTCATCTACTTGCAAAGCATACAGAGTTTTTAATTGCAGAACAAAGATAGTTGAAGAAATCTTACATATAAAGTTTAATGAATCTCCAAAGGAGAAAATCCCACAAAAACCTGTGGAGTTATTTGATTTGGACATACTGCAATATGTTCCTTATCAGCCTCCAGCTATTGCGTATTCTATGAATCTATCATCTCCTGCAACTAGTTATTCATCTAGTGATACAAATTCAAGGTTTAGTGATCATTTACCTGAGTCTACTAACCTGATGTTCTTGTAGGTTCAGCAGTTCCATCCACAACCAATGTTGATGAGATCTCTGATTCCTCTACTTCATTTGAATTGCCATCTCATTCTAGGTTTCAAGAGTCTGGATCAACATCTATTGTTGCTGCATCACCTACAAACACTTGCATAGATCTTATTGAGTAACAAAGACTGAAGAATCACCCCATGTCTCAGATCATTGGTGACATAAGTGTTGGGTTTCAACTAGAAGTCAATTGTCCAATTTTTGCTTTTATGCTCTCTTCATCAGTCAACAAGAGCCAAAGAACTATCATATTGCATTAAGAGACAATGGATGGGTTGAAGCCATGCAACTTGAGCTTCTTCAGTTTCAAAAGCAGCAAGTGTGGGAACTGGTTCCTCTAACCCAAGGTAAGTGTGCAATAGGCACTAAATGGGTGTTTAGGAATAAAACTGATGAAAAAGGTCAAATTGTCAAGAACAAGGCCATACTGGTTGTACAGGGGTTTTCACAAGAAAAAGGTACTGATTATGATGAAACCTTTGCCCCTGTAGCCAGACTGGAGGCAATCAGATTGTTCTTAGCTTATGCTGCTTTCCATAATCTTAAAGTTTTTCAAATGGATGTCCAAAGTGCATTCTTATATGGTAAAATAAAAGAAGAAGTTTATGTGTGTCAACCACCAGGTTTTGAAGATCATAAACATCCAGATTGGGTGTATAAGCTTGATAAGGCTCTTTATGGGTTACATCAAGCTCCCAGAGCCTGGTATGAAACACTGTCTAACTTTCTTCTTCAAAATAATTTCACTAGAGGCTCTATAGATAAAATTTTGTTGATTAAGAAAGTAGGCATGCCTAAGTTCCTTGTTCAAATTTATGTAGATGATATTATTTTTGCATCCTCTGATCCACAGCTGTGTGATGCCTTTACTAAGTTGATGCAACAAAAGTTTGAAATGAGTGCCATAGGAGAATTACAGTTCTTTTTGGGTTTGCAAATCAAACAATGGCTGATGGAACTTTTATTCATCAGTCAAAATATACAAAGGATTTGTTGAAAAAGTTTGATTTACAAAACTGTAAGCCCTGTTCTACTCCCATGTGTAGCACCACACAACTGGATGCTGATCAGAAATATAAAGCAGTTGATGAAACTCTTTACAGATGTATGATTAGTTCCTTGATGTACCATACAGCTTCTAGACCAGACATTATGTTTGCAACTTGTGTCTATGCTAGATTTCAGGCTTCACCTAAAGTATCCCATATGATTGCAGTCAAAAGGATCTTTAGATATTTGCAAGGAACTCAATCTCTAGGACTTTGGTATTCCACTGGGCACTCTTGTAAATTAGTTGCTTTCTCTGATAGTGACTATGTAGGGTGTAAATTAACCAGAAAATCAACCTCTGGTGGATGCCAATTTCTAGGTAATTGTTTAGTTTCTTGGCAGAGTAAGAAACAAACTTTAGTTGCTACATCCACTGCTGAACCATAGTACATTGCTGCTGCAAGTTGTACATCTCAGGTACTCTGGCTTTAGAACCAATTACTGGATTATGACATTCGAGAGACTAAGACTCCTTTACTGATGACAGTGCTTCAGCTCTTTGTTATTAAGAATCCTGTCCAACATTCAAGGACCAAACATATTAATGAAAGATTTGATCTGCCCAAGAAGCATATTAAGTAGATGTGGCTACTGTGATATGATCCAAGTCGGGTCATACCCAATAACAAGCTAAACAAACACCTATAAATATTTATACGTTGATAAGATCATGCATATAAATATTGACAACAATTTAGAAAAGATGGGTTTTCTAAATACATTGCTTTTGAAAATGAACATCATTATGTGGATAATAGTTCATGAGGTATTATTTGTTTCATTATTTAAGATTGTTAAATAATAACATTTAAAAGGGTGCTATTTTTATAAAGTTTAAATTGTTTCAACTTTATAAAATTAGAGATTTAAGTGTGTTTAATAAAAAGGAGGCAAATGGATTTTAAATGTCTTTGGACATTTTCGGCCGCCCAAGGGGCATAAATGTCCCACCTCCTTTTGTCTTGATGGTTGCAAGACTTAAACACACACACACTCTCCAATCTTGCTCTCTCTCTCTCTCTTGCATGTAAAGGCAAAAATCTTCTCTATTCTAAGTCTCAAAATCGGTTTTTGGAGCTTGAACAAGGAAGGAAGATTCAACAACTACCAAGTTCTAGTTGCTGAAATTGTGTTGAGAAACCTAGCATTCCAAAGGGGTTTGTTGGTGGCTTGGGGTAACACTTTCTTGAGGTCTTCTTGGTTGAAGATTCGGCCATATATTCATTCTTTGCACCCCTCCATCTCGGTTTCTAGCAGCACAAAAGGTTGTCTTCTTAACCTCTTTGGTTATACTATTTATATGCATTTCGTATTTGGATCCATGGTTTGGGTTTAGCTTTTCAAATGGGTTGATAATCTAATATTACAAGATTTTAAACTCTTAATCCGCTGCGTTTTTCATATATATTGGCTTATATGGACTTTGATAATCTTGTTAAACCCCTTCAAGGCATCAAGAGCCACTTATACGAATGCATACATGTATATGACACTCTTGTTCACGGTTTTGTTGTGTATAACACCATATGGCCGAGAGTTTTGTGGGCTGGATTGGTCCCCTTTTCAGATTTTAAAGATACTATTTTATATGCTTGATTAGGATCTTAAAATTTGGGTAATGGTTGTTTGTTTGTTTGAACCAAACCCATTTGTTCTTGGTTTATGTTGGCCAAGAATATGGGTTGAAAAGGGGCTGCCATATCGTTTGTTATGTGCATATTTGATGTGTATATGGATGTTCATAACCTAGCCAATACCTTGTATTTGGATGTGTTTTGTGTTGTGATGTTGTTTGATTATTCCATTGGGTTGCCATAATTATTTATTTGGGTTGTAATCTATTTATTATTTATGTTGGTTTGTAATAATAAGTAGATTAGTTATATTTCTTTTACTAGTAAAATGTATTAGGATATATTTGTAAAAGGAGTTCAAGAAGACTTCGGTTTTGGTTTGGGCCATTTTAGGCCCAAATGGGCTCATAGCCCAAGATTGGTTTTAATCCCAATAACCAAAGCCCAAAGCATGAAGGCCCAAGAAAGCTAGGAGCTGAAGTTAGAGCCCAAAAGAAAGCCCAAATAAAACAAATCGATGACAACACAAAATGGACACTTGATGCATTAGGATGCGGGATCAGTGGGAGCACACCATCTCAATGCCTTGTGTCATGTTTATGCCTTATTATTGACCCTCTTGGCACACTTGTTTTGGCCAACAAGTGTTGCCAAATCAATTGGCTATGGTTATGGACTTGTGGTTGTTTTATCATGCATGTATGGTTGATTTATGTTCTACTTATCTTATTATGGAATTGGATAGTTTACACTCGAAATCTACCACACGCATAAAATTGGTTCCTTAGAAATCAATAAGTGATAAAATGGTTTTACCAAAGGTTATTGATTTCATAATTAAATGAGCCGTTAAAAGGAATTTTAAAATAAGTTTTCAAATTAACTACCATGTATTTGAATGCATACAAATGCAAGATATAATAAATTGTTTTCCAAATTAGAATTTTGTGAAACTAAATCCCTTTTGCAAGTCAAACACCATCCTATTATACAACACTCGAATCATTTAAGAATTTAAGGTGGGATAAAGGTCACCTAACCACATTAAAGGAACTTATGGTTTTGAGGTGGTTTGCCATATTTATGGAATAAAGGTCACCTAACCACTAATATTAGCAAATCCGCACGTGTGTCTAAGTAGGACGACTTAATTTGGAAATCATGCATTAGGATCACCGAAGCATGACGTACAAAGGGTGTTGATGGGATAAACATGCCTAACAAACATAAGATGTTTAACCGATCCCATACACTAGAAATTGTAATAGGTTACAATTGTCAAACGTTGACTACCTTGTTAATTTAAATAAAGGGATAAAGGTCACCTAACCAATATTTGAATGTAAGTTGGATTCTAAAATTTTGACTATTAATTGTCTATGAGACAAAAAGGGTATTAATAATCAAAATCCATTGATATTAAAAGTACTAAAAATTTAACTTTGTAATATTGTAGATGGCTAACAACAACAACGCAATCCCGACCGTCCATAACCTATCACTAAGGACCATCCTTGAAAAGGAACGTCTAAACCATGGGAACTTCATGGATGGTACCGAAACTTGAGAATAGTTCTCAAACAAGAAAAGAGTCCTATGTATTAGACGATCCCATTCCTGATCAACCGATGAAAATGACGTTGAGGCCTTTGCCGAATGGGTCAAGTACACCGAAGACTCTGTGCAAGTCTCGTGTCTCATGCTGGTGAGTATGATACCCGATTTGCAAAAAGACTTTGAGAAACACAATGCCTATGACATGATCACCCAGTTGAAGGAAATGTTCCAACAACAATCAAGGGTGGAGCGCTTCGAAACCGTTCGGGCACTTCATGCATGTCGAATGGACGAGACCCAATCGGTATCATCCTACGTTCTTAAGATGAAGAGCCACATTGATCACCTTGAAAGGCTTAACTGTCGTGTGTCCAACGATTGGCAACGGATTTGATCCTCAACTCCCTATCCAAGAAGTTTGATAGCTTCGTTATGAACTATAACATGAATGGATGGGACAAGAGCATTGGTGAGCTTCACTCAATGCTCAAAACAGCCGAGGCAAGCATGGGTAGAAAGGTTCTACCGGTCCTTACGATCAATGAAGGTGGTAGTAGGAAAAGGCACCTCCCCGACCCTAGGGCAAATGTTGCCAAAGGGAAGGGACACGTCAAAGGAAAGGGTAAGGCAAAATTGCAGCCGCCCAAACCGAAAGAAAAGAAGCAAAAGGTTGCTCAAGATGACCCGTGTTTTGAGTGTGGTGAAGTAGGCCATTGGAAACGCAATTTTCCGGTCTATCTCAAAGCGTTGAGATCGAAGAGGGACGCGGGGCAAACTTCAGGTACAATGTTTATGATACATGTTGAGCTTAATGTTATTTCTTCTATCACATGGGTATTAGATACTGGATGTGGAACTCATATTTGCAACTTGTTGCAGGGGTTCAAAAGAAGTGAACATTATGCAAAAGGGGAAATAAGTCTTTTTATGGGCAATGGGCAAAGGTTCACGTGGAAGCCCAAGGAGACTACATTTTGAAGCTTCCAAGTGGGTTGGAAGTCATTTTGAAGAATGTATTGTATGCTCCTAGCTTGACTAGGAACATTATTTCTGTTTCCCGTTTAAGACAATATGATTATGATTTCAAGTTTGTTGACAATGATATTCATGTTTCCTTAAATCATGTGTTTTATTTTAAAGCTATACCTTGTAATGGTATTTATGAATTGGTTCATGATAACAAACCTATGATAGCTCTGTACCAAGCAACCACCAAAAGACTCAAACCTAATTTGAGTGATTCCTATCTTTGGCATTGTCGCCTTGGTCACATAAACAAAAATCGTATACAAAAACTTCAAAAGAATGGTCTTTTGAAAACCAATGGAAATGATCATTTGGTGTATGCGAGTCTTGTTTACAAGGTAAAAGACAAAGGCCCCTTTTAGTGGGACTAATGAAAGGGCAAAAGATTTATTAGGGATTATACATTCCGATGTATGTGGACCTTTTAAACCAACAACTAGGAATGGTGAAAGATACTTCATTACCTTTACGATGACTATAGTCGATATGGGTATGTGTACTTGTTAAGACACAAACATGAATCTTTTGAAATGTTCAAAATCTTCAAGAATGAAGTAGAAATCAACTCAACAAAACGGTCAAGATTCTTCGTACAGATAGAGGAGGTGAATACCTTAGTAGTGAATTTCAAGAATATCTTAGAAGTTGTGGGATTGTCTCACAACTTACTCCACCTGGGACACCACAACATAATGGTGTGTCTGAGAGAGGACTCGGACTCTATTGGATATGGTTCGATCTATGATGGCTAGAAGTACGCTACCTTTATCATTTTGGGGTTACGCATTGCTCTCCGCGGCCCGTATTTAAAATATGGCCCCAACCAAGAAAGTGGAAGGACACCTTTCGAAGTATGGGTGGAAGGGTTCCATCACTGCCATATTTAAGAGTTTGGGGGTGTGATGCTTATCCTAAGCAATACACTCAAAACAAACTGGAAGCCCGATCCACAAAGTGTGTCTTCATTGGATATCCTAGAGATTGTATTGGATATTATTTCTATGATCCGACAGAACAGAAAGTGTTATTGCTCGAAAGGCAGAGTTCTTGGAAACTAAGTTCTTTTGGAAGAAACTAGTGGAAGAGCAGTGGAACTTGAAGAGGTTCAAGATTCACAAGGCGATACACAATTGGTTGATACTAACAATCAACATGAGGATGTTGAAAATGATCATATGGATGATCAAGATACACAAGACGTTCGTAGGTCTGGTAGAATTAGTGTTCCTCCTGAGAGATATGGATTTTTCATGGATGGATGCTATGTGGTAGATTCGATGAACAACCACATACCATGATGCAATGTCAAAACTGATTTGACAAATGGCAAGAAGCCATGAACGTTGAGATGCAATCCATGTATGATAACCAAGTTTGGGAATTGGTTACACCACCTCTTAAGTCCAAGGTAGTTGGAATTAAGTGGGTTTTCAAGAAGAAAACCGATATGCATGGAAACTTGGATACTTATAAAGCTAGACTCATAGCGAAAGGTTTCACTCAAACTCAAGGGATTGATTATGATGAAACTTCTCCCCTGTGGCAATGCTAAAGTCTATTAGGATATTATTTGCCATAGCAACATATTATGACTATGAGATTTGGCAAATGGATGTCAAAACTGCTTTCCTAAATGGATATCTTGAGGAAGATGTCCATATGGAACACCTGAAGGTTTTGTCGATCCAAAACATCCTAACAAGGTATGCAAGTTAAAGAAATCAATCTACGGATTGAAACAAGCGTCAAGAAGTTGGAATCACCATTTTGATGATGAAGTAAAGAAATTTGGCTTCATCAAAAATGCTGATGAAGCTTGTGTGTATAAGAAAGCTAGTGGGAGCATTATTACTTTCCTTGTATTATATGTCGATGACATTCTACTTTTTGGAAACAACATTCCAACCTTGGAAGGTGTAAAAACCTGGCTTGGAAGCTGTTTTTCCATTAAGGATCTAGGTGAAGCCACTATATTTGGGAATAAAGATCTATAGGGATAGATCAAGGCGGTTGATAGGTTTAAACCAAAGTGCATACATTGAAAAGATCTTGAAGAGGTTCAAGATGGAGAATTCTAAGAAAGGTTTTGTGCCTATTCAAAGGGGACGATATTGAGCTCATCTCAATGCCCCCAGTTCAAAGGTTGAACAAGAAAGAATGAATGGAGTCCCATATGCATCTGCTATAGGATCCATCATGTATGCAATGATATGTACTAGGCCGGACATGTCATGTGCTCTGAGCATGACAAGTAGATATCAGCAGAATCCTGGTAATAGTCATTGGATGGTTGTTAAAAGTATTTTGAAATATCTTAGGAACACTAAGGATATGTTCTTAATATATGGCTCTGGTGAGGAGGAGCTCGTTGTAAAGGGTTACACGGATGCGAGTTTCCAAACTGATCGAGATGATTCTCGATCACAGTCGGGATATGTCTTCATTATGAATGGAGGAGCAGTCTCTTGGAAGAGCTCAAAGCAAGATGTAGTGGCACTATCTACAACAGAATCAGAATACATTGCCGCTTCATTGGCAGCTCAAGAAGCCGCGTGGCTTAGGAAGTTCATTGCTGATCTAGGGGAGTTGCTACCATTCAAGGCCCCCTAGAGATCTTTTGTGACAACGAAGGTGCGATTGCTCAAATCAAGGAACCTCGTGCATCATCAAAAGACTCGGCACATTGAACGGAGATTCAACTACATAAGGGATGAAGTTGAAAAAGGAAAAATATGTATTCGCAAAGTTCACACCGATCAAAACATCGCGGATCCGTTCACGAAGCTCCTAGATAGGTCAAAGCATGAAAGTCATACTTGTGCCTTAGGACTTCGATATTCGAGTGATTGGAATTGATCAATTTTTGTATTTGGATATTGGAACTTATGTTATTTGCCTCATTCTATGGTTATAATTTTCATTTGTCCTTCCATTTTAGCATGTTTAAATCCAAGAATAAGTAAGTTATTCTAAACGTCCGTGGTCGTTCATACTTGTGGGAACAACTATGAATATAAGACTATAATGAACTTGGATTGGTTGATATTCATAAGGTATGAATATAGAGCAAACCGTTGCTACCAAGGTTCATTGATATCTATGGGATTTAGATATTGGACCGACCCGCTCTCAATTATTTCTGCATGGAATCTTTGTGATTAGTTATAAGAGATATTGAGTAAAGGCGAATATCATTGTATCCTCAAACCTGAGATGCATATTGGGTCTTAATATTCATCAAGTATTGTACTTTGACTTAGTTCTTTGCTGTTATGAAAGATTGGCAGTACACAAGGTTGAGTTCAGGCATGATATAAGGTGATTGTGAGAGACGTATGTAGTCAAGATGGAATTTGTTCCTCTTATTTGTTGAGAGTTAGATGTCTAAGCCTGATAAAGTTAAACCCGCGGAGAATGACAATTCTGTGTCTCTGAGATTTAACATGACATCTGTAACAAAAGGAAAAATGATTAATTCACCTAAATCATATTCAAGTAAGGTACTTGAGCAGGATGATGTTATTGAATGGCACTTAGTCATATACATTAGGGGTAGCAAACGTTGCTAGGCGTTATTTGCTGCTTGCATCAACCTTCTATGAATCTTGTGCAAGTGGGAGATTGAAAGATTTGATCTGCCCAAGAAGCATATTAAGTTGATGTGGCTAGTGTGATATAATCCAAGTCGGGTCATACCCAATAACAAGCTAAAAAACACCTATAAATATTTATACGTTGATAAGATCATGCATATAAATATTGACAACAATTTAGAAAAGGTGGGTTTTCTAAATACATTGCTTTTGAAAATGAACATCATTATGTGGATAATAGTTCATGAGGTATTATTTGTTTCATTATTAAGATTGTTAAATAAAAACATTTAAAAGGGTGCTATGTTTATAAAGTTTAAATTGGTTTCAACTTATAAAATTAGAGATTAAGTGTGTTTATAATAAAAAGGAGGCAAATGGATTTTAAATTGTCTTTGGACATTTTCGGCCGCCCAAGGGCATAAATGTCCCACCTCTTTTGTCTTGATGGTTGCAAGACTTAAACACACACACACTCTCCAATCTTGCTCTCTCTCTCTCTCTCTTGCATGCAAAGGCAAAAAATTTCTCTTTCTAAGTCTCAAAATCGGTTTTGGAGCTTGAACAAGGAAGGAAGATTCAGCAACTACAAGTTCTAGTTGCTGAAATTTGGTGGTGAGAAACCTAGCATTCCAAAGGGTTTGTTGGTGGCTGGGGTATCACTTTCTTGAGGTCTTCTTGGTTGAAGATTCGGCCATATATTCATCCTTTGCACCCTCTCCATCTCGGTTTCTAGCAGCAAAAAAGGTGTCTTCTTAACCTCCTTTGGTTATACTATTTTATATGCATTTCGTATTTGGATCCATGGTTTGGGTTTAGCTTTTCAAATGGGTTTGATAATCTATATATAACAAGATTTTAAACTCTAATCCGCTGCGTTTTTCATATATATTGGCTTATATGGACTTGATAATCTTGTTAAACCCCTTCAATAAGATCAGACATCATTTTACAGGGTTGTTATGAAAAAGGTCTGATTGATCCAAAGTTGTTCTAACTATAGAAAGTTAGGCAGGATGAAACATGGGTAGTAATCTCCCTGTAGTTTCCATGACTCTGCCAGCTGAAACCACTCAGGTATCCTCTCAACAGGATCCTGATGCAACACAAAAATGGGGAAACCACATTATGGAAATCTCTCTCACTTGAGAAGATTTCCATTAAAGAGCACCATAACCCAGGTGCAATCCTTTTCACACTTATCCCACTGAACCACCCCTACAAGCCACAACTATGGTTATGAATAAGTGCTGGACTAAAATACATCCTCTAAACCTCCTCCAGAAAAACTATTACACGGGGAAAACCTGAACAGTTGAGGGAGAGGGTTTAATTGTGGCTGTAAACCACAACACAGGGATTACAGAGTTTAATCTCCCTGTGTAGAGGAGGAGATTCGAAATATATTGTGAGGCTGCCTCTTCTCTATTTCAGCACACATGAACAGGATGAGGTGGTATCATCTCTAAGACTTACTAGAGGCAACTGCCAATGAGGACATAATCTTGAGCCAGGAAGTCCCTAGTTCCAATAAATAGGGGCACCTGGGAACTACTGATCTACACTCAACATATGTTCATCCTGATTTAATGAGGAGGTCAGATGATTCAGCAAAGATTGATGATGACCTGGCTTTTTCTTTGATGTTCTAGGCCACAACACCATTCTTGAGACTGAGGTATGCAGACTACAAGAACTGCTTGCCAAAATGTCACAAGAATCAAGTCCATCTGCCCAAATTCACCCCACAGATGGTAGTTTCTTCTGAAGCTCTCCCAAACACTAAGCCACTCTCACCAACAACTATGCCACCAGCCTCTGATTTAGGCACCATTTCTCAGGGACAAAACCCCTTTGAGCAAATGGTTGCTGCCTTTCAATCCTCCTTACCTCTCATCACTTCCATCATCACTAACATTGTGCATCAAGCCATTGATGAGAAGCTTTCCTCAAATCTTCAAACCTTAGTTGATGGTGTTGTTTCTAAGAGACTTTCTGACATTCAAACCCTTAACCCAATGCAACCGAAAAAGAAGGGGGTCTAAGTCAGTGGAAAGCAGAAAAATGAAAAAGAGTTGAAGAGAGGAAGAAAAAGAGAAGAAAGAAAAGGAGATGATCACCTACAAGAGAAAGAAGAGTGCTGAACAGACTGAAGGTGAGAAAAAGTTAGAAAAACTGATCAAAGGAGCTGATGAGCAACATAGCAGATCTATGGATAAGATCATTGATCAACTCTTCAGACAAGGTTTTGACACAGCCAAACTTGACTCTGAAATCAGAAGGTTAGAGATTCAAGAGATTGAACATAGATGGGCAAGTTGAGTGAGAAAGAAAGGGAAAGGCTAGATCTATGACAAGATTCATATCAAAGTATTTGCGAAGATCAATCATTGAAGTGAAGTCATGGTCCAGAGACAGTATTTTGGAGATAACCACTAGAATCTGTTCTCTGAAGTATTCAACAAAGGATTGATCATAGAAGCTCTTGATGAAGCTGGTGCTAGGAAAAGGTCTGATATGGCAAAGTTATCCAAAGCTTACTCATAACCAAGAGCTAGAGCACCGTGTGGACCAAAAGAACCAATGAGCCGGATCAGAAAAACCTTAAGTCCCACAGACGTCACAACAACTGCAGAAGACACAAGTGCTGAAGACAAAGTCTGAACACAAGTGCTGAAGACAAAGTCTGAACACAATTGCGAAGACAAAGTCTGAACACAAGTGCTGAAGACAAAGTCTGAAACCAAGTGCTGAAGACAAAGTCTGAACACAAGTGCTGAAGACAAAGTCTGAAGACAAGTGCTGAAGACAAAGTCTGAAGACAAGTGCTGAAGACAAAGTCTGAACACAAGTGCTGAAGACAAAGTCTGAAGACACAAGTACTGAAGACAAAGTCTGAAGAGACAAGTGCTGAAGACAAAGTCTGAACACAAGTACTGAAGACAAGTCTGAAGACACAAGTGCTGAAGACAAAGTCTGAAGACACAAGTGCTGAAGACCAAGTATCAGACGTTGTCACAACAGCTGAAGAGGTCTTCTTCAGTAGTTGTGATGGTTTTCTTTCAGTAGTTTTATGTTTTGTTTTCAGTAGTTTTGTAAAACGACTGAAGAACTTGTTTTCAGTCGTTGTAGTTTCAGTAGTTTCGTATAGTAGTTTTATGTTTTATACTTAGCACTCTGATATGTTCTTAGTAGTTGTGAACATTTCAGTAGTTATGTTAAGTTTTAGTTATTTTGTAATAAATCTGCCAGATGTCACTATCCCGTGATATCAACAGTGATTGCACTCTATATAAGGAGTGTCAACCTAATTGTAATCTGTGAATGATTGAGCAGAAACATTGATATTATTGAAACATTCCTTTTCACAGAAATATATTCTCTCTTTACAACCGTATTTGTTCTTAATGCATACGAATATCAAATTCTTGCTATAATTTGTCTAATTCTTGTTCTATTCCGCTGCGTTACACTCTAATCCATCAAACTTGAGATCTCTGATCCTGTCAAATGGTATCAGAGCAAGGTTAATCATTGATCGATCTAATAATTGATCATTGAAACTGCTATCCAAGATCCAAGTTTGATTGAATTAGCATTTTTGCAAGAAACGGTTATAAAGATTGAATTTTCTGTGTTTTTGGTCATTCATCCTGAGATTTATTCTTGGTTTTCATTGAGTCTGTTGTGGTCTGTGTAAAATCTTTTAAAAAGCTTGAATTAAATTGTATTTGGACCTAAAATGACTACTCCTTCCAATGATCCTCACAATACTGGTTCCTCAACCAAGCCTCCGATGCTGGTTAGGAATGAGTATAACATATGGCAACGACGAATGCTCCATCACCTGTCTGTTAACACCTCAGGTTGTTGGACATCAGTGGTACATGGTCCACACAAGCCTATGGTGAATAACCCGGAAACCAATCAAATGGTTCTGAAGAGGAGGGAGCAATACTCAGATGAGGATAAGAATTGTTTGAGATTGATGCAAAAGCCCATGGAATTCTGGCCATGGCTCTGCCCAATGAAATCTATTCTGGGCTAATGCATTATGAAACTACCCATGACCTCTGGAATGCCTTGAAAGAACAATTTGGAGGAACAGATGAGGTCTTGGCAAATAATAGAGAAATCCTTGCCCAACAATATGAGACATTCTCTCATAGGAAGGGTAAGACACTGACTCAACAGTTTGAGCGGTTCTCTTGTTTGATCTCTGAATTAAAAATGGTCAAACATGAGTACACAAATAGCCAGATGAATAACAGATTTCTCAGATCACTGCCTGAGAGATGGGACACATATACTATTGTCCTACGCTCAGTGCAAATTTGGACAAACTATCTCACCCAACTCCATGGGAAATTGCTCACATTTGAGAGAGAGATAGAACAGAAACGAAAACTGTCATCATCTGGAAAGCTCACTGATGATTTTGTACCAGGAAACACTGCCTTGGTAAGTCATGAGTCAAAGTATGCTGGATCAGAATGCCACTATGATGAGCATATTGATTTCACCTCAAACAATTCTAATCATGCCTTTGTGAGTGTTGATTGTCATCCTGGTAATAATAGTGACAATCTATGCTTTATCATGGATGATTTGAAAGGCATTGCTGATGATGATCTAGAAGAGATGGATATTTTGAGCCAAATGGCCTTGATCAATATCAGATCTCAGAAATTCTACAAGAGAACTGGCAGGAAATTTCCTGGACTCTCTGACAAAACCAAAGTCGGTTTTGACAAGAGCAAGTTGAAGTGTCACAAATGCCACAGGCTTGGACACTTTGCAAGAGAGTGTAGATCAACTGGACCTAACTCTTCTGCACCCTTTTGACTTTTCCAAATAACAATTCACAATCAAAAGTGCAACATTCTGCTGGTTCTAGTCATTAATCACACCTTCATTCTCCTGCATATTTTTTCTCAGGGTCAAATACCATATCCTTATCCCTGCTATTATATGCCACAGTCAAATCAAGTTCAAGCTCCTATAGTACCACAACCTCATGCACTACCAGAACCTCAACCATCTTCATCTCAATCACAACCTCATCACAGCTTCTTCACACCTGGAGTCGTTGACTGGAGTAGCTTACCTGATAACTTGTGGTCACACTGAGCAATACTATGCTGGTGCTAGTCAACATGGTGGTGAACACCCTTTTGGAAATCTTGCTCTCATGGCCCTGGAGTCTACTGAGGGTTCCTGTTCAAATGCATCATCTTCACAGGTAACTTAGGTATCTTCAGAGGCTAAAGCCAAGTTATGTTTGAATCATGCATAGCTGCCTTTGTCTCTATTAGAGAGGCAAATGTAGCATTAATAAATCAAAAACTTGAGCTTGAGAAAATCATTTTCAAAAGAAAAGCTGAGTATGAGTCTGCTCTTAACAGTAAAAGTGATGAGATTTATAAGCTTAAATGCCATTAAATGATGAAAAGGCCAAGCTAGAGGTTATTCTGGAAGACCACAGGAGTCTCAAAGAAAAACTTGCAGTGACCCAAGTTGAGTGTGACCGCTGGGTCTCATCATGCAAGGGATTTGAAATGCTTCTTAGCAAGCAAACTGCTTCAAATGTGAAGTTTGGTATTGGTTCAACCATACTGCTCCACCAACAGACTTTACTCCTAACTCCATAGTTAAGTCTGAAAGTGAAAGCAATCTCCAAACCACATTATCGTGTGAGTCATTCTCCAATGATAATCTAAGATCAGAGAATGAAACCAGTGTTAAGATCTCAACAAATAAATTGACTGATGGTCTAACTACTAAGACTCATATGAAGTTGCGTACTTCAGATGTTGTTCCTCAATGTACCCAAGTACTGAAAGAGACCCAACATCTGAAAAGCATTTCAAATCAGTTGAAATACAGGACTAACAACTACTGAGGAATCCATCAAACAGTCTATTAGGACGGATGGAAAATAGTTGAATTACCAGTCTTCAGCTGTTACAAATCTTTAGTACCTAGTACTGATAGGAGGAAAGTACTGAAGATCACACCTTCAATAGTTTCCACTTCAGCAGTAAAGGATGTCCAAGATGAAGAATAAACCATGTGAAATTTGTGGTAAATTCAATCATCTATCTGATGAATGTTGGTACAAAAAGGGTTTAAAGCTCCAAAGGGATGAGTCATTAAACTAGAAATAAATAAAATGAAAACTGAGTTTGAGACCAAGTTTGTACCACAATCATCTCAACCTGATAAACCCAACGCCTTACCCAAATCCACTAAGAAGGATGCGTTTATCAGAAGACAACTGATATTGTTCCTCATGATAAACATAAGACTGAGTCTGCAAAGTCTAAGAAGGAGGAAATGGTGGGTCACAGGAACTCATCAAAAACAAGCTCTGGAGTGTCAAATGAACTGAAAGCTCGAGATTCAAATCAGACACAGCTTGTTATGATGGTTCAGCATCTGTTGGGGAGAGTTAACCAACTTGAAACCCATGTGATCAAACCACTGGAGAGGAATTCAGGCCCAAATCCATTTAAGCACCATCTCCATCTTCATCAGCTGTTAATCATAAGAAACCAGCTATGGTAAATCTGTTGATAAAGTCAGTCCCAAACCAAAAAGGTTTGGGTCTCCAAGCTAACTAGTTTCTTATGATTGTGCAGGGTTCTTCAGCATGCCAAGAAGCATCTGGTATGTGGACAGTGGAGGATCCATGCACATGACTGGGAGCAGCTCTCTTCTTCATGATTACTCTCAGGGAAAGAAGGGATTTGTCTCATTTGGAAATGATGCTAAAGGTTACATCATTGGAAGGGATTTGTGTCTAATGGAGATATTAGATTTGATGATGTCAACCATGTGGAGAATCTCAAATACAATCTGTTGAGTGTCAGTCAGATGTGTGACAAAGGACATGTTGCTCTTTTCACAAGCCAGAACTGTAGGATTCTGTCTTCCAAGGTTCTGAGCCTGATGACAAAGTACTGGATGATAATACTCTCTGAAGGCTAACAGGATAGGAAGAGTATATGCCTTGGATCTATCAAAAAATTGAGTTAAGAGGCCATCCATGCTTGTTCTCCAAGGCCTCTCTCAAGAATCTAAACTGTGGCATAGAAGGCTAGGTCATGTAATCTCAAAAACATGAATCAGCTGATCCACAAGAGTTTAGTGAGAGGTCTTCCAATAAAGGAGTTCAATTGTGATGAAATCTGCACTGCATGCTTAAAAGGGAAACAACATAAAGTTTCATTCCAACCTTAGAAGAGTCCAAGTCTAATGCCTGCTTACAACTACTGCACATGGATCTTTTTGGTCCTTTGAAGGTAATGAGTATGGCAAAGAAGAAATACTGTGTGGTAATTGTGGATGATTACTCTAGATATGTATGGACCTTCTTCTTGCATTCAAAGGATGAGGCTGCTCAGTCCATTATGAGCATGTGTTACACGTTGAGAAGCAGTATTCCCTACAAGTTAAGTGTGTGAGGAGTGACAATGGTACTGAATTCAGAAACCACACTCTTGATGAGTTTTACTTGTCAAAGGGAATCAAGAGGCAGTATAGCATCCCAAGGACTCCAGAGCAAAATGGAGTAGTGGAAAGAAAGAACAGGACCCTCATTGAAGCTGCAAGGTCCATGTTGGCTGATTCTGGTCTGCCACTAACCTTTTGGGCTGAAGCTGTCAATACAGCCTGCTATGTACAGAATAGAGCCTTAGTAAATCAGAGGTTGATGAAAACTCCTTATGAAGTTTTACATCATTTAGCCCCTTGATTTCATTCTTTAGAGCATTGGGTGTCCTGTTACATTCTCAACACAAAGGATCAACTCCAAAAGTTTGATTCTAAGGTGGATGCAGGGTATTTTGTTGGGTATTCATCCACTTGCAAGGCTTATAGAGTATTCAACTGTCGGACAAAGATAGTTGAAGAAACCTTGCATGTGAAGTTCAATGAATCCCCTAAGGATACAATTCCACAAACCCTGTGGAGTTGTTTGATCTGGACATTCTGCAATATGTTCCTTATCAACCATCTGCTGTTGTAGATCATATGAAACATCATCTTCTGTAGCTAGTCATCCATCTGGTGTTACTGATGATGATGATGATATCAGTAATCACCTTTTCAAGTTTAGTGATCAACTGCCTGATTCAGCTAGACCTGACGTTCCTGTAGCTTGAGTAGCACAATCCACAACAAATGCTGATGAGATTTCTACAACTTCAACTTCCTTTGAATTACCATCTACTGATTGGTTTCAAGGAAATGCTTCACCATCACATCTGTTGCTGCTGAGCCTGCTACAAACACTTGCACAGATCTTATTGTGTACCAAGATCTGAAGAATCACCCTATGTCTCAAATCATTGGTGATATCAATGCTGGCGTTTCAACAAGAAGTCAATTGTCAAATTTCTGCTTCTATGCTCTCTTCATTAGTCAGCAAGAGCCAAAGAACTATCACATTGCTTTAAGGGACAATGGATGGGTTAAAGCCATGCAGCTTGAGCTTCTTCAGTTCAAGAAACAGCAAGTGTGAGAACTGGTTCCTCTACCTCCAGGTAAGTGTGCAATAGGCACTAAATGGGTGTTTAGGAACAAAACTGATGAAAATGGGCTTATTGTTAAGAACAAGGCCAGACGTTGTACAGGGATTTTCACAAGAGGAAGGTATTGATTATAATGAAACTTTTGCCCCTGTAGCCAGACTGGAAGCAATTCGATTGTTTTTAGCTTATGCTGCTTATCACAACCTTAAAGTTTTTCAAATGGATGTCAAAAGTGCATTTTTGTATGGGAAAATTAAAGAAGAGGTTTATGTATGTCAACCACCAGGTTTTGAGGACAATAAACATCCTAATTGGGTGTATAAGCTTGATAAGGCTCTCTATGGGTTGAAACAAGCTCCTAGAGCCTGGTATGAGACATTATCAAACTTTCTTCTGGAAAATAATTTCACTAGAGGCTCCATAGATAAGACTTTATTCATTAAGAAAGCTGGGCAGCATAATCTACTGTTCAAATTTATGTAGATGATATTATTTTTGCATCCTCTGATCCACAGTTGTGTGATGCCTTTACAAAGTTGATGAAACAGAAGTTTGAAATGAGTGCCATGGGAGAATTACAGTCTTTCTGGGTTTGCAAATCAAACAAAAGGCTGATGGAATTTTCATTCATCAGTCCAAATACACAAAAGATCTTTTGGAAAAGTTTGATTTACAAAAGTGTAAGCCCTGTTCTACTCCCATATGCAACACCACACAACTGGATACAGATCAGAAAGGTAAAGTGGTTGATGAAACACTTTACAGATGTATGATTGGGTCCTTGATGTACTTAACAGCTTCTAGACCAGATATTATGTTTGCTATATGTGTTTGTGCTAGATTTCAGGCTGCACCTAAGGAGTCTCATTTGATTGCAGTCAAGAGGATCTTTAGATATTTGCAAGGCACTCCATCTCTAGGTTTATGGTATTCTACTAGACATTCTGGTAAATTAGTTGCTTTTTCTGACGTGACTATGCAGGGTGTAAGTTGACAAGAAAGTCCACTTCTGGAGGATGCCAATTCTTAGGCAACTGCTTGATTTCTGGCAGAGTAAGAAGCAGACCTCAGTTGCTACATCAACTGCTGAAGTAGAGTACATTGCTGCTGCAAGCTGTACATCTCAGGTACTCTGGCTTCAAAACCAATTATTGGATTATGGCATAACAGAGACTAAGACCCCATTGTTAATGGACAGCTCTTCAGCTCTTTGCATTGTCAAGAATCCTGTCCAGCACTCTAGGACTAAACATATGAAATCAGACACCATTTTATTAGAGATTGTTTTGAAAAAGGTCTGATTGATCCAAAATTTGTTCCTAGTGCTGATGAGCTTGCAGACATTTTCACTAAGCCCTTGGATAGCACAACTTTCCAAAACCTAGTGTTAAGGCTTGGTATGCTGCAGCTAGAATAAGTGACAACTACTGGTGATCTCAGCTCACAAGTACTGATGATCATTAGTTTATTATTGTCATATATAAGTACTGAAGTTATCTCCCTCAGAAGTTTTTAAAACTACTAAAGATTAAGTAACTCAGTACTCAAGTACTTTATTTGTTGAAACAGCTGATGTAGTTACACAGCTGATGTAGTCACAACAGCTGTGTAGCCACAACTAATGATGTCAGAAATGCAGATAAGTACTGATGACCAATGAAACGTCTGAAACTCAGATCTAAGTCTGATGAGTAAGAGTGGAGGTCAGACTGAAATAGCTGAAAAGCAATGAATTGACAACAACTACTGATGAGCCTTTTTTTTCTTCAGTAGTTTCCCAACTGCTGTTTCCTTCTAAACAACTGAAGCAATACCATGTCTTCAGTAGTTTCACAACTACTGATGACTAACACCAAGTCTTTAGTTGTTTACAACAACTGATGGAAAACCAAAGTCTTCAGTAGTTTCACAACTACTGATGACTAATACCAAGTCCTCAGTTGTTTCACCACCTGAAGTCAAAATGTCTTCAGTAGTTTTATAATTACTATGACTAAATCTTCAGTAGTTTTATAACTACTGATGACTAATCAGAGACTTCAGTTGTTTCAACGTCTAACGGTTAAAACCAAGTCTTCAGTGTTTTATAACAACTGCTGATCACACCAATACGGTCAGTCATTTCAAACCTCTGAAAGTTAATACCATGTCATCAGTAGTTTCAACAATGCTGACTAACACCAAAACCTTCAGTCGTTTTCTAACCCTACCCTTTAAATACCTTATCCCACCTTCAGAGTTTTTACTTTTCTCTTCTCAAACCTAAGTTCAAAAAACTCTGTAACCTCTCTTCATCAATGGCGACCATGCAACTAAAACCTCGACACAACTGTGTCGCACATCTCACAAAATCGCCATACTGGACCAAGTTTCACAACGCCATTGATTAATGGTTCAGTCACCTTACAAAACGGCTTTTCTGTAAATCCCACCATATATGCCGAATCTCTTAACCAATTCTGGACAAATGTCACTCTTGTCTCTGAGAAGAATGACACAGAGTCTCTTCAATCGTTTGTCCATCGTCAAAAAGTGGTTATTACTCCAGACATTCTTCGCCAAACCCTCAATCTGGATGATGCCACTTTCCCAACTGGTTATCCAAAGGGCACAATAGATCAATCATTTGCCCAGCATGGATACCAGGGTGACCTGAGTGCATCTACCATATTGAAGAAAGAAACATTCCTAGGATGCCGAACGTCTCATCTTTCCCTCGTAAATGTCTGCCTTGCCCCCAAGACTTCATCATGGGATCACATGTCCACACGGTGGCAACAGGTAATGTACTCCATCCTTGAGCAACAACCTTTAAATTTTTCTGAAATACTATTTTTAGAGCTCAAGGATATGGCCCAAAAACCACTTGCTAACTGTTGGATATTATATCCTCGGTTCATAATGGCCATAATTGAAAACCAGCTTCAAGCTGAGGTACTTGTTGGCCTGGGAGTCCCTGCTACGGCTGTATTGCCTGAAGTATACTCCCGGCACAACTCTGACCAATCACTAAAATTGGCTGCCAAGCTGCGCAAACCCACGCAGCTGGAACCCACAGCCACCCCTCCAAATCCAAAGTCCCCACCAAACCCACTAAAAAGAAGACAAAAGGCTACTCAGGGAAATGAGTCCCCTGAGGATGCCCCTGCACCATAAAAGCAGGCTATATCCACTGGTTATAACCCCCTAGTGGATACAAGGACTTCCCTAGCCACATCCGCTCAGGATTCCTCTCAAAAGGAGCCTGCAGCAACTGAAGAAGGGGTACCCACTAATTTGGGATCTTCCTCATTTGAGTAGATTGCCATTGAAGAGCACTATTCTCCCCAGGTGCATACTGCTTTTACCCCATCTCCCACTGCAACCGCCCCACAAAGTCCTACTCTCATTATTGCAAACGTGCTGACTCAGCTGCATGCCTCTCCTCCTCCCCAACAAACACCAACAATGGGGAAAACCACAGCAATTGAGGAAGAGGATCAACATGCTTCTGACAATCCACAGCACAAGGGTTTTAACAGTTCTATCTCCTGGTGTGGATATGGAGACCAGAACATCTGGTGAGGCTGCCACCTCTTCTGAATCAACATGATCAGACTGAGGCTGGTAACACAGCTCAGACCTCACCAGAGGCAACAGCTGATGAGGGACATTGTCCTGAGGCTGGAAGTCCCCAGTTCCAAGAAAAAGGGGCACATGCTAAAACTGGTCTACACCCAGTGCATGTACATCCTGCTACACGCAGGAGGTCAGGTGATTCAGCATCTGCTGATGATGATGGGCTTCTTTATGATGTTCTGGCCCAGAACACAATTCTTGAGGAAGAAGTCAGTAGACTACAAAGACTACTTGACCAATTCTCTCACACAGCAAGTCCATCTGCCACCAACATAAACCCACAGATGGCACCTTCACCTGAAGGTCTCCCACACAACAACACTCAAAACTTCCGAGCCACCAGCTTCTATTTCTGGCACTGCTTCTCAGGGAGAGAACCCCTCTGAGCAACAGCTGCTATCTTCAGCAATCCCTACCTCTCATCACCCAATGATCACAGACATTATGATCAAAACCATGGATGAGAGGCTTCCCTCAATCATACAACCCCTGGTGGAGGAGATTGTGAGCACAAGGCTTTCTGCTACTCAAACCCTTGCATCCAATGCAACCAAAAAGGGGGAGAGTCAGTCAGTGAAAGCAAAGAGGAAGAGCATAGAGGGGAAGAAAGATAAGGAGACTGAGAAGGAAGAGGAGTTTTGAAGGGAGCTGACATTGATCAAGTGGGTGAAAGTCACAAAGACTTTCATGTCACATATAAGAAGAGGAAGGTTGAAGGAAAAGTAAAAGAACTCGAACTCGATGAGATGATCAAAATGGCGGATGCTACACACAGTAAATCAATGGACTCCATTATTGATCAACTGTATAGACAGGGGTTCGATACTGCACAGCTTGACTCAGAGTTTAGGAGACTTGAAGTTGAAGAAATTAACTCAAGATGGGCAAGTTATGATGCATTGGAAAGAGAAAGACTAGAGATCATGATCAGATTCATTGCAAAATACCTTGGGAGATCATTGATCGAGATTAAGTCATGGACCAGGGACAGTATCTTGGCAATAACCACCAAGATCTGTTCGTCTGAAGCATACACTAAGGGATTGGTGATTGAAGCACTAAATGAGGCAGGTGCTGGGAACAGAAAGGAACTAGCAAAACACTCAAAAGCCTCACTCATTACAAGAATGCTAGAACAACCTGCAAAACCTCCCACTTCAAAATCACCACTACCACAACCCACTAAACCAACTCCTTTACCCTCAAAACAACAGTCGATGATGCACCCAAGAAGAAGAAGAGAAGGGTGTTGAGGCTAGAAGAAGAAGAAGAAGAAGAAGAGGATGATGAGGAAGAAGATAGGCTGCCTCTTTCTGCAGTCCTAACTTTGCCTAAAGCCAACCTATGCCCATCACTCCCACCTCACAGATGGAAGCTGTGAGAATAAAGATAGAAGAAGAACAACATCAAAAGCTTCATGATGATGAGATGCTGAAAAGCATAGACAAAACTTATGCTACTTCTTCCTCAATAATCAGCATGAAGAAAGAAGCTCTGAGATTGTACACCCTTGCTAACACATTTCAATATCAAAAGGAAAAGGTGAGAATATGGCCGGATCCTAGGGTGGCTCACAGAATTGTGAAGAAAGACATTCCTTCGAGATACAAGGGCCAAGTAAAAAAGGATTGTAGATGAAGAGATCACAGTGGTCCTTGTAGTATCCCCCTGGGAAATTGTAGAAGATTTCAAGAAGGCCTATGAAACTAAACAGCCACCCCAAAAGATGTTAGAGAACAGAGTGATTAAAAAGGGGTTAGTCTACAAGAGGCTTGAGAACTTCAAACAAAATGAGCTCGGTCTGTTACTTGAAGGGAGTCACCCAGATGAGTTTGCATACAGACAGATCACAACAGTTGAGCTCAAAAATGGCAAACAGGCTAAGTACATTTCAGAGCTGTATGGGCGTGAAGGATTGTTTGATGGTGGAGCTGAAAATCTTACCATGGAAGAACAAATTATGTTTCTCAGAGCATACACCAGAGAATCCTATAGGCTTATACATGGAAAGTAGATTTCATGGATAGGACCACAACCCTGTGTCCAGTTCCCCAAAGTCAGGGCTCCTATCCATACTATGCCAACCAAATTTTAGAAATCTATTCCCAGGCCAGTGCTTAATTGGGTCATCTTCTTAGTTGATCAAGAAGGAAAAAGACCAATCTTACTGCCAACAATAAGTGGGACCTCAATAAAGTTAAGGTTTTGGCTGCATTTGTTCAGGGGGAGTTTGTTGGACCAAAAGAACCAATGAGCCGGATCAGAAAAACCTTAAGTCCCACAGACGTCACAACAACTGTAGAAGACACAAGTGCTAAGACAAAGTCTGAACACAAGTGCTGAAGACAAAGTCTGAACACAAGTGCTGAAGACAAAGTCTGAAGACAAGTGCTGAAGACAAAGTCTGAACACAAGTGCTAAAGACAAAGTCTGAAGACACAAGTACTGAAGACAAAGTCTGAAGACACAAGTGCTGAAGACAAAGTCTGAACACAAGTACTGAAGACAAAGTCTGAAGACACAAGTGCTGAAGACAAAGTCTGAAGACACAAGTGCTGAAGACCAAGTATCAGACGTTGTCACAACAGCTGAAGAGGTCTTCTTCAGTAGTTGTGACGGTTTTCTTTCAGTAGTTTTATGTTTTTGTTTTCAGTAGTTTTGTAAAACGACTGAAGAACTTGTTCTTCAGTCGTTGTAGTTTTAGTAGTTTCGTATAAGTAGTTTTATGTTTTATACTTAGCACTCTGATATGTTCTCAGTAGTTGTGAACATTTCAGTAGTTTGTTAAGTTATAGTTATTTTTGTAATAAATCTGTCAGATGTCACTATCCCGTGATATCAGCAATGATTGCACTCTATATAGGAGTGTCAACCTAATTGTAATCTGTGAGTGAATTGAGCTGAAACATTTGATATTGTTGAAACATTCCTTTTCACAGAAATATATTCTCTCTTTACAACCGTATTGTTCTTAATGCATACGAATATCAAATTCTTGCTATAATTTGTCTAATTCTTGTTCTATTCCGCTGCATTACACTCTAATCTATCAAACTTGAGATCTCTGATCCTGTCAGCCTGCACAATCTCCTACACCAAAACAACCAACTTCACAAACCTCAAAACCAACTCCTTTACCCAAGAAACCTACTCAAACCACTATCAGTGATGCACCCAAGAGAAGGTGTTGAGGATGGAAGAAGAAGAAGAAGATGATGAGGATGACAGTCTGCCAATCTCTGTTGTTCTTAAAATAAAGATGTCTGAGCCCAGAAGTCAACCAACAACAATCACACCTGACATCTAAAGGCAAATGGTAAAAGTCAAACTTGAAGAAGAAGAACAGCACAAACAACATGATGAGCAGCTGTTAAGGATGATTGATAAGAGTTTCCTAAGTCTTCATCCATACAAGCTATGAAGAAACATGCTCAGAGGTTGTATGCTCTTAGATCACATTTCAATATCAGGAAGAGAGAGTGAGAATTTGGCCTAACCCTAGAGTAAGTGACAGAATTCATAAAAAGAAGATTCCAAGTAGATATAATGGCCAAGTAAAGAAGATTGTAGATGTTGTGATAATGTTGGCCATTGTATGTCACCCTGGGAAATCCTTGATGACTTCAAGAGAGCATACAAGTCTAAGATGACTCCACAAACTTTACTAGAAAACAAAATGGTAAGAAGGGGTTGATCTACAAGAAGCTTGAAGAAATAAGAAGAAATAAGCTCCAGTTGTTACTTGAAGGCACTCACCCTGATGAGTTTGCATACAGAGAATAACTACTATGAAGCTAAAGAATGTAAAGAATGTTAAGTACTTATCAGAGTACTATGGGCTTGAGTTCTTCTTTGAAAGTGAAGCTGAAGAACTCATAATGGAAGAACAAGTTGTATTCCTTGAGGCCTATGTCAGAGAGTCTTACAGACTCATCATTGGGAAGTAGGTCTCATGGATAGGATAACAGCTCTGTGTCCAATTCCCCAAGACAGAGTTCCCATTCATCCTTTGCCAATCAAACTTTCTGAAACCTCTTTCCTGGTCTGAGCTTAAATTGAAGATTTCTGAGCTGATCCAGAAAATGTTTCTACCAATAAGCGGGACTTCAATAATCTTAAAGGTTTTGGCTGCATTAGTTCAGGGGGATTTTGTTGGACCAAAAGAACCAATGAGCCAGATCAGAAAAACCTTTAAGTCCTACAGATATCAAAACAACTGAAGTGGTCTACAACAGCTGAAGACAAAGTCTAAAGACAATTTCTGAAGACAACTGCTAAAGACAAAGTCTGAAGACAAAGTCTGAAGACAAAATCTAAAGACAAAGTCTGAAGATAAAGTCTGAAGACAAAATCTGAAGACAAAATCTGAAGACAACTGCTAAATACAAAGTCTGAAGACAAAGTCTAAAGACAAATTCTGAAGAAAAAGTCTGAAGACAAAATCTGAAGACAAAGTCCAAAGACAAAGTCTGAAGACAACAGCTGAAGAAAAAGTTTGAAGACAAAGTCTGAAGACAACAGTTGAAGACAAAGTCTGAAGACAAAGTCTGAAGACAACAACTGAAGACAAAGTCTGAAGACAACTGCTGAAGACAAAGTCTAAAGACAACTGCTGAAGACAAAGTCTGAAGACCAAGTTCTCAGAAGTTGTCACAACAGCTGAAGTAGTTCTCCTCAGTAGTTGTGATTGTTTACTTTTCAGTAGTTTGTAATTAGTAGTTTTATATTATGTAAAACATTTGAAGTTCTTACACTTCAGATGTTATAACTTTAGTAGTTGTAATGTTAGCTTCTACTTATCTTTTTGTGAAGGTGTCCTCAGTTGTTGTGGACATCTTCTGTAGTTTAGTTTACTTTCAGTTGTTTGTATAAATCAGTTAGCTATCACTATCAAGTGACGTCAGCTGATGTCACATTCCTTTATAAAAGGAATGTTGACCTAATTTCCTCGTAATGGAAGCGTGTGCGTGAATGAAAACATTCTCTTTGCAGAAAACTTTCTCTCTCTATAACCGTCACTGTTTGATTGAATATTCATATTATTCTTGCTTAAATTTCATCTAATTCTTGTGCTATTCCGCTGCAAATCATAATCTAATTGATCAAACTAGATCCCGATCCTTTCAAGTGGTGGTGGTGGCAGTCGTGAAGATTAGGGGTAATATAGATGAAGGTGGTGGTGGAGTGGGTGTGGTATATGGGATAGCAGTAGTGGTGGTCGTGGGTGGTTGAGTGGATGTAGGTGGAGTGATGGTAGTAGGTGGAGTGGTAGTAGTGGGTGGAGTGGTGGTAGTGGTGGTAGTAGTGGTGGTGGTAATGAAGGTCAATCTTCTCTTCCTCTTCTTCAAGCGGTGGGGCTGAGCCATCCTTTTCTTCCTCGAGTCTTTCAAGGAGGATGCTCCCCCTAGAACATGGCTTGGCTGATCGGGAGCAAAGGCAGGATCAGTGTCAGTCTCTCCCGACCTACCAGGGCGTTCACCAACCGCCCGGAGCCCTCGCTCTATGGCAACCACCTTGTTGCCAATAGTCTTAGTTAGGGACTCCTCGTCCGTATCCTCCTCCTCATCAGGTTGGAAATCCTTATAGAATCCGTGTTAGGATCAGTGATCTACGTTTGATTGATTAGAGAGTATAGCAGCGGAATTCTAACAATGAATTAGCCAATTCACAAGAACAAAAAGATATTCAATGTAAGAACAAAAACGGTTATAGATAGGGAGAATTCTGCAGATATATTTCATTCAATATTTGCTTTCGTGGTAACGGAATGTCACAATTACAATTAGGTTGACACCTCTTATATAAGAGATGTGACGTCTGCTGATGTCACTTGATAGTGACATCTAACAGAATTTATCACAAACTACTGATAGTTAACACAACTACTGAAGATGTCAAACAGCTGACATCTTCTTACAAAAATGCTAAGTGTTAACTATTATTACAACTACTGAAAAGAAACTACTAAAACAATAACAACTGAAGAACATACTCTTCAGTTGTTTTACAAATATTGAAACAAAGAAACTACTGAAAGGTAAACCATCACAACTACTGAAGAAGACCTCTTCAGCTGTTGTGACACGTCTGATACTTTGTCTTCAGCACTTGTGTCTTCAGACTTTGTCTTCAGCACTTGTGTCTTCAGACTTTGTCTTCAGCACTTGTGTCTTCAGACTTTGTCTTCAGCACTTGTGTCTTCAGACTTTGTCTTTAGCACTTGTGTCTTCAGACTTTGTCTTCAGCATTTGTGTCTTCAGACTTTGTCTTCAGCACTTGTGTCTTCAGACGTTGTAATCAACTGTTGTCTTCAACTGTTGTGGTCTTCAGTAGTTGTTATGACGTCTGTGGGACTTAAAGGTTTTTCTGATCCGGCTCATTGGTTCTTTTTGCCAACAATCCGACATCCTCATTCTCTCTATGGGTGGGTGCTGGAGATGCTATATCAGTAATGGGGGCCCTCGGTTGAGTGGGCCCTACATCTCCACCAGCATCGCTGTCATCGTCATCTGAATCATCATCCAGGATCCCAATTTGCTCAGTATCTGAGTCACTGTCATCGTAGCGCCACTTTCTTCATGACAGCGCCACATAGTCTTCACGAGCCAGATGCCCAAACAGTCGCCTCACAAGGGGTTTCACCTGCTTCCCCCTGTATACCTTCATCCAACCCAAGGTGGTATCATCCATCACCTCGAGTGTTACGGCATCCTCCCTCTCCTTTGGCAATGAAGGGAGCTTTTGGTCAATGATCATCTACATGAATCGAGGGTACATGCAAAAGCCCTCCTTGCCCTTGGCCTCTATGTTCTCCACCAGGTAGGTGAAGATCATCCTGGAGAAGCTGAACGGATTGTTCAGCACCAACGCCACATAGGTGTTCTGTATCTGATCAGCCAACTCATTGACCCCCCCCCCCCCTTCCATGAGGCAATGCACTTGAGCAGCACATGGGCTAAGTACTTAAACTGAGGACACAGGTTGCTCTTGTTGAGCACACCTGAGTTGATGTCCCCAGAGTACTTGGCCCGCAAAAAACAGCCTCGTACTGTCAGTGGATGTAGATGGGTAGGGCAATCAGCATCATCCCCGAACTCTAATATTGTCCTGAGATCATCCTTAGTGATCTCTATGGGCTGACCAAAGATAGAACTCCTGATCCGGTGGGGCTCTGAGGTCCTGTCAACAACTGCGTCTTCCCAGAAGGCCTGCTGAATCGAGCGATAGGGTGTGCACGGAGTCGAAATGGCACGGAAGATCCTCGATCTCCGTAGAAATGTGATAATGCCAAAGAAGTCTAAAGCATTCCATGAGGTCAAGTCAACATGAGCACAGATGATGTGCTTGGTGCTCATAGTCCAACGACTAGCCAACTGTTACACAATGAATATAAACGTTAGTGTTAGTCAATAAGTAATTAATCATTTGAACATGAAATTCTCTATTCTGTCGTGCGAATGACAATGTGTGATTGAGATCTAGTCGTGCGAATGACCTCATACGTATGACTTAACATGCGACTAAGTTCATACGTATGCTATCTCATGCGTTTACACCAGTCGTGCGACTGAACTCATACGCATGGTTTAGCTGTGCGATTTGACCATTCGCCCCTTTCAGTTGTGTGACTGAAGATCATCAGATTGTCCATTCATATGACAGACTGACTATTCATTCAAAATCAATTTTTGAGCAATCTTTAATGTTAGATGTCGTGGTTAGGCTTATTAGACTCGCTTTTAACCAACAAAACACATTATAACCTTTAATCGCACAAAGGACTTAGTTTTAGTTGTTTATTAGTTAATCTAAGTCTCGGTTTCTTTTAGTGTTCATATCAAGCGAATTTAGGGCATGAATCGATGGACATTCTCATGGATAGCACCGCATTATACCTGTATAATCACTATAGACCGTCAGTAAGCAATAATCAAAGATCTAGAGTGCTCAAATAAGAATTGGGTAGAGTAATGGTATGTTCGTGCGATGTATGGGCGATTTGGGAGTGATGTACAACTACGACCGACTCACCCTCTATTTATACTAGGGTTTACTTTCAGTCGTGCGACTGAGCCCAGTCTCATAGTTGATTCATGCAACTGAAGATCAGTCGTGCGAATAGCACAGTCGATCACCTTCAGTCGTACGACTAGATATCCATTGTGCGACTGAGTCATTCGGTCACCTTCATTCATGCGACTAGACACATTCGTGTACACCAATCGTACGACTGATATATACTCATTGTCCAGTCATGCGAATGAGTCATACTCAAGGTTGTTTGACTTTATGACCATTCGACAATTAATACCCTTTTACCTTTTGAATATACTTTATGAGCATTTGACCATCTCAGATATGATCATTTTAACCTTGAAAAACCATTGATCACCTCAGACGTGATCCTTTAAAAATACTTTGTCACCTCAGACGTGACCCATTTTTATTTGCAAGCATGTATGGTCACCTCAGACGTGACCGTTTAGATGATAAGGTTCCCTATCAACTTCCATGACATAGTTCGATATTAAACAAACTGAAATTGACAAACTTTATACAGAATAAAACTAAATCTTAAAACTAAGACATGTTTTTGTGTTTTTGTGAAGGTTAAATCCTAAGATGTAAATCTAAAGAATTATTTTTCTGAAAAGGCAGCTTCAATTCATTTAAACTATACATGGACCAATGCAATTTGGAATCATACAGGATATTCAAATCATTCGGGACTCGTTATCTAAAACCTTTGATGCTCTATTCTTGTTTTTCATCTAGAGTCATATAGCAAATTTAGGAAATCATACTAGTACTATTAGGTCCCCACACTGATTTGAACTTTCAAAAATTGTAGCCACAATGATTGTCAATATACTTGTCCTCTTAAATCCATACACAGACTTTCAACACATATTGGTAATGGTTTAAGGTTTGTTTATTTCAACAAGCATTTATGGATCCCACACTTATATGGTAATCAATATTCCTTAGGAGATTTTTGAGCGGTCTTAGGGTAGTATTCAAGAAGAACTATTCTTAGAACTTTCAAAGAGAAGCCAAGCCTCACGTCAGTGCCACCGCACAGCAAAGAGCCGGCAAACAACAATGAATTCTAGAATATATAGGTTATGCTTATCCTTAGGTCAGTGCCACCGCAAAGAAGAGAGGCACATAACCTATCTTCTTGTTTGAGCAATTTCATTCTTTTTGCACAGATCTCACCAACAACATCGGTTATCAGTTTGATTGTATTTGCATTTTTATGTGCTTTTGCTCATGCTTTGGTCTTACGCACACATTCGTGGCGTTTATTTTGCTCGTCACCCTCATTGGAATCTTGTTGATTATGTTAACCAGGGATAAGGTGTAACTCACAGCTAGTCAAACATTTTAGTTTAATCTTGAGCTCACCAAAAAGGTCTAGTCATCTATTGTGTTGAATCTACCGACATATCATATGTGGTCTAGCAACCTCTAGGTCTACTTTCTTTGTGTTACCTTAGTAGTAGCTAGTTTATCTATCATATTTCCTTTTATATTGCTTAGACTACACAGACTTATACTTGAGCTTTGCATCTTTTTCAATTAAAATTTTTTAAAGTCCCAAATGGTTTGCTCCTGTGTACTATCATATTCAAAATATTGAGTCGGTATCACACATACGATCTTATTTTTATCAGCTACCTCTCCTCCTCCCTTGTTTTTTTTACTGGCTAAACCTATTCTCCCCCTGAAATTTTAAAACCATAATGGATTAGCGTTTTAGGATTTTAATAGGCAAGGAAATAAGACCAATTTTAATTAAATTACTTAAAATTAAGCAAATAAAATAAAATTTTGAAAAATAAAAGAAAATTTACACGACACATCGGACTACAGATGGTCATCTTCAGGAATGACCTCACTTTTCTTTTTAAAAACCGTTAACCTCTAATAGATATAGAAAACATGGTTTGTCAAAAGCCTTTGTATAGAGGTCAGTGCGTTGAAAATCTGTGTTTATTTTTACCACATCGATTAAGTTCTTTTCAAAGCAATCACGTATAAAGTGATATTTAATTCCGATATGTTTGGTCTTAGGATGTTGGACCGGGTTTTTAGTGACTGCAATTGCAGCAGAGTTATCAACAAAGATAGGTGTAGAAGAGAATTTCAAACCGTAATCCTGCATTTGTTGTTGAATCCATATGATTTGTGAACAGCAACTTGCAGTAGCAACGTATTGGGCTTCACATGTTGACAATGCAACCGGGGTCTGCTTCTTACACTGCCAGGTTACTAATCTTCTCCCAAAGAACTAACACCCTGCTGATGTAGACTTTTAGTTCATCTTGCAGCCGCCGTAATCCGAGTCGCTATACGCCGTAAGCTCAAAGTCATCATCATAAGGATACCACAACCCAAGTGTGGGTGTACCCTTCAGATAACGAAAAATCCTTTTGACCCCAATAAGATGGTTCACCTTAGGCTTTGCCTGATATCGTGAACATAAACATGTAGCATACATGATATCAGGTCGTGAGGCACTGAGATACATGAGAGATCCAATCATCCCACGGTACATAGTGGCATCTACCAAATCACCATTCTCGTCGGATGCTACATCATGGTTTGTAGCAAGTGGAGTTCCAGCTGTAGAAACATTCTCCGTGTCAAACCGACTGAGAATATCACCTACATACTTGGTCTGATGTAGGAAAATCCCATTTGGTGTCTGATCCACCTGTAACCCGAGAAATAACTTCCTCTCTCCCATTGCACTCATCTCAAACTCCGCCTTCATTACTGCTTCAAACTCTTACATAATTCTTCATTCTTCGAACCAAAGATTATGCCATCGACATAGATTTGTACCAGCATTAAATCCCCATTTTTTTCCTTGATAAACAATGTACAGTCAATGACTCCCCTACGAAAACCATGTTTCACAAGATGAGTCGAGAGTTTCTCATACCAGGCCCTCGGAGCTTGATGAAGCCCGTAGAGTGCCTTGTCAAGTTTGTAAACTCTATCCTGATGATATGGTTCCTTAAATCCCTCAGGTTGACTGACATACATTGTCTATCGAGTCTCACCATGAAGGAATGCACTCTTCATACCTAGTTGATAAACTTTGATTTTCATATAAGATGCATAGGCAAGAAAGATGCGGATTGCTTCCATCCTTGCCACGGGTGCAAACACTTCATTGTAGTCAATACCCTCAACTTGTCGAAAACCCTAAACAACAAGCCGAGCCTTGTTTCTGATGATCACTCCTTGATCATCTTTCTTGCATTTCAAGACCCATTTGGTGCCAATGACCTTAGCACCTTTAGGTCTATCCACTAGAGTCAATACACCCAACTTCTTGAACTGAAGAAGTTCTTCTTGCATGGCACTCACCATGCCTCATCATTCAGGGTTTCACTAACATACTTGGCTCAAACTGAGTCACAAAGCAATGATAGGAACCATCATGAAGGTATCCCTTTTCCATCACAGAGGCATAATCAGCTGAGTACAACTAATTTCTGGTTTGAACTCCTGATCTCACATCTCCTCTGACATTATCCAAAGGATGATAGATGTTTAGACATGAGCCAGGAGTAATTGGAACAACCACCTCAGAATCAAGATTGTGAACATTTGGTTCTGGATCTGAGACAATAGAAGTCTGAGGTTCAGGAGGCTCAGAAGCATCACTCTCAGATGCTTGTGACTTATGGTAGTCGGAACCTATTCATCCTGGTTGATCTGATCATTCTCCACATTTTCTTCATCAGAGAAGAGTCATTCACATCAAGTGCTCCCCCTGAGTTGGTTGATGTTTGACTTTATGAACCGGATGGTGTTGAATCTTCAGACGGTGTGGTCAAGACATCATACATCATCTTGTTTGCCAAGTCATCTTCAGAAGTGGAGAAAGGTATGTTGAAGGACTTGAAAAATCCATCATAGTCAAAGAAGTAAGCAGGCCCTTTTCCAGCAGGTGGTGTGGTATATCTCTCAACATCAATGTTACACCACACCTCTACTTGACCCGTTGAGTTGTTGAAAACTCTCTTGTTAGGTATGTTGTATCCTGGACAGATCCCTTCATCAAACTTCTCGCAGAATTTTCCCTCCTGAGTCTTCTTCAGCAGGTTGCACGGAGCACCAAACGGCTCAAGATACTCTAATTTACATTTATGTAATTGTAGTAACTCGTAGCATGTTTTTTCATGGCGTTTAACTACCAGAACTTGATTGAGCGTATAACATGCATTTGCAACTACCTTATTCTAGAATTGAATAGGCAGTTTCGAGTCTACTAGCATAGTCCGTGCGGTCTCTATCAAGTTGCGATTCTTCCGTTCAGCAACACCGTTCAACTGAGGAGTGTAGGAAGAGGTAAATTGATGCATAATTCCCTTTTCCTTGCATTAGGTCTCCATCAATTGATTCTTGAACTCGGTTTCGTTGTCTGAGCGCACTTGTCTTACTTTCAGCTTGTATAAGGATTCCAGTGTAGTTACTAATTCCTTGAAGGACTCAAATGTTTCTGATTTGGACTTCAGATTCATTACCCAAGAGAATCTTGAGTAGTCATTAGTAACTACGTAGTAGTACAAGTCACCTGTGATGCTTCTTGTACTGACTGGACCAAACAAATACATTTGAAGAAGCTTAAGAGGTAGTTCTATGGAATGAACCTTCTTTTCCTTATAAGACTTCTTCAACTGTTTGCCCTTCTTGCACGCAACACAGAAATCCAGGAGTTGGAAGTTTTTGACGTTCACTCCCCTCACTAGATCATTCTGGATCAAGTGATTCATCTTCCTAGGATTAATGTATCCCATTCTCCTATGCCAGGAGATGGAATCCTTCTCAGTAACTTTGGACAAGAAGCACTGAACTTCACGATCTATTGTGGAGGCCTTTGAAAGATCCAAGACATAAAGATCATTATATCTTGAAGCTGACAGTAGGACTTGGTCCTCTGGGATCATGTAGTCCTTCTTCAGAACGTAGCACTCTTTTTTCTCAAAGACTACTTTGAAGCCTTTATCACATATTTGAGAAATACAAAGTAAGTTATTTTGTAATTGTTGGACATAGTTTACCTTGTCAAACTTAACTTTCTGATTTCCCACTTCCCCTTGGGCTGTGATGTACCCGCCTTTGTTTCCAGCAAATGAAACATGCCCTCCTTTGATTTGTCTGACGTTTGATAAGAGAGCTCTATTCTCCATCATGTGCCTGGATGCTTCGCTATCTACAATCCATGTGTTAGTCTCAGCACTATAGCGAACACCCTACACATTCAATGAAAACATTAGTTCAAGTTAGGAACCCAAGCCTTCACTGGCTTAGGATTCCCCGAGGCATCACACAAAATAAACTCAACCCATTAACCATTTGAGGTTGAGGGAAGCTTAGATGTCTGTTTATTCTCATTTTCAGATACTGAGGTGGATTTTTCTTTCCTTAGCCATCTTTGTGTAAGGCCTATTTGTGAAAAATAGACGACTGGCTGATGGGTTGAACTTTGGATTCACTATCCCTTTTAGGAGGCGTCACTGAGTTCCACTTAAAAGATCTAGTTTTAGATGCAGGAAGTTCAACTTTCCTCCTCGGTGTTGATAATAATAACAATTAGACACAATATGACCGTACTCTCCACAGTTGTAGCAAGATCTGCTTTCAACTGTACGGTTTATTTGTTTTTGTGGAGATGTAGGTGTCACACGGACGACCTTATTTTGTTTAGATTTAGGCACTTCTTTGTTAGATGCATGGTCTGGTTTTACAAACTTAATTGCTTTACCTGAGTTTACATCTTTTATTTCTTGATTACCTGGACTTTGACTGATGCTCGTGATTGATTAGGTTTAATAGTCTTTTTGGGTTCTGATTTGACTTTGTTTGAACCTGACTTTAAATTAACCTTTTCAAGCTCTTTTTCCAAGTTAACACAAGGAATTTTTCCTTTCGCCTTTGAAGTGGACTCCTTTTATTTAGTGCCAGATTCAATTGATTTACTTATGGAATCTGGGTCACTAATAAGAGGAGTGGACACCACATGATCTTTGATGGGGTTATTATTAATTGGTTTACCTTTGGTGTTCATCAAGGTCTTAGGTGGTGGCGGAACCACTTTGTATCCCAATCCCTCCCTGTTGTTTCTCTCTCTCACTAAGTGTTGGACAATATGAGATGAGCTTGTCCAACTATGCAGTTTTTGTTTTAAGGAGTTGACTTCTACTTCTAAAACTGCTTTCTGCTTCTTACTGTCCTCTAAGGAGTTAAGATAGTACCTAATGTCATTAGCTTGGTTAAATTCCCTAAGCTGTTTGTTCAAAAGGTCTTTCTTTTCTTTGTAATTGTGCTCATTTTGTTTTAAAACTCTATTAGCTTCAATGCATAGTTCAAAATCCTTTACTAAGCTATCATTATGATCTAATAATCTAGCAAATTTTAAATCTATGCTTTCTCTAAATTTATTAAAGTCAGAACAAGCATGCTTATTAAACAACTGGTCAGTAGTACTTACCTGAGATGTTGAAGAGGAATCAGCCATGTGTGCAGAATTTGTTGTCTCTGGTTCTGGTGATTCTGACATTGATGTAGATTTTTCTTCTTCAGGTAGGTGGTTGACCACAGATGCAGTGTCTTTAGAATTGGACATCGCAAGCTCTACTGCTATGTCTCCCTCACTTGCGGAATCGTCATCTATGTCCTCCACACTAGCTAAGTTGGACTCTCCCGGTGAGACGAACCAAAGCTCCAGTTCTTTCCTTCATCCTCGTTAGCAGTCAAGGCTTTAGGGTCCTTGCTTGATGAAGTAGAACTACTGGATGTGGCTTTGTCATGACGATTAAAGGACGTGAAAGGATTGCCATTACCAGTCTTCTTTGGCTTCACACACTCCCGTTTGAATTGCCCCTTCTCACCATAGTTGAAACAGGTTACCTTTGACTTGTCGAAGCCAAAGGTAGTGTCCTTGGTTGCAACCAAGTTCTGTCTGGTCTTCTTGACAAACATTTTAGCTCATCGGACAGCACTTGCCAAGGCCCATATTATATCAATCCATTCCAACTCCATCTCATCCACCTGTTCATAATCCTTATCTGCCAGGTGGCAATTCCTATCTTTCCAGCAATTAGTCCATCATAGGAGTGGACTAGAGCAGCTAAGAGGTCCATGTGTTCTCTGGCCACCTCAACAGTCACGTTACCAAAGTTCTCAATTTTCAATTTTGCTGCATTGGCTTCTAGTATAATATATTGGTACCCGACGACCCTAACGTTTTGGACCCTGAAGTAGATGCTTGTGCTAGACTAGCTGAGCTTGAGACGAAGGTAGTCTGCAGTGGTGCTCCAGATGTCTTGGCCTGAGGAGTCATGTTGTAAAGTGCTGGATTCTGATCATAGTTGGCCTTTGGGCTCTATACTTCATCCTAAGCTCCTCCTCTCTCAGTTTCAGAATGAAGTCATTTATATCCAACTTCGAGAGCATCCCATCATGTCTGAGATTTGAAACGAAGGAAGCCCATTTCTCTGGTAATCCATCTGCAAAGTTGGATACCTTATCCTCCATCGACGTAGTTACTCCATGAGTGTGCATCTCACTCATCAAGTGGTAGAATCTGTCGATCACATCATCTAGACTTTCCTTTCCCATTGAAGAGAAGTTTTCAAACTCCTTCTTCAAAGCTTTGGCTTTAATGGCCTTGAGTGAGGCATTTCCGTCATACCTCTTCTCCAACGCATCCCATAATTTCTTTGCTTGAGTATACTCCGAATACTGATGGAAGATATCCTTCAGAATAGACTGGGTAAGCAAAGTGTAGACTTTCTTCTCAGTGTTGTGTTTCACCTTTTGTGCATCAGACATGCCACTTAATGTAAGTTAGACACCGTTAGCTCCTACTAGCATGTTGTACCCCGACTTTATAGCCTCCTACAAATTTGTATCTACTCCATTTAAGTAGATTTCGAAACGTTGCTTCCATTGTGGGTAGTCGTCCAATGTTATAAGCTTTGGGGGTTTATTATGAATTCCCACTTCGTTCTCCAATAGCAGTAGATTCTGAATACGAGTGTCTCTACTTTCTGTGTATGCTGAAAACTAGTCCTCCATTCACTTAACTTTACTCTTAAACAAACTGTTTATGTGTGCGAATGAAGGTATGCGATTGGGCTTATTCGGGTGATTGAACTAGGAAAATGGTTCAATCTTGCGACTGAACTAATGCGGATAAGTCAGTTGGCCGAATGAACTAATGCGGTTGAACAGTCCGAATAGGGTTCTTAGTCGTACGAATGAGGATATGAATGAGGCCAATCGTGCGTTTGGGGAATGCGAATGAACTCAGTCGTGAGATTGAGCCAATCGTGCGACTGAACCTGCTGAAGTTTGAAAATTCGCAGGTTAAACGTGTTTTGGCCGCAAAAACTCAAATATTCACAGACCCTAATTGTCGTATGCCGGAAAAAACTAAACTTTATGGTCAGGAAACGTCTAAGACACCGTTTGACACAAAAGGATTGCGTTTTTAGTGACAAAACAAAATTTTTGTATCAAAAACGACTGAATCAACATGTAATCAAGAGCCAAAGTTTTGATACCACTTGTTAGGGGATCGTGTACCGGACGATGTGCTAACTGATTAACGTGTAAACCGAATCAAATAGTGCGGAATCCTATTTGATTGGCGATCCAATCAGTGAGAACGCACGTAAAAACAGTTATGTAATTGAATCTAACGTTAGAATCGATTAGGAATCGATCTACTGCAATCTATGAACTTGGAGTATGATCTTAAAGGTCTCTGGATGGCTAGGGTACGTCTGGAGTTGAAGTGTGTATAATGCCTTTTTTTTCAAGAATTAGGTGGTATTTATAGGTAAGGTTACTCATTCGGGCGACTGAACCATTTGCATGGTTCATTCGCGCGATTAAGCCATGTGGTTGATCCATTCGCACGACTGAGTGTTCAGTCGTGCGACTGAGTCAGTCACATGAAGTTGTTCAGGCGTATGGACTATTTAGGCGCATAGACACTCAGTCGTATGGCCATTCGGACGCATGACCACTGTTGGGGCGCATGGTCCAGTCGGATGCATGAGAACTTCACTTAACCAAGTTTGAACGTATTCATTATTATAACATTATGTATATTAATTCAACCAATCACAAACCTATATTTCTATTCAATATGCGTTACACAACTCATTAATGAAATATTAAACATTATAAATTACAACTAAACATTTACATTTCATTTAGTACCCAAACATTACATAAGTGTAAGTCATTAAAGACATATTACATTAAGTTCAGAAACTAGGACACATGTACCTACATTTGTGCATATTAGTTCGATTATGGGGAGAAAAAATAGGAATTTAACATTAATAAGGAATAAATTATGTATTTAATTACTGAAACACCTATTGAATAAAATAAATATGAATAGTTAAAGAAAAATTTTGATTGGATAAAATTAGTTTTTATGGTTTTCTCAAAATTTATTGGTTTTCTTAGGATCCCTTCTCTACATATATATACATATATATATATATATAATATATATATATATATATATATATATATATATATATACATATATATATATATAGATATATATATATATAATATATATATATATCTATATATATATATATATATATATATAATCTTATATATACATACACATATACATATATATACATATACATATACATATACATATACATATACTATACATATACATATATATATATATATATATATCAGGTTAGTGCCCCGTGTACTACACTGTTAAATAAATAAAATATTAATAGATTTTAAACAAATTATTTCAAAACAAATTTTTAAGTGTCATTTGTAACAATTTATTTATTATAACTTTGAAATTTAATTATTTTTATTTCATAATATTTTTATTTTTAAAAGCCATAGTTTTAAAATATATTGTGTTTTTAAGAGTCTGATATTTTTTGAAAAAAATTATTTTTTATAAAAAAATTATTTCTTTACAAATTGGAATTGTAGAAAGATCTATTTTAAAAAAATATATTTGTAATATGAAAAAAATTAATAATATTATTTGTAGTTAATGTAATATTTATTGGAAGAAAGAAGCGGAAAAATAAAACTTAGTAGCTCTACAATTATGACAAGCGGCATACAAAAAAATTACTGGTATTGATAAATTGATAGATAATTAGATCAATTAATTGTATGCTTTAAAATCGATTTTGGTGAGTCAAAAATTCATAAAATAAAAATCCATTTATTCAAAAGAGTTTTAATTAGAAAGCATTATAATTTCTAAGGAAATATAGAGATAGTAGTGATTGCAAATTGACAAACATAAGTTTAAATGGAATTTAATGTATGATCGATAACTTATATACTAATATTAGAAAGTATATAATCCTTAAATATTTGATACTTTGATTTGATAATCTAATAAATATATTATAGTTGGATTAAATAATATAAGGTTAGATGAATTTTTTATGCATATATAAAAGGTTAAATGTTAAATGGAATTTTAGAAAAGCAATACTGAAACAAAGGAAAATTTATAGATTATTAAGCCAATAATACTAAATATTAAATGGAATTTGAGGAACATTACTGTAGAAGTTGAATTAATATATGGTTAGATGGAATGTTTATGACATAATATAAAAGGTTAAATCAACCCCATAAATTATAATTTAAATTAGTATGTAAGTATGGTAATATATTTAAATAAAATGTTTATTAGTATGGTAAATATTTAATATATTAAAAACGTAAAAATAAAGATGGTCTAAGAGTGTGCCACATGTAAAATTGGTGGTTTAAGAGATTGAAATGTGGCTTTAAAAACCTTGTTTTATTAGAGTTTATAGATATATATATATATATATACATATATACACACATATATATACACACATATATATACACATATATATACATATATATATAGGAATGCATTATATTGAAAACTAAAATTTTGTAAAAAACTAAAGAACAATTTATAGCCATTCATTTTATTCTTATATTTTACTATATATTTAAACTATTAGAAATAATCAAGGGTATAATATTAGTTTAGTTGAAAACCGTTTTTTAGTTTCTAGGACTGGATTATTGCAAATGTGAAATTAATGAATCTTGTATTTATGTGTTATTTAATTTGTCATATGAAATTCATACATGCTTCTTAATTATTAACTAATCGAATAGTTAAGTCTTCTTAATTAATCCATTTTTAAGCATAATACAGATACACAATAATGTGCTCCAAATGGTTGTTTCATCCGAACATTTGCAAGCTATCATATCTATAAGATTTACTATCTTGATTAGGCATAATTTCTTATGATCCTACTGTTCAATTGAACAGTTAAAAGCAACATGAACCCACTTTATGAATATGTTGATGATCATATATTAGAGGTACATCGGAAGGATTTAATATCCTTCTTTTTACACTTATTACAACAAATTTTATATTTCACCTTAGTTAATTTCATCATTTCTTTAATTATGTACACATACTAAAATCTTCCTAAAGTTCTCAAACCACATTTCATTTTTCATGACTACTAAACGACAACAATGATGGAGGTATAGATAGTTGCGAAGATTGAGATCGAATATATTCAAGCGCTAGACTGCAATAGCAAAGTATCAACGTAACCAATACTATAATTCAACTTTACTAGTTATAGCTAGACTTAAAAGTAAATTAATCATACAATAACAAACTTATGATCAAATAAGCATTTAGTAACCAGGGTAGAACCACACTTAGATCTATTTTTTATTCAAAGCAATACATGGATAAAAAAGAAGAAACTGAATTGTGTGAAACAAGGGCTTTTGGTGACTACCAAACAATACATGAACTTTTTAAGTGTGTATGATTATCTTAAACTTTTAAATTATTTAAATCAATTACTTACTCCAACGATAAATTTTTACCGTTATTACCGCACATTAGTATTCATTGATACATGAGAAACTACTGTAGAGATTATAGGAAGAGGCTGATGCAACCCAAACACCCAAAGTCTCTCATGCATGCATGCACATGGGTACTGAAGAGAATGCTTCGGAAGTTTCACAAAAGCAAGAGAAATATTCTAAGTATGAAATCTTCCAAAGCCAAGACCAATATCTTCCGAAGCCAAATATGAAATTTTCCGAAACTTCAGAGACAAGGTCTTCTAAAGCCAACACTTGAAGACAGATTTCTTTCGAAGACTTTTAGTATACATACTTTATCTGATGTACTTTACATAAAGTTGGATACCTTTCCACTGCAACTCTATAAAGTCACCAACTTTCATAAGTTGGTGAAAAGGTCCATACTTTTTGTAACTATACATTGAGGTCTTGAGTTTGTAAAGTTTCTACTTCATGTACTTTATCCTTTTTGTAATAGATTAGGAAGTGAGCTATGGCATGTCATAGTCACTAGTCAAAAGGCAATCTGCCTTTTGACGCTACAATTGATTTTGTTTTGTGTCTAGTCAATTGTATCCGACTGGCCTTCAAAGTATGGACGGCTGTAGGATGTAGTATATATATCTCAAGTGCATGTAACTTTTTGATTATGCTTTGTAACACTTGTAATAGAACTTGAGAATGCATTATATTGCAATCTTGAAAACCATCTCCTTGTGTATCTTGTTATCTTGTTTTGTCTCATATTTACTTGGGTTCTTAGTGTCATTACTTGAGGTTAACCAGTTTCACTATTTGATTAGTTAAGTGTTCTTAACGAACTCTCCTCTTTATGTTGTTGTGTTGTATTTGCATACCCTTCAACGGTCTTGCATTTTGTATTAGAGCATTCCAGGCTCTTGATATAAGATCTCGCCATCTTAAGATCCCTCACACGCACAAACTCTTAACTTATCAAATGGCAGCCATTTCCAAATCTGATATGGAAATTGGAACCATGACAAAGTCCCTACTGATCACTCTTGATGACTTTGACACCTAGTGCCAAAGAATGGAAGGTTTTATCAGGTCTCTAGACTTAAGAATGTGGGAGTCTATTGAAAATGGACCTTACATACCAAGCACCTCTTCTGCTACTGGTGGTGGTATGATTCCCAAGGCTGTGGCTGACTACTCAGATGAAGATAGAAAGAGAGTAGAAATTGACTAGAAGGCCATGACAGCCCTTCAGAGTGCTCTTCCTAACTCTATGTATAGAGGTTTCAAGAAATGCAAAATGGCTAAGTAGCTGTGGGATGCATTGAAACTGATGTATGAGGTTCCTCTGAAGCTAAGGAGAACAAGAAGGATGTCTTAAAGAAGCAATTTGAAATTTTCACCTTCAAGGCTGGTGAAACCATGACTCAATAATACTTTAGGTATGTTGAGATTGTGGATACCCTAGTGGATGGAGGAGTTGCTCTTGAAAACAAAGACATTGTAAGGAAGTTCATGTCCTCACTTCCTAGGCAATGGACACACTACTATGTGGTTACCAAGAGAACTGAGAATATGAAAACTCTCACTCTAACAGAGTTGTATGAGATTCTCAGTGGCTACCAGATGGAGATGAACATGCGAAGTTCATCTGGCAACTCCAACAATCAAATGGGTTCAGCCCTTCATGTGGTTGAAAGGGATAGCATAGAACCCCAACATCATCTCATATGCTACCCTGACAACTCACTAAAGGATCCTGTCATCACCTTCCCTAAGACACCAAGGGAGAAATACACTCAAGGAAGCCCATTCAAAGAGACAAGTTCTTCTAAAGCCTTTATGTCCTCTGATGAAAGTTGCGGCAGCTTTCTTTTCACCCTTAAAGACCTAGACTGTATCCATCCAGATGATTTGGAGTACATTGAGATAGTCCAGCAGATGGCTCTTCTCACTCATAGAGCCAAGAAGTGTTACAAGCGGACAGGAAGAATGTTCCTAGCAGTGCAACCAGTGGAAAGTTTGGACTGGACAAAAGCAAAGTCATTTTTACAACTGTAACTTGATTGGCCACTTTGCAAGGAAGTGTAAGGAACCAATAACAAATGGTGGCCAAGCATAGTCCAGACCAAACTACACTAACAAAGCTACCCAGAATGACAAGCCAAAGCAGCAAGCTGTAGTTGGTGTTGAAGAATGAGGCCTTGACTGGAGCTTTCTGGTGAAAGATGCGTCTCTATACCAAGCACTAATGGCAGATCATGATGAAGCCAAGGTATTGGAGCATCTCTGTACCCCTCAATGCATTGCTAAAGTTAACAGATACAGGTCTTACAACTTAGAAATAAGATTTGATCTTGAGTCCTTAAACATTTTAAAAGCTGATTTTAGAAAGTCTAAAAGTGATTATAAACTAAAGATAGAGGACTTACAGAAAACCATTTTAGTTCTAAAACATGAGCATACAAATTATAGGACTCAGATCAAGGATCTCATAACTAAGCTAACTAAGTGCCAGGCTGAGCTTGTGATCAGCAAATCCAGGGCAGAAAAGTGTGTTCTTGAAGAAGAAGCCTTCAAGAATATGATATCCTCATCCCTGCACAACAAGGTGTGTTACCAAAACAAGCAGGGACTAGGATGTAATGAGATAGCTCCTCCACACACAATCTTGTCTGTAAGATCACCTAGGTGTGGAACTTGTGAAGATGAGCTTCCTATCATAGATCCTTTGAGTGAAGAAGATGAAGAAGTGATAGTGAAGAATCTCTCTGAGAAGAGTGAAGAAGAGGATTCTAAGAAGGGTCATTATCTTTTGGAGGAGAAGAAGAAGACTGTGATGAGCAAGTCTATGAGGAAAAACTTGATCAGAAAGAGCAAAAGAAAAGCTAGGAAGGCAAAAGAGATCAAGGCCACTTTTGATTCCAGGCAGAAACAAGGTTTTATCTCTGCAGGATTTGAGGTGGTGAAGACTGAAGACATCAACCTAAACTCTTCTGCTAAGAGTTCTGGTTCATGTTCAAATCATCTCAGTACCAAGAAAAAGGCTGATTTGTTGTGTACCACAGCTACACAACCTGGACCATCCAACTCCAGGAACAGTTTTCACCCCAAAAGGACTGTCTTAGCATCTGCAAAGCTGAAGGTGGAGAAGGGTTGTGATCAAAATTAGTCTTGCACTCAGAAGAAAACTCTTGGGAAGAAGAAAATAGAATGTGTCATGTGTGAGAGTACCTCTCATCTTGCTAAGGATTGTCCATACAATCCAAAAGGTACTCTTCATATGACCAAGAAAAGGACTTCCAAGAGTTCCAAAAAGATTCCAGCTTCGGAATGAAAATCTATTTCCTTCAGAAGCTCCAAAATGAAGAAGAAGGCAAGTGGAAAATTGCCTTTGGAAGAAAATTTGGTCTCGGAAGAAAGGAATACTTCCGAAGCACTGAAGTCTACTGCAGTGTCTGCAGAATGTTCAGAAGGTTCAGTCATCAGAACTTCTGAAGTCTCAAAAGCTTCTGAAGTGTTGAAGGTCAAGTCCAAACTGCCAAAGGTGGTGTGGAAGTCCAAGAAAGACCAAGTGACTAAAAGTTCTCCATCAACAACAGTTGAAGATGCTCAAAGCACAACTATAGGATCTATTACTCTTGCATTATCTTCTACTTCTTTTATTGAGCCAAAGACAAGTTAGGCTTGGGTTTCCAAATGTAACTAATCATTTTCTTTATGCAGGAACAGCTCAAGACAAACAAAAATATCTGGATCATTGACAGTGGTTGTTCCAGGCATATGATAGGCAATAGGTCACTACTCCAGAACTTTGAAAGGATTGATGGAGGGCCAGTTGCTTTTGGAGGAGATGAAGGTGGTTACATTTCTAGAAAGGGCATGGTCATAAATGGTAAGCTCAGCATTAAAAAGGTAAACTTTGTCAAGGAGCTTGGGTACAATTTTCTAAGTGTATCCCAATTTTGTGATCAGAGTCATAACATGCGCTTTACTGCGCATGAGTGCATTGTTCTCAAGCCCAGGGTGGTCATTCCTCATGAGCATATCCTGCTTAGAGCCCCAGGAAAGGGAACATGTACAAGATGGACTTGCAAGAAACATCTCCCTCTAAAGAAGTTTCATGCTTTCTGTCTAAAGCCAATAGTGATGAGTCTTTCCTAAGGCATAAAAGAATGTGCCATGTAAAATTTAAGAACATGAATAAACTGATTAAGAATGATTGGTAACTAGAATGCTAAAGAAAGAGTTTACAAGTGATGATCATTGTGTTGCATGCCTGAAAGGGAAGCACACAAGGTATCTCATAAGCCTAAGGAAAGAAACTCCATCACTACACCCCGACACTTGTTACATATAGATCTTGCAGGATCGATGTTTGTCACTAAACACTTATGTTTTTCTCTCAAACTCACCTAGAACAACACTCTGGTTAAGATAGAATCAGTAAGAGTTGATCACAATATAGAAAGTAATAAAGAACACAGGAAGTGATTTTCAAGGTACTTTTATATATTGCTTCTCAACTCAATAATACAAGACTCTTACAAGCAGTTGTGTTGATGAGTTACAAAGAGAACCTATATATAATACTTCCTACAGCCGGATATACTTTGATACCAGCTGGGATCCTATAGCTTAAGTCTATACTACAAGACTAAAGTTTAAGATATCTCGGATAAATTCTTATCTGAGATTTGGTAGTCAGGACATGTCCCTGACTTACCTTTTGTCACCAACTAAAGTTGGTAACTTGTACTATCATGAAAAGGTGAACAGTGGAATAAAGTATGGTCAACTGCATGGCTCTTTAGGAAGAAGCCATATAGTATCAGAGGTCTGCTGCAGAGTGTCAGAGACCATACTTGTGTCCACTGGTTCATAGCAGTGTCTTCCGAAGGTTAAATGGCTTCGGAAGAGTAAGTACTTCCGAAGCCATTTATACTTCGGAAGAGACTGCTTCTTCCAAGGCTTGGAGACTTCTTCTTTTCAACATACCTCGGAAGTGGTCTTTAGCTTATTCTTTTAAGACTTGAACTTTGGAAGTATACACTTTACTTCGAAAGTACAGTTCTGTCTTCGGAAGTTGATCTTTCACATTGTCTTCGGAAGAATTCTACAACCTTCGGAAGTTCCATGCTAAGCTTCGAAAGCCTTTGCATGTAGCACCAAAAATTATCTAAGTGACTTAGTTTTGGTTGCATTAGCCTTCTTCTTGATCCAACAAACTCCCCCTAGGCTAATGCTACCAAAACATCACTTGTTTCTGCTTCTTAAAACTTTCAGCACCAAGGAGAGTAAATATTTGTCTATCTCCTTGTTCTTCCCTGATATGGTGTTGAGAAGTTTGTACAGATCCTTGGTAGATAGGAAATCCAGTCTGTCACCTTGGATAACATGTATCCTCTGTTGTTGCCCTCTGAAAAGAGTTAGTTGATGGGAACTGTAATCATATTCCCATCTAACTATAGGTTCCAATTCTGGACCCTCCACAATCTGTAGAAAGGCAGTGCCTTTGGGAGGAGGTCTTTCCTTGTCTTCCTGTCTTCTCAATCTCAACTCTTCTTCAATCTTGGCCTTTGCAGTTAGCTCGGCTAGGTGAAGGCTACTGAGAGGATTTCTGATGAGTGTAGCAGCTTCAGAGTTGGAGGGGTTGGAGAATGGCTTCTCTGCTAACTCAGCAATATCAAATCTGCTGGAGTGTAGCAGAGAGGTCGCACTAAGTCTATTGACTTCGCCATTCTCCCTTTCCACAACAAGTTGTGAGAAGTTTCATCAAACCACCATTGGACTATTTTCTTTCTAGGCACAAGAGACTAAATGGGAATCATGTCCTCTTTCTTAGTGTCCAGCAGAGTCACATGTTCCTTTTATGTTTCTTCTCTTCATCATTTAATGAATCTGAGTTGAGGCCTAGAAGTCTAGCTTCTTGGTCCAGTGTTCCTCTAGGTAAATCAAGAAATTGATCTCTTGTGAGGGAACAGGAGGATCCATCAACATAGGTAATGTTGACAGAATCTTCATCACATGAGACTTCAGTCAAAGTTGTGCAGTTGATGAGCTTGGTCTTGATTACCTTGAAATCCTCAAGAGAGAGATGTTGAGAAGGTTGAGGGGATGGTTTGGATGGTTGTTGGATAGGTTGAGGTTTAGAGGTTCTGGCGATGTATTGGGTTGAAGGATTGGAAGTTTAGGTGGTTGTTGTGAGGGAGAAGATGTGGGTAATGGTGTGGGTTCAGGGGTGAAAGGCTCGGTTTTAATGGTGAAGGGTGAGGGTGAGGGATCAAGTTGTGGTTAAGAGGTTGCAGTGAAGGTCATCCCCTTTACCCTTCTGTACATCTCTTTTCTCTTCCCCATCCGGATACCAGCCTTGATTTCACTGACAATCCGTTGAAGTGTCTTCTCAGACATGGGACCCACCTGCCTGCCAGAGAAGCCATGAGCCCGAAGATAGTCTTTCATCCAGGCCTTTTCACTACGCTTCCTGGTTGTAGTGTCCCTAGCTTTTTCTTCGTTCTTCTTCTTCTCCTTTGCCTTTTCTCTTGTAGCCTTCTTTATTTCTTTCTCCATTTGATCATGCTCTTTGTTGTAGAGCCAGAGGGTCGTCTCATCATTGTGTGGAGAAAGTTCTCGAAGATTAAAGCCTCAGGAGAGTAGGAAATTTATCTTGTCTCTCCTCAGCTACAGCTCAGCCTCCTGTTTTTCTTCTTTTTTTTCCAAGGCCAACCTGGCTTCTTCTTCAAGTTTCAGCTGGGTTGCCTTCTCCAGATTCACCAACTCCTCTAGTGGTAGCAGGAGTGTCTCTTCATTGACAGCTCCCATTTGGATAAGCTGGTCAATAATCTCTTCCCTTTTCTTATTGTTGACAGCCTCCTGAATGGTTGTAGCTGCTTTTGTACTGCCAACTAGCAACTTCTCACACGGAAGTCTTCCTTTCTTCTTAAGTTTCTCAATCTTTTCCTCTTCCTGAAGCTCTTCCGCAGTCATCTTTCTTTTCCCTTTATCTTTTGAAGATCCTGACTGTGGTGGTTCTTGGAGAGTAGATTCTCATTGTGAGAGAGGCAAAGATGGGTCTGGGATGGAGGTAGATTTGGAAAGTCCTCGCTGTTCACCTCATATGCCATTTCAAGGATTGCATCTGTGATGATCAGTTCTTCGAAATTTTAAACAGTCCTTTCGCAGCCTCCATTTCAGCTTCGGAAGATTCAGCTTGTTCTTTCGAGGCTTTAACTTCAACTTCAGAAGTTGGAGGAGATGCAGATTCTGTCCCAACTGTTTCAGTTGTTGGGCCATCAGCCCCATTTCCCCTTCAAAATGAATCTTAGGTTCCATGTGGACCTTAGGTTGACCAACTTCTTCCACAATGGTAGAAGGTGCAGTTAGCCTCTGAAGCTCTTCAGCTCAAAAGTAGAGCATTGCAGCATCTAGGCTTGGCTGATCAGTGAAGGATCTCAACGGAACTTGGTGAAGAGTCTGTAGAGATTATTGAGCATCTTTGAGTTAATTTGAAGAATGACTTGAGATGGCTCAAGCACATTAATGATAGGAGTAGATGAAGTTGAAGTTGAAATGTGGCTCTGTTGTGGGTCCTCAAGTGTTTGTCTCTAAACATTCTCCCCCTTTTTGGTAGTATCATCTTGAGAGCTAGAGGAGCTAGAGGAAGAAGTCAATGAGACCTGAATAGGTACATGCCTAACAGACCTCTCTCTCTGTTTGTTTCTCAGCTAGTTTGGCCTTGAGATTGTCAATCTCAAGTTCCTGAGTGGCGGACCGTGCTTCTAAAGTCCTAACCAAAGATTCAAGGTTTAAGACTTTAGATAGAAGGTCATGAATAAGGAGTTGCATGCTTCCCTTATCTTCTTTTGAAGAATCACGGGGAGATGAGGTAACATACCTGGTATGTTCAGCCTCACCACCAGATGTGGTTTCTTGGCACCTTGGTTTCCCATGCTTAATGATGTCTATTTCAGAGTCATCAAAGGGCTCAGTTGCCATAGACTCAGTCTGAGATGTGTTACCACTATCCACAAGGTCCATTGAGGCACCTTCGGTAGTGGTAGCTGAATCTACATGAGTGCCCTCTATATCAGTGGGACTCACCTCAGTTATAGGTTGCTGATGGGGACTAGAGACAAAGGATTTCTCCAGGCTCTGTTGATCTTGAAGAGGGTGTTGTAGATCAACTTTATTGCCATGGAGAGATGTTATGTCTTCATCAGTTTTGAAGAGAAGGTCAGTAAAAGATAGGGAGGTTAAGCCTACTGACCTGGGACCTTGATCAATGTCTACAAGCATTGAGCCTTGGTGGGGCTGTCCCTAGTTGGCTGTTTAAAAGAGTGTAGATACTCATTCTGAAGGCTGCTGGTTTGGGTGTCGGGCTCCTGCGTTTGAGACTAAGGAGACTCAAAACCCATATTGAGGTCAAAAGAGAAGGATGGAGAGACCTCAGACTGAGTAGGAGCCCATGTTTCCACTCTAGTCCTTTTGGATTGAACAGAAGGGACTTGTTCAATTAGAGTAGATTGAATAAGGGTTCGTTTGGGGCGTCTTTGATATGTGATGGTGATGGGTGGAGAACACAGTGTTGGCATTGTGGTGGTGGTTGCTGGTGTGGATTCATTACCTGTGGGGTGAACAGGGATGTCACCAGGAGCTATGCACTCAATCATACCTGGAAGCAGAGTGGTGTACCTTCCAGTGAAGTTGGTGGATACCTTCTTCAAGGTCTTGAAGATGGTAGGCCACATCTGGGGGATAGTCAGAGCAGCTGCACAGACAAGCATGCTCTGGTTCAACTCATAATTGATGATGTGTTGAATGAATCTAGGATACATATAGAATGTCTCTCTTTGTAGATTCCTAATCAGATTGGTGAACACAAATGTGAGTAACTAAAGTGCAGGCCTCTCACCAGTCCATGAACAAAGCATCCTAGTTCATATGGGATTTGATCCCATACGCCGGACTTGTTGGACAAGCAGTGGAGAACAACATGCAAGAGGAACTTCCAGTTGTAGGAGAAGTTGAACTTGTATACTGTTGACCTGCTTATGTCTCCGCCATATCCCATTAGGATGTAGGTGTTGTCCAAATCTGCCTTAGGGAATTCAGTAGGAGCTCCTTAATCATGAAGCTCTAGATGCTTCCTGATGAGTTGTTCAGTAATTATCAACTCCTGTCCACAAATGCTAGACCTGAGTACTCGAATCCCATTTAGGGTTTCGGCTTGACCATTTCCCCAAAATTCGGCCATGTGGTTGGAGTAAACAGTGGGGTTAACGGTAAGAGCAGTGTAGTAAGGTGATTGGGTGAGAAAGGAGATGATTTCAGAAAAGTCGGCATCTCTTGAAGAATCAAGAAGTGCGACTTGGTTGTGCTGAGGGTTAAGTGCCATTTGGAGAAGGTGAATGTGGATGATTTTGAGCTTGGGTAAAGTTAGAAAGGAGAGAAATTTCTAGGGCAGTAAAAATTGCATGTAAGAAGATGAGATTAAACAGTCGAGATTATTAAAAGAGGGTGGGAATGCGGTAATGGAGGTTAGGATAAGGTGATGTGATGGTTTAGTGGATGAAATGACAGTGGCGGCAAGGTTAAAATCAGTTAAATAATCCAACATCATTAAAAAATCTTTGCTTTTTATAGTGTGGCGCCCAAGAGATTTACGTTACACAATAGAATCTTTCTTCCAAATGTAAAACATTTCCGAAGGTAATTAGTCTTCCGAAGGCAATTCTTACTTCCGAAGCTAAAACATTGCTTCCGAAGGTTAGAGTTGCTTTCTGAGTGGAGAGTTTGCAAACCTCGGAAGTAGATCTGATATGTAATCAATTGCTTCTTCCGAGACCAAAAGTTCTTCCGAGAAGAAAAATTATCCTTTGAGAAATTATGCTTCGGAAGATATAAAAATAACTTCCGAGGGTTAATTTCACTTCGTAAGAAAATTACACTTAGAAAATTTTCAGAAAGATCTTTTGTAACAGGGCTTAAATTGTATTGACATAGGACATTACATATTAAAAGGTTTTCAAAAGAGGTGATCTAATCAATGTTTATCATCCCAATAGCTGTTATGAGATACTTAAATCTTTGCTCATCAAAAGCTTTAGTGAACAAATCAGCATATTGTTCATTTGAGTCAACTTTGATTAGTTTAATTAGATTTTTCTCATGAATATCTCTAATGAAATGGTACCTGATGTCAATATGCTTTGTCTTGGAGTGCTTCACCGGATTTTCAGTAATGGAGATAGCACTGTTGTTGTCAATACGGATAGGAGTACTCATAAAGTTGAATCCATAGTCTAACATCTGATTCTGAATCCATAGCAGTTGAGCACAACAGCTAGCAGCAGCAATGTATTCAGCTTCAGGAGTTGATGTAGATACATAGGATTGTTTCTTGCATTGCATGAGATGATCCTTCCACCAAGAAATTGACATCCTCCTGATGTTGATTTCTTGTCAATATTGCAGCCACCATAGTCACTATCAGAGTATCCATAGAGATTAAAATCCTTATTTTTGGGATACCAGAGACCTAGTTTAGGTGCTCTTTTGAGGTATCTGAGGATTCTCTTAATAGCATCTAGGTGAGACACCTTTGGAGCAGCCTGATATCTTGCAAAAATGCAAGTAGCAAACATGATATCAGGTCTACTAGCAGTAAGATACATCAGAGAACCAATGATTGCCCTATACTGATGTTGATCAGTATCCTCCCCCTCAAGGTCAGGACAAAGGTTATGGTTTGTGGGTCTGGGTGTCTTGGCAGGCTTGCAATCCTTCATTTCAAATCTTTCTAAGATGTTAGAACATACTTAGATTGATTCTTGAAGAACCCTTCCTTCATTTGCTTCACTTGAATTCCAAGGAAAAAGTCCATTTTTCACATGGAACTCATCTCAAACCTTTTCTTCATAATGCTCTGAAAGTCCTTACACATTTGGTCATTCGAAGAACCAAATATGATGTCATCAACATAGACTTGAACGAGCAAGATGTCCTTTCCAGACTTTCTGATGAAGAGAGTCTTGTCAATGGTACCTCTAGTGTAGCTGTTCTTCAAAAGAAACTGAGACAATGTCTCATACCACAACCTAGGTGCTTGGTGCAGCCCATATAGAGCTTTATCCAATTTGCACACATAGTTGGGGTGTTGTGGGTGTTCAAATCCTAGAGGTTGGCATACATAGACTTCCCTATCTATATCCCCATATAGAAATGCACACTTGACATCAAGTTGATAGACAGTGAAATCCTTGGATGCAGCATAAGCAAGGAAGATCCTAACTGCCTCAAGTCTTGCCACTGGTGCAAAGACATCAGTATAATCAATTTCTTCATGTTGTGTGTATCCTTGAACTACAAGTCTTGCTTTCTTCTTGATGATCAAGCCTCTATCCTCTCTCTTGTTTCTGAAAACCCATTTAGTGCCTATTGGTACTTGACCAGATGGTAGTGTACATAGGTTCCATACCTTCTGTCTCTTGAATTGAAGCAGCTCCTCTTGTATTGATTCAAGCCAGCTACTATCTTTTAAGGCATCTTCTACCTTCTTGGGTTCCATCTGGGATAGAAAGCATGAGTACAAGCAGACATTCCCATGATGAGTCTGTCCTCTTGTTCTCACACCCTTAGTGACATCCCCTATGATGTTCTCATAGGATGAGTGTTATGAATCCTAAGGCGAGGAATCACTTCCATTGCAGAGTTAGAACCAAGTTGGACATATTCTGCTCAGGAACTGGAACACTCTATCCAGCTGCTTTTCAAAATCATTCAATGAGGACTGATTGAATGAGTGAGAAACATCATCAATGGTGGCAGTGTAGTAGTATTAACAATTTCCCGTTCCTTCAAAACACTACTTCCATTTGCCTGGTGTTGTGGTGGATCACCTGATGAGTTTTGAGGCTCAGTAAGTGATTCACTTGTAGAAGCTTCACAATTCCTTGATATAGTCAAGCTATCAGATCTGTGAATGGTGGAAACTTCGTTTGTTACAGCTCTTGGAGAATCTAGACTAGGTCTGGGTAGCTCAAACAGTTGATCATCAGCACTAGCATCAGCATCATTTTGAGCTCCTATTCCAACTGAAACATTCTCACAAGAATGTTTAGAATAGTTTGGAAACAATTCTAAATGAAGATATGATCTAGGCCATTCCCCTAACACAAGGAGTGTGCTCATTAACAACTATGTTGGATGACCTCAAATTGTTGATTCTTAATGTTGTATACTCTATAAGCTTTCGAGCTAGAAGAGTACCCGAAAAGATAGCATCATTTGACTTTTTAGCAAACTTTGCTAAATTGTCTTTTGTGTTAAGTATGGTACACCTGCTACCAAAGGACCATAGAAAGCCAATGAATAATGGCCTCTTGTTCCATAGCTCATAAGGGGTTTTTCCATGGGCTTAACTACAAGAACTCTATTCTGCACATAGTATGCAGTGTTGACTGCCTCTGCCCAGAATGTTAGAGGTAATTGAATTAGCTAACATAGTTCGAGCAGCCTCAATAAGTGTCATGTTCCTCCTCTCAGCAACACCGTTTTGTTGAGGAGTTCTGGGAGCACTATATTGTATGGCAATCCCTTTTGAGTTACAGAATGAGTCAAGAACGAAATTCTTAAGCTTAGTCCCTTGATCACTTCTAATGATTTTAACCTTGTGATCAATTTGATTTCTATATTAAGAATAAAAGATTTTAGTGTTTTAGCAATTTCATCTTTAGTTCTTAAAAAGAATACCCATGTGAATCTTGTAAAATCATCAACTATCACAAGGCAATATGATTTCCTTCCAATGCTCATTATACTTGTGGGACCAAAAAGATCCATGTGCAATAAGTGTAATGGAGTAGTGATAGAGTTAACATATTTGGATTTATGAAATGTCCTGTGTTGTTTCCCTTTCAGGCATGCAACACAGTTATCTTTGCAGAAAGACTCCTTTTTAGGCAAACCATGTACCAAGTTATTTTTAGCCAATTTATTCATTGTCTTAAAATTTACATGACATATACGTTTACACCACTATGTTGACTCATCACCATCAGCTTTGGAAAGAAAGCATGATACTTCACCCATTGGGGAAGCATTGTTCATATCAAGCTTGTACATATCCCCTTTTCTAGGAGATCTAAGAAGCACCAATTACGGAGGAATTGTCATCCCAGGTTTGAGGATAATGCACTCATGTTCTATGAAAAGCATTTGGTGCTTTTGATCATAGAATTGAGAAACACTTAACAGATTGTGTTCAAGCTGTTTGACAAAGTGAACTTTGTCAACTTTAATTTACCATTGGATATACTCCCTCTGCTAGAAATATATCCTCCGGCCTCACCTCAAATTGGACAGGACCTCCATCATAGTTCTGAAACTATTGAAAGAGAGATCTGTTCCTTGTCATGTGCCTGGAGCATCCACTATCTACAATCCATACATTATCGTTCTTTCATATGGATGTCCCTGCACATAAGATGAGATTGTTAGTTTTGTTTGGAAGCCCAAGCCTTGCTAGTCTTGGGTTCTTCCAAAGATAATGACATAATTGAACGAAATGTTATGCATGGGGGTTCAATAGAGGTTGTTGAAGAAGAGGTTTGGACTGCAGCATCTTCCTTGATCTTCCAGTCCATCCTTTGGTTGATCTTGGAAGATGAGCTTGTTGAAGCTTTAGTAGCATGGCTATCTTCCGAAGCTTCTTTCTTTTCGGAAGAAGTCTTCACCACCTTTTCTTCTGAAGCAGTCTTCTTATGGGGAGGTTTCAAGGGAGCTTTCTTGTTCTGCTGAACTTTAGTAGCTTTTTCTTCCGAAGCCATTTTCTCTTCGGAAGAAGAGTTTCTTCCGAAGCAACCTGGCTTCCGAAACTAGCTTTTCCTTTTTCATCACTTGAACCGTTTGAAAAGGTCCAAATGTGAAACCTTCCTTGACTCCTTCTTTTCTAACATTATTTGCATAATGTGTGCTTGCAGGATTGTAGTAACAATATTTTGCCATGTGGATTTGCAGACCACATATTATGCATGCAATGTTAGTTCTTTGGGAATATGAGGGTTGCTGTTTCTTGAGATTCTATTCTTCATCAGCAATTTTTCCCTTCAACTTCTGATCCTTTGGCAGGACAGAAATGCAGGTATTACACTTCTTTCCTGAATTAGAAGTACCTAACACTTTGAATCCAGCTGAGATAAAGACTCCCTTTTGCATTGGGTCAATCTTCAGCTTGGACTCAGCCATCTTCTTAGCAGTTCTCCTAGCAGCTTTAGCTCTGCTTCTTCTGGCCTTAGTGGTTAGGATTTGTTCTTCACAGGAGGAGATGGGTACATCTACCTGTTCCTTCCCTGTGACCACTATTGTTGCTTCATCATTCAACTCTAGTGACGAAGGGTCAGCAATTGGAACCTCTTGCTCCTCAGCACCACATCTAGGCTATCTAATAGACTCATAGGAGTGTGGTGAGCACTTTCATTGGCTCCCAACCCTCCTTTGTTATGATAACAGAGTTTGGAGTGACAGGATGATGCAAGAATAGCTTGGAAGTTTTGCTCAGAGATAGCATGCTTCCTGGCCTAAGCCTCAGTAGTGACAAGCTGGGCTTGAGCCTCAGACAATTTGGATATCAGATCTTTGATTTGAGTCTTGTAGTTAGTGTGTTCATGTTTTAAAAGAGAAACAGTTTTCTCTAACTCCTCAATTTTCTTTTGATAGTCAAATTCAGCTCTTTTAAAATCATATTTTAAGATATTTAAAGACTCAATATCAGATCTGATTTCCATATTGTAATCCTGAGAGAGTTTAACTTTAGCTATACAGGCTAGAGTGCAGAGATGTTCATATACCCGGGCATCGTTAGTTCCGGCCATGAGAGCTTGAGCAGGAGTCACATCCTGTACCATGAAGCTCTAGTCAACTTTTTGAGCCATTGCAGCTGTTTTAGTTGACTTTTCAGCGGGCTTTGAGGTTGAGGGATGTGTGGAGGCTTGTGGGGTTCCCGGATTGGTCTTGGGAGCCTTGCATTCCCTTGCAAAGTGACCCAGTTGGTTACAGTTGTAACACTTTGCTTTGGTCTTTTCAAACCCGAACTTGCTAGTAGTTGGGTTTTGAGGGAAGTGCCTTCCAGTTCTCTTAAAGAACTTCTTCGCTTTGTAAGTTAAAAGAGCCATGTGTTGGACAATGTCCACGTACTCTACATCATCTGGATCGAAACACTCAAGATCATCAAAGCAGTATTGAAAATCATCAGAGTGTCCACTTCCTGAGACAAAGGCACAACTTTCCTGAAAGGAGTTGTGTTGAGCCTGTTAAGACCTTGGAGTCTCAGGAAAAGTGATGTAAGGTCCAGAAGAGCAGGATGGCTGTCAGGTAATGTTGAGGTTGTGGGGGTAATGAGCGTTCTGCAACCATTAATGCGTTGCTAGCAGGAAGACTCATGGGTCTGCTTGTTTGGTGGCCCTTCTTACTCTCCATCTCTAGGCGATATCCATCAAGGATGCCATGGAGTTCAGTCATGGTGAGAGTGTTTAAGTTCTCTGTCCTCTTGATGGAGACATAGTAGAATGTCCACTCGTTTGGAAGAGCACTCGTGAACTTTCTAGTAAGATCTCTAAGTTCAGGAGTGATCTTCACAGACTGAAGAGAAAAGATAAGATCCATGTACCTAAAGTACTGTTGGCTGAGGGTCTCTCTAGCAATATGAGTGAAGTTCTCAAACTGTTGCTTCAGCGAGTCATTCTTTGAATCATTAGAGCTTGAGTACATCTGAGCAAGTGCATCAAACAATTCTTTGGCAGTCGTGCAATGCTCGAATCCCACCATAATGGAGTTCGGTATTGCAGTCATGAGAATGGTCATGGCATTGCTATCGATGTCCATCTTCTTTCTGTCTTCATCAGAGTCATCCTCCACAGCCTTTTCTATCATGGCACCGTTTCCACCAGGTGATGCCACCTTTGGTTTATACGGGCCATTGACGATGGAGTTCCATATCTTGATGTCTTGATATCTGATGAAGCCTTCTATTCTCTTGCTCCAAGACCTGAAATTTTTAGGAGTAACATAAGAGCCTTTGTCATGGTTCCCATCTCTACCTCGGACTTGTTATGGGCCATTAGAGTGAGTGGGTTGTAGGGAGGAGTGAAAAACAGGTTGATTTGGATGGTTAGATCACGCAATCAAGAGGCTGAGTAGCTCTGATACCAATTGCAGGATCGATGTTTGTCACTAAACACTTATGTTTTTCTCTCAAACTCACCTAGAAGCAGTTGTGTTGATGAGTTACAAAGAGAACCTATATATAATACTTCCTACAGCCGGATACACTTGGATACCAGCTGGGATCCTATAGCTAAAGTTTATACTACAAGACAAAAGTTTAAGGTATCCGGATAATGACTTATCTGAGATTTGGTAGTCAGGACATGTCCCTGACTTACCTTTTGTCACCAACCAAAGTTGGTAACTTGTACTATCATGAAAAGGTGAACAGTGGAATAAAGTATGGTCAACTGCATGGCTCTTTAGGAAGAAGCCATACAGTATCAGAGGTCTGTAGCGGAGTGTCAGAGACCATACTTGTTTCCACTAGTTCATAGCAGTGTCTTCTGAAGGTTAAATGGCTTCGGAGAGTAAGTACTTTCGAAGCCATATACTTCGGAAGAGACTGCTTCTTCCAAGGCTTGGAGACTTCTTCTTTTCAACATACTTCGGAAGTGGTCTTCAGCTTATTCCTCTAATACTTGAACTTCGGAAGTATATACTTGACTTCGGAAGTAGAGTTCTGTCTTTGGAAGTTGATCTTTCACATTGTCTTCGGAAGAATTCTACAACCTTCGGAAGTTCCATGCTAAGCTTCGGAAGCCTTTGCATGCAGCACCAAAAATTATCTAAGTGACTTAGTTTTGGTTGCATTAGCCTTCTTCTTGATCCAACAGATGTCTTTGGCCCCACCAGTCTAATGAGTCTAGGAAGGACCTCTTATTGTTTGGTGATCACAGATGACTTTACAAGATTCACTTGGGTTTTCTTCCTTAGAACTAAGGATGAGACCCCTGAGATTCTGAAGAATTATATCCTAAAGATTGAGAATCAATCTTATCACAAGGTCAAAATCATAAGATGTGATCAGAGAACTGAATTCAAGAACCAAATCCTTGATACATTTTGTGATGAAAAGGGTATTACAAGACAATACAATGCTCCCAGGATTACTCAGCAATATGGTGTTGCTGAGAGGAGAAACATGACACTGATTGAAGCTGCAAGAACTATTTTGTCTGACTCTATGGGCAGAGGCAGTCAACACTGGCTACTATGTGCAGAATATAGTTTTAGTAGTTAAGACTCATGGCAAGACTTCTTATGAACTTTAGCATAAGAGGAAACCTTTCATTGGTTTTCTCAAGTCATTTGGATGTCCTTGCACTATCTTGAATACCAAAGATCAAATTACAAAATTTGCTGAGAAAGGAGATGATGGACACTTCATTGGATACTCTTCTCAAGCTAAGGCTTATAGAGTATACAATCTCAGAACTAGAATTGTTGAGGAGTCAGCCAATGTGACTTTCAATGAACACACACCCTATGTGGCTGAATCTGGTCCTGATTGGCTATTTGATCTTGATTTAGTTACCAACTGTTTTAACAAATCTTGTGAGAATGTTTCAGGATCTACAAATATCTTACCCACAGGTGATCCTGACCTAAGATTTGAGCTTCGGAGACCTTCAAGCCATACATCTTCAGCCCTAGTTGCAACTACTTCTGCAAATGAGGTTTCTATCAGCACCACAATGACAAATTCAGCTGATACATCTAAGATGCCTTCAAATTCTAACTCAAAGGCTCTACAACCAGATAAAGATACTTCAAATGTAGAAGAAAAGAATGGTGGTGGTGATAGTGGTCGGGAATTTCTTGATGCTGATAACCACTCAATAGATGACAACATAATTGATGTCACACACTCATTGGATCAAGTCTCTCTTGATAAGTTTGTTGATGTAGTGGGAGATACATCAATGCCAGAGCTAAATTTCTATAATTTAGATCTCTCTCAACAACTTGTTGTGATCCCTCAACTAAGGGTCCACAAGTCCCATCCCATTACAAACACATTGGAGATGTTGACACAGGGATAAGAACAAAAGGACAAACCCATGAAGCAAATTTTTGTCTTCACTCTTGTTTCTTATCTCAGATAGAGCCAAAGAAAGTTGATGAGGCTCTAAAGGATGGAAGTTTGGTTGAAGCTATGCAAGAGGATCTACTTCAATTAAAAGACATAAAGTTTGGAACCTGTGTCCTCTTCCTTATGGGAAGACTACTATTGGAACCAAATGGGTGTTTAGGAGCAAGAAGGACGGAAGATTCATTGTCATCAAAAACAAAGCTAGACTAGTGTTCAAGGATACACACAAGAAAAAAGAATTGATACACTGATGTCTTTGCTCCTATAGCAAGACTAGAAGCTATTAGGATATTATTGGCATTTGCTGCATCCAAGAACTTCAAGGTCTATCAACTTGATGTCAAGTGTGCTTTTCTTTATAGGGTGATTGATGAGGAGGTATATGTCAAACAGCCACCTGGTTTTGCAGATCCTGATCATCCTGATTATGTCTGCAAGCTTGATAAAGCTCTTTATGGGCTGCATCAGGCATCGAGGAAATGGTATAAGACTCTGTCTCAGTATCTCTACTAGCATGGATACAGAAGAGGAACTATAGATGGAACTCTCTTCATCAAAGAATAGGGAAATGACATAATGCTAGTTCAAGTGTATGTAGATGACATCATCTTTGGATCAACTAATCCAAAGTTCTGCAAAGACTTTGAGAAGCTAATGAAGGATAGATTTGAAATGAGTGCCATGGAGGAACTCAATTTCTTTTTGGGAAGTGAAGCAAGTTGATGATGGTATCTTCATTAGTCAATCAAGTATGTTCAAGACATACTCAAAAGATTCAACATGACTGACTGTAAGATTTCTAAGACATCCATAGCTAGAAATCACTCCCTTGGACCTGATCTTGAGGGGGAGTGTGTAGATGAACACTTATACAGGGCTATGATTGGGTCTCTTATGTATCTTACAGCTAGCAGGCCTGATATCATGTTTGCCACATGTAAAATTGTGCAAGATATCAAGCCAACCCTAAGATGTCTCACCTTATTGCTATCAAAAGGATTCTAAGATACCTCAAAGGTGCTTCAACACTTGGTCTATGGTATCCTAAGAATTTTGACTTCAATCTGTATGCATATACAGAAAGTGATTATGGTGGTTGCAACATGACTGCAAACTCTACATCTGGGGGATGTCAGTTTCTTGGTGGAAGGGTTGTCTGATGACAATGCAAAAAACAATCCTATGTCTCTGCATCAACTTCTGAAGCTGAATACATTGCTGCTGAAAGATGCTATGCTCAAGTGCTTTGGATTTAGAATCAGATGCTTGACTATGGATTGAACTTCAAGGAGACTCCCATTCACATAGACAACAACAGTGCTATCTCTATCACTAAGAATCATGTGTAGCACTCAAGGACAAAACACATGAACATCAGGTATCATTTAGTTAGAGATAATTTTGAAAAGGGATTAATTAAACTTGTCAAAGTTCACACAAATGAATATTATGATGATCTATTTACAAAGGCTTTTGATGAATAGATATTTAGATATCTAATATCAACTATTGGGATGATAAACTTTGAGTAGGATTTTCTTAAAACTTATTATTATTCTTTCTTAAAATCTGTGTGTCCTAAGTTGTCTAGTTTATCACCTTCATAAGCTCTTGTTTTCTTTGGATGAAAACTTTTTGAGAACTTTCCTTAGAATTCTAAAAATTTTGTTTCTTCGGAAGAAACTTATGCCTTTAAAACAGATAACTGTCCAAGTAATTTTACCTTCGGAAGAAATTTCTGAAATATCTTCCGAAGCTTAGGCACTTATATGTTTTCAAGGATAACTCTCTTCCGAAGCAAATTAACTCTCAGAAGCTTTGTTCCCTTGAACAAACTTTCAAGTCTAAATTTCTCTTCCAAAGCCAAAATTCATAGGAAATTCTTCCGAAGTCATTTTAGCTTCGAAAGCTTTTTCATTAAAACTTCTTAAGATAAATTACCTTCGGAAGCTTTTTGACTTACAAGAAAACTACTTTTTGAGCAAAAGCAAACTACTTGTTTAGAGGTGGGACCGACTTATGGATTTCAAAGTTTATCCTCTTTCATTAACTTTGTCCTATAAACCCAACGGTTTCCTCCTCTTTCTATCATCTCCTTCTTTCCGCCAGACCTAAAAACCCAAATTTCTTTCTGAATTCACTTTCTTTCATATTTCTTCCTCCTTAAACTCTCTCAAAAAATGGCCAACCTTCATCACAGAAATGACCCGAACTTTTCCATGCAGTTACACAGGCAACACAACCAGGTTGCTCTGTTACACTCTAAGCAAGATCCTCATTTCTCATAGGTTTGTCGTTTCTTAGCTTTGTCTAACTACTTCACCTCCTTAACCATTAATCCTACCCTTTATGAGGATCATCTGCTAGAAATTTGGAAGACCTGCCAAGAGGTCATCATGGATGGGGAGAAGGTACTTTCTGCCACAGTGCAGGGGTGAACAGTCTTCATCACTGCGGCCATCATCAACAAGGTGAGGTTTTCTTCCCTAAAGAAGCTATTAACCAGTCCTTTATGCAGATGGGCTATGAAGGAGACTTCTCTGTCAAGACCTTCAGAAAAGGGAAGGTCTTATCCCAATGGAAATTCCTGCTCCATGTAGTTATCCACAGCTTATCAAACAAGCATGATGGATGGGACCAAATTCCTGAAGATCTCTCTTTCATTGTTCATGGTATGGTTTAGGGAATCAAGTTCAGGTACTCTCAATTTGTTTACACTAATATGCTTGCAAACTTGGACTCCTTAGAGTACTATATGTTCCCTAGATATGTTCAATACATTCTTAACTATGAACTGGGCTCACAGTTGAGGGGAACAGGTAATACTCTTAAATTGGAATAGATGAAGCCCGACATCTTTAAAATATTAAGAAAGCCCACTGTTGGCTTCTCTGGGGTAGAAATAGCCCTTGTCCTAAAAATGTTAGACCTCATTGCTTAAGGTGACAACCTAGCAGCACTAGCTAATGCTGAACCCACACCTTCTACATCCAACCACCTTAATAGCAACTAATCACCCTCACCTACCAAAGAAGACACAACGAACCCCTACTTAGACTACTCAGTCTGTGCAGGCCCCTATATACTCACCCACACAGGAAGAAGTGGACACTGGAGCTCCCACTTCTCCTGAGGAGAAGACCACTCCCATTCCTTTAATGATTAGTGCTGAGGTTCCTCATGCTCAGCCTGATGAGCTCATAAGCCCAAATGCCTTAAGCCATCACTCTGAGTCTTAACACTCAAGTGATCAACCTTCAGGGGACAGTTACCATCCCCAGCCTTTGGACTTAAACCAACCAATCCCCAACCTTGAGTTCTATATTGATAAAGATTTAGGTTTTAATGAGTACCATGATTCTTTCTTCTTTTCCCCTACTCAAAGAGAGATGAATGCTCCTGAGTCTCCTACTTCTAGCCCACATCAGTCACCCATTACTGAGGTGGACACATCTAAACCTGTTCAGGATGTCCATATGGAAGAGGCTCTCACTTTTGCAAATTATTCCATCATTAAGACCTCAACCATGGCAACTATGTCCATTGCCACCTCAACTGAGGCTACCAGTGAGCAGAGGAAATCCATCAGCCAAGAACTTGAAGCTGGTGGTGAGAGTGAGGACTTTGGTCCAATTCTCTCATCCCCCAATTATTCTTTTGATGAAGATGAGGGGAATTTGAGACTAAAGGTGCAAAAACTATCACAAACATGCACCTATTTAGTCTCCAAGGTTAGTCATCTTGAATCTCAAGTGACTACCTTGCAAAACAGGGTCAAAGATCAGCAACTTGAGTATCTTATCTAAAGACAAACTAGCTGAGAGACCTTTAAAAGGAGCTCAACCAGGAACACAAGAACATGTGAGTGTGATTGACCTAACTCCTAGCTCACCTATGCAAGTAGATGATGCTACCAAAAAGGGGGAGGAAGTCATTACTGTCATACAACCTGAGAGTTCTTCAGAGAGTGTGGACATTGAGGACTTACCATCCTCACTTGTAATTGTGCACACTTAGCAACTTGCTCAAGTTCACATTGATGTGGACTCTATAGACTCCTATATACAGAGTCTGTTTGAGGGAGGAATACCATGGGCTATGTCATCTCCACTAACTTCAAATCACATCATTGGGTGGAGATATGACAGCAATAGAAGAGCCCTCATCATTTGTAGAGTTCAAGGGCAGCAAGAGGTCTTTACCTTTCAGACCTTGAACTTCTATGAAGGTCTGGATCTAGTCAACATGCCACTTGTCAATCAAAGCCAATCAAGTCAAGCTGACAAGCTGGCTCAAAGAATCCAAGACAGGATCACTGCAGAGTTTAGCTTCAGAAGGAGACTAAGGCAATCAAGCAATGCCATCGGTCAACTAGATGTTGAGGCAGACCCTAAGATTAGTTTCATAAGGGAAATCTTAACTGAAGGCCTAGTGGCAGAACTGAGAGCCATGTCACATCATCCTCAACTGCTATAGAGATTCATACCCTTTTTGAGACACCTGTTGGTGAAGGTGCTTCTCAACCTCTCTCTGGCCAGAGCTTAGAAGCTACATCAAGCAATGAAGGCCAAAGCTCTCTCCACCCTGAGTCACAAAGGTCTGTGAGTGACAAAGGGAAAAGAAAGATGACATTTGAAAGATTAAGGATGAGGAGAGAGAGAGAGAGGAAAAGGAAGCTGAGGGACAAAGTTCCTCTTCTGGTTCTACAAGACTCATGGAAACTACTATCCGGACTGCCCCTAGACCAAACATTCAAGATGATGAGTTGAGCGCAGTCAGGATCAATTACTTGCAGACCAAGAACTATGACATTGATAATGTCATTTCTCTCCCCTTAGAGGAATTGAATGAACTAGTTGACATGGAAAGTTCAAAGGAGAAGAAAGAGGCAAAAGATGTAGAGCTACTAGTACATATCAAATTAGAAATAAGAAAGAAAAGATTGTATAAGCATTACTCTCTCCCCAGTTCAAGAAAGTCCTGCACATGAGGATGTGGTTCAACAAGAATCTCATGTAGACAAAGAAGAAGACAGGATCAAAATGATCAACTACCTGAGTGCTACAGGCCTCTATCAGGCAGATGCACTTCGTCCCTTATCTTATGACTATGTTGATTTTGCGTATCTCAAAAAATTCAAACTTGAGATAGTCAAGAAAAGAAAGACCACTAAAAGGAAGCTAAGGGAAGAAGCTGTTAAGTCAAGAGCCATCATCCAGAAGAGCATGAAGAAGTCTGCAGACAGGCAGAGGATGAAGAGCTTCTTGAAGCTGTATGGATTCTCCGGAAGGAGACTTGGCCCTATGTCTCTATCCACTATGGATGAGCATATCAGGGTAATCAAGCAGAAGATAAAGAGTGGAAAGCTGATAAACTTACACTCCCCTCCAAGTCAAGCTCCACCTGAAGTGGAGGTTAAGGTTGAACAACCTGAGACAACACAACCTAAACCTCCTGCTAAGACTCAGCAAGCTTCATTTTTTAATCCACAGCAGGGTTCTGTCCCCTCTCAATCTAACCCTGTGAGAGAGGAAAACCCAACTGAGAAAAACAAATAAGATCAATCAGGTGATGCAGGCCGGTCTTCTCAATTAAAAGGTTCAAAGAGGAGAAAAAGGATGGTTTCCAAACCAAAGCAAATGAAGAAGAAGAAGAAAAAAGCAAACATCTCCAAACCTCAAGATGAGTCAGAACATCCAAAGGATGTGCAAATAGAGGATGCTACACCAACTCTAATTCAAATAGCTCCTCTAGCATCAGGAAGACCCATCTTGTCCTGGACATACACTACAAATCTAGAAATATGGCATGTCATTAGAGATCATGGCATTGAGGATGTCTACACATGGCAACACATGTTCAATCTACCTCTACATGATATCTTTGACATGAGAAATGTTAGGATCATGTATTGAACAAAATACAAACTGATTAACGTGTATACCAAATCAAATAGTGCAGAATCCTATTTGATTGGCGATCCAATCAGTGAGAACGCACGTAGAAACAATTATGTAATGAATCTAAATGTTAAGAATCGATTAGGAATCGATCTACTGCGATCTATGAACTTGGAATAGGTTCTTAGAGGTCTCTAGACGGCTAGGGTACCTTTGGGAATCGAAATATTCAAAGTGTTGCATTTTTCCACGATTTAAATGGTATTTATAGGGTAGGGTTTCTCAATCGTGCGACTAGACCATTTGCATGGTTCAGTCGTGCGATTGAGCCATGCGGTTGATCCATTCGCACGACTGAGTGTTCAGTAGTGCGACTGAGTCAATATCATGTTTCAATCATGCGACTGACCCAGTCTCCTGGTTCAATCATGTGACTGAGTCATTCGCATGAAGTTGTTCATGCGTATGGTCCATTAGCATGGGCCATTCGCATGATAACTTCATATTACTAAGTTTGAATGTATTCATTATCATTACATTATTTATGTTCGTTCAAAAAACCACAAACCTATATAATCCATTCGATAATTGTTAAACAACTCACTAATGAATATTAAACATTATACACAACCAAACATTTTCATTTCATTAAGTACCCAACTCTTACATAAGTGTACGACATATTACATTAAGATCAGAATCAAGGTACACATATATCAACAAACTCCCCCTTAGACCTAGATTCATCTATTGTCTTACATTCTTTATAACCTCCTTGTAGTTCTTGTACTTCTTGTACTTCTCCTCTCTTGTGACTCTTGCATGTATTTCAAATGCAAAGCAGAGCCGTGTCACATTTTGGAATGGGAGGGCTTGAATAATATCCTGCGTGTCATAGAACAGTGGCCACTTGTATAGAGTGTAGACATTATTAGCTGACAAGTTGGTAAGCCACATTACCCTAATAGTATCCATTCTGCCCTCTTTGTTTAGAACTATGACAGCTTCCCCTGTTCTCCAATCATAGTACCACCACTTAAAGTGTGGAGTGAAGTCCTATGGCATTTCCCTGAGAGGGATTCTTGACATTGTGCGTGGAGGACTCCACTTCAGCACTATCTTTGGCTTTCCAGTTATGGGATCAACTTCAGACCGTCTGATATACCTCGTAGGTTGTTGAGGTTTGAAGTTGACCCACATGGTGTGGTACTCTTTTTTCAAGGCAGCCTCAAACCAGCCTGACATCTTTCTCGGGTTAGCGTATAACAGCTTCAGTTTAGCCAGCTGGTTGAGCTCAAAACCAGGTAGAGACTTTAGATCATGCGGGAATCTAAAGTACTCAATACCCTTATCTCTCTTTACCGCGTATACATTAAGATCATCAAAATAGGCCCACGTGGTAATCTTTCCTGACACCTTGTGATGTTTCTTCACTTTGTAGAGCTTGGTGTAGACATTCGGTTTAGAAGCAGCGCGTTGGGCTTGGATCTCCTCAAAACATGCAACACATTCAGCCTTTCTGATATGAACATCGGTGTTTGAGGCTTGGGCTTGTTCTTCAACCTTCTCGGACTCTTGCTCCATCTCATTTAATATCTCAAATGTATCACTAACCAGGGAATCACCCAGATTGGGGACCACATTTCCCTCTTTGTCAGCGTACTCGAGATAGTGCTCTATAGTGATGTCCTCGATCTCTATCTCATCAATGTCGTTCAGCTCATCGTCACTGGTTTCTTCAAAAGTTGGAGCGTCCTTGACAATCTCATTGGGATTGAGCTTGAACATTTCTGCCAGTTGCTCACCAGCAAGATCATGAATTATTTCCCCTTCTTTAGGGATGTAACTCACTGATCTCCTAACAATCCCTTGCAGATCAAGAATCATACTTAGTTGAGTCTTGACCTGCTAAAGGGGAGCAACGTCGTATTCGTCTTTCTGGAAATTTGGATCTGATTGATTTATACATGTAACACAGCAATCATTAGTTAATAATCAAAACAGAAAGCATCAACATTAAATATAAACATTCATTACATTAATTTGATACAAGATTCAAATACATATGATTTAATTAACATAAGCAACTAAGTATTACTCTTGTCTTGTATCATGTGCTCCTCTGCTGACGGGGCTGATGTGGAGGCACCTTGGTCTTGAGTCCTTTTGCTCCTCCTTTCACTTGCAGATATGGCACCCGCAGCAGAAGTATCATCATCATCATCATCACATCATCATTAGCATCATCACCAGCATCAATATCATCTCCTTACTCATCACCATCATCATCATTATCATCATCACTGTCAACATCATCACCATCATCTCCATCTCCCTCTTTGATCTTTAGTGGCTCCTCTTTAGATCCTTGAGCCTCAGCATGATGGTCTAGTTAGTAGTATCCAACTCCTCTATCCTTTTGGCTGATTGGACATGTTTCTCTCTAGAGTTAGGACATCTCTGAGCTCTGTGCAGCAATCTGTTATGCCTGCTGCTCAATCAACTGAGCCTGTTGAGATATCTGCTGAGGTTGTGCAGTAGTAAGATCTACTAGCTGACGAATCTGGGCAGTCTTCTCGTCATCGGTTGCCAACAGCTTCAGCACCATACGGTTAAGTGCCGAGAGTTGTTCCTCGACCCCACTCAGAGGTAGAGAGGATCCAATAGGAAAGATGTGTAAGATGACGGTCCTGCTGGATGGCTAGTGGTGGTGGTGGTGGCAGTGGTGAAGATTGGGGGTGGTATAGATAAAGGTGGTGGTGGAGGAGTTAAGATTGGGGGTGGTATAGATGAAGGTGGTGATGGATGAGTGAAGATTAGGGGTGGTATAGATGAAGGTGGTGGTGGAGTGGGTGTGGTAGTAGTGGTAGTAGGTGGAGTGGTGGTAGTGGGTGGAGTGGTAGAAGTGGAGGTCGTAGTGGTGGTGATGATGAATGTCATCCTCCTCTTCTTCTTCTTCAACCTGTGGGGCTGAGCCATCTTTTTCTTCTTCGAGCCCTTCGAGGTGGATGCTCCCCCCGGAACGCTACTGGACTGATCGGAGCATAAGTAGGATTAGTGTCAGCATCCCTAGTCTCGCCAGGGCGTCCTCCAACCTCCCGAATACCTCGGTCGGTGGCAACCATCCGGCTCCCTACAGTCCGAGTCAGGGGCAACTCATCTGTCTCATCATCCTCATCAAGACGAAAGTCCTGATGGAACCCTGCAGCCTCTGTTCCACCTTGGGTGGGTGGTGGAGATGCTATATCAGCAGTGGGGGCCCTCGGTTTAGTAGGCCCTGCATCTCCACCATCACCGCTGTTGTCATCGTCGGAGTCATCTTCAGGTAGCTCTAGCTGCTTGACATCCGAATCACTGTCTATGTGACACCATTTACGCCTCCCCGGCGCCACATAGTCCACCTTGGCCAGATGGCCTATGAGTCTCTTTACCGGGGGCTTGACCTGCTTTCCCCGGTATACCTTCATACGACCCAAGGTCGTATCATCCATAATCTCCAATGCCACAGCGTCATGGCTCTCCTTGGGCAATATGGGCAGCTTCTCATCAAAGATCATCTGTAGAAACCTAGGGTACATGCAGAAACCCTCTTTGCCCTTCGCCTCCAAGTTCTCTATCAGGTAAGAGAAAATCATGCTAGAAACTGAAGGGATGGTTCAGTACCAGTGCCACATAAGTATTTTGAATCTGGTCTGATAGGTCATCAAACCACCCCTTCGGGACGCCAGCCACTTGATGATGACATGTGCCAAGTACTTGTACTGGGGGCATAGTTTGCTCTTGTTGAGCACCCCTGCGTTGATATCGCCAGCGTACTTCATCCTCAAGAAACACCCTCTCACCGTCAGTGGGTGAAGTCTGGTGGGGTGGTCTGCATCATCACCCAACCCCAGTACTCTCCTGATATCCTCAGCAGTAATCTCTATATCCAACCCAAAGATAGAACTCCTTATGTAGTACGGCTCTCGTGATCGATCAACCGATGCACCCTCCCAGAAGGCCTGTTGTATAGACCTGTAGGGAGTGCATGGTGTAGATATCACCTTATGGATCCTGGATCGCTTGAGGAAAGTGGTTATCACGGCAAACTCGGCACCATTCCGAGTCGTAGAGTCTAAGTGAGCACATATGTTATGCTTGGGGTTGATGGACCATGTGTCTGCCATCAATCTGTAACACAAGACACATAGACATTAGATAACCACACAACACAAATCAGTTCAAATTAACATGGTTGAATTCATTCTAGTTCATTCATGCGATTGAACCATGCGACTGTGTTCAGTCGGCTGTCTTGGCATGCGACTGGATTCAGTCGGGTGACTGAGCAGGCGACTGATTTCAATCGGTTGACTGAGCCTGCGATTGGTTCAGTCGGCCGACTGAGCTCATCCATATGGTCCATTTGGCCGATTGAGCCATTCGACCAACTCAATCGTGCGATTGGAGTTCATCCTAGCGACCAGTCGCATGACCCACTGTTAGGTCGATTGAGATTCGATTTTTAACCAATTCTTGAAATTAAACTTCGTGTAATGGTTCTTTAGACTCGCATTGAATATACTAATAACCTAATAACCTTTATTTTAACATTTTACTTGGTTTATTTAGGTTATTAGTCCATTTAGAGTGTCGGGTCTTGTTAGGGCCAATTCTTGAATTTTCAGTCTAATCGAGGGAGTTTTTGTCATGATCACACTGCATTTTACTTGTAGAATCGACAACGAAGGTCAGAATATTCAAATAATCAAGCAATTTGGGTCAGATGAAAATTTGGCAGAGTAACGGTAGGCTGTGCAATATGAGGGTGATTAGGGGGTGATGAGTTGAATACGATCGACTGTGGCCCTATTTATACTGAATCTGATTTCAATCGGCCGACTGGACCCATTCGCTCGGTTCATTCGAGCGAATGGACCTTAGTCGTGCGATTGGCTCAGTCAATCACATTCAGTCGGCCGACTGGGTTTCAGTCGGGCGACTGACTCATTCGCACATTTCCATTCGATCGAATGGCTCGTTCTGATAATCCATTCAGGTGAATGGTTCATACTCATGTGCCATTTGGCTGTTTAGTGTATAAGTATGGTCCATTCGTACAGTTGGTCCATACTTATGGTCCAGACGTGCGATTGGATCATACTCATGATTTTGACTTTATGACCAATTCTCACTTAACCCTCTTAACTTTTGATTATACTTTATGAGTATTTGATCATCTCAGACATGATATTTTAACTTGAAAAACTTACGACCACCTCAAGCGTGATCTTTTTAAACAATTTATCACCTCAGATGTGATTGATTTTACCTTTGAAAACACGTGTGGTCACCTCAGACGTGACCCTTTTAATGATTAAATCCCCTAATGAATTCCATGATGTAGTCTGGTATCAAACAACTGAAATTAACTAAATTAAATTAATTAAAGAAATTGAAGACTTAAACTGAAATACAAAACTAAACTAGTTTTTGACTTTTTGTGTGAGGTGTAAATCCTAAGATAGAAATCTAATGGATTCGGTTCTGGAAGAGGCAGCTTCAATTTATTTTGACCATAACTGGACCAATTCAATTTGGAATCATATAGGTAAGTCAAATCATTTAGGACATGTTTATCAACACCTTTTGATGCTCAATTCTTGTTTTTCATCTAGAGTCGTTAGCAAGTTTAGGAAATCATACTAGTACTATTACATCCTCATATTGATTTGGACTTTCAAGAATTTGTAGCCACGATGATTGTCAGTATACTAGTCCTCTTAAATCCATACACAGGCTTTTAACACAGATTGGTGATAGTTTAGGGTTTGATTATTTCAACAAGCATTTGTGGATCCCACGCTTATATGGTAATCAACCTTCCTCAGGAGATTTTTGAGCAGTCTTAGGGTAGTTTTCAAGAAGAAACTATTCTTAGAACTTTCAGAGAGAAGCCGAGCCTCAGGTCAGTGCCACCGCACAGCAGAGAGGCGGCAAACAACAATGAAGTCTAGAATATATAGGTTATGCTTATCCCCAGGTTAGTGCCACCGCATAGCAGAGAAGCACATAACCTATCTCCTTGTTTGAGCAATTTTTAATCTTTTTGCACAGTTCTCACCACAACATGAGTTATTAGTTCGATTGCTTTTGCTCATATTGGTCTTACGCACACATTAGTGGCGTTTATTCTGCTCGTCACCCCTTATTGGAATTTGTTGATTGTGTTAACCAGGATAAGATGTTAACCACAGCTTGTTGAACAACTTAGTTTGTTCTTGAGATCACCAACAAGGTCTAATCATCTATTATGTTGAATCTACCGACATATCATCTATGGTCTCACAATCTCTAGGTCTACTTTCTTTGTGTTACCTTAGTGGTAGCTAGTTTTACTATCATTTTTCCTTTTATATTGCTCAGACTACACAGACTTATACTTTGATCTTCGCATATTATTTTATTTAAACTTTTAAGTCCCAAATGGTTTGTACCTGTGTACTATCATTTTCCAAGGTCATTGAATCGGTATCACAGATACGATCTACTTTTTATCAGCTAGCCTCTCCTTCTCCCTCGTTTTTTGTTTTTTTTTTGTTAATGTTACTAACTGACCTATTTTCCCCCTAAAATTCTAAAACCATAACCGATTTACACTTTTTAGGATTTTAATAGGCAACCAAATAATATCAAGTTAATTAACTACTTAAAGTTAAACAAATAAATAAAGAAAATAAAAATTAAAAGAAAATTTTGACACTACGCATCGGACTACACATGATCATCTTCGGGAACTACATCACTTTTCTTTTTAACGTCGTTGACCTCTAACAAATATAGAAAATGTGGGTTATCAAAAGCTTTTGTATAGAGGTTAGCGCGTTGAAAATCAGTATTAATTTTAATTACATCATTAAGTTCTTTTCAAAGCAATCACGTATAAAGTGATATTTTATGCCGATGTGTTTGGTCTTAGGATGTTGGACCGGATTTTTTATTACTGCAATTGCAACAGAGTTATCAACAAAAATAGGAGTAGAAGAGAATTTCAAATCGTAGTCCCGCATTTGCTGTTGAATCCATATGATTTGTGAACAGCAACTTGCGGCAGCAACGTATTCGGCTTCACATGTTGACAGGGCAACTGAGGTCTGCTTTTTACACTGCCAGGTCACTAATCTCCTCCCAAAGAATTGACATTCCGCTGATGTAGACTTGTAGTTCATCTTGCAGCCATCGTATTCTGAGTCACTATACGCTGTCATCTCGAAGTCATCGTCATGAGGATACCACAACCCAAGTGTCGGAGTACCCTTCAGATAACGAAAATCCTTTTGACCCCTATCAGATGGTTAACCTTTGGCTTTTCCTGATATCTTGAACATAAACATGTAGCATACATAATATCAGGTCTTGAGGCAGTGAGGTATATGAGAGATCCAATCATTCCTCGGTACATGGTGGCATCGACCAGATCACCATTCTCGTCGGGTGCTACATCATGGTTTGTAGCAAGTGGAGTCCCAACTGAAGAAGCATTCTCCATGTCAAATTGATAGAGGATATCTACTACATACTTGGTCTGATGTAGAAAATCTCTTTGGTGTCTGATCCACCTGCAACCGAGAAAGAATTTCATCTCTCCCATGGCACTCATCTTAAACTTAGCCTTCATTACTGCTTCAAACTCTTTACATAGATCTTCGTTCCTTGAACCAAAGATTATGTCGTCTACGTAGATTTGAACAAGTACTAATCTCCATCTTTTTCTTTTATGAACAATGTACAGTCAATGTCTCCTCTGCAAAAACCGTGTTTCACGAGGTGATTCGAGAGTTTCTCATACCAGGCTCGGGGAGCTTGATGAAGCCCATATAAAGCCTTGTCGAGTTTGTAAACTCTGTCCCGATGATATGGATCCTCAAATCCCTAGAGCTGACTTACATACACTGTCTCTCTGATTTCACCATGAAGGATTGCACTCCTACATCAAGTTGATAAACTTTAATCTTCATGTACGATGCATAGACAAGGAAGATACGGATTGCTTCCATTCTTGCCACGGGTGCAAACACTTCATTGTAGTCAATGCCCTCGACTTGTCTAAATCCTTGGACAACAAGTCGAGCCTTGTTTTTGATGATCACGCCTTGATCTTCTTTCTTGCATTTCAAGACCCATTTTGTGCCAATGACCTTAGCACCTTTAGGTCTATCCACCAGATTCCATACACCAAACTTCTTGGACTAAGAAGTTCTTCTTTCATGGCACTCACCCATGCCTCATCATTCAGGGCTTCACTAACATACTTTGGCTCAACTAAGACATAACCAACGATATGCACCATCGTGAAGGCATACCTTTTCCATCACCGAGGCATAATCAGCTGAGTACAGCTAATTTCTGGTCTGAACTCCCGACCTCACATCCCCAATGACATTATCCAAAGGATGATAGACATTTAGGCGTGATCCAGGAGTGGTTGGAACAACTACCTCAGAATCAAGATTATGAACATTTGGTTCAGTATTTGAGGCAGTAGGAGTTTGAGGTTCTAAGACTTAGAGGCATCAATGTCAGATGCTTGTGGACTTGCGGTAGGAGGAACCTATTGCTCCTGGTTATTCTAATCAGTCTCCACAGCTTCTCATCAAAGGAAGAGTCACTATCTTCAAGTGCTCCCCCTGAGTTGATAGATGAATCACCTTGTACGTTGGATGATGTAGATTACTAAGATGGTGTGTTTAGAACATCATATATCATCTTTGTTGCTAATTCATCTTCAGAAGGGGAGAATGCTATGTTGAGGACTTGAAGAATCCATCATAGTCGAAAAAGAAGGCGGGTCCTTTTCCTAGGTGGTGTGGTGTATCTCTGAACATCAACATTATACCACACTTCTACCTGACCCGTAGAGTTGTTGTAGACCCTCTTGTTCAGTATGTTGTATCCTAGAAAGATACCTTCATCAGCCTTCCGCTGAATTTGCCCTCTTCATTCTTCTTCAGCAGGGTGCACGGAGTGCCAAATGGCTCGAGATACTCTAGATTTGGTTTACATCGTTGTAGTAACTCATAACATGTCTTGCCATGGCGTTTAACTGTCAGAACTCGATTCAACATGTAACATGCGTTTGCAACTGCCTCGTTCCAGAATTGGATATGCAGTTTTGAGTCTGCTAGCATTGTCCGTGCCGTCTCTATCAAGCTGCGATTCTTCCTTTCAGCAACGCCATTCATCTGAGGAGTGTAGATAGAGGTGAACTGATGCACAATTCCCTTTTCCTTGCAGTAAGCCTCTATCCATTGATTCTTGAACTCGTTTCGTTATCTGAGCGCACTTGACGAACCTTCAGTTTGTAGAGGGACTCAATGTAGTTACTAATTCTTTGAATGAATCAAATGTTTTTTATTTGGATTTTAGAAACATCACCCAAGAGAATCTTGAGTAGTCATCTGTAACTACATAGCAGTACAAGTCGCCTACGATGCTTCTTGTACTGACTGGACCAAACAGATCCATGTGAAGGAGTTCAAGAGGAAGTTCGATATAATGAACTTTCTTTTCTTATAAGACTTCTTCGTCTATTTTCCCTTCTTGCATGCAACACAGAAATCCGAAGTTGGAAGTTTTTGACGTTAACTCCTCTCACTAGATCATTCTGGATCAAATGATTCTTCTTTCGTGGATTAATGTGTCCCATTCTCCTATGCCAGGAGATGGATTCCTTCTCAGTAGCTTTTGACAAGAAACACTGAACTTCATGATCCATTGTGAAGGCCTTTGATGGATCCAAGACATAAAGGCCTTATATCTTGAGGCAGACATTAATACTTGATCCTCCGGATGACATAGTCCTTTTTCAGGACATAGCACTTCTAGTTGTCAATACTACTTTAAATTCTTTATCACAATTTGAGAACAGAAAGCAAGTTATTTGAAGTTTTTGGACATAGTTTACCTTGTCAAACTTCACTTTCTGATTACCTACTTCTCCTTGAGCTGTGATGTACCCACCTTTGTTTCCAGCAAATGAAACGTCAACTCCTTTTATCTATTTGACGTTTGATAGGAGTGTCCTGTTCCCTGTCATGTGCCTGGATGCTCCGCTGTCAATGATCCACGTGTTGGTCTCAGCACTATATTGAACACCCTGCACATTCAATTTGAGAACGTTAGTTCAGGTTAGGGACCCAAGCCTTCACTGGCTTGGGTTTCCCAGAGGCATCACACATCATAAATGTAACCCATTGGCCGTTCGAGGATGGGGAAGCTCAGATGTCTCCTTGTTCTCATTATCAGACAATGAGGTTGATTTCTCCTTCCATAAGCCAGATTTGTGTAAGGCTTGTTTGTGATAAACAGACGACTGGCTAATGTGTTGAACTTTAGGTTCAGTATCTCTCTTAGGTGGCGTCACTGAGTTCCTCTTAAAAGAGCTAGGTTTTTGTTCCGGAAGTTCAACTTTCCTCCTCGGTGTCTGATAGTAAGGACAATGAGATGCAATGTGTCTATACTCTCTCAACTGTAGCATGATCTGCTTTCGACTTTATGATTTAACTGTTTTTGTGGAGATGCATGTGACACCCGGGTGATCTTACTCTGTTTAGGTTTCGACTCTGATTGTTTAGATGTTTTATCTGATTTTACAAAGTTAATTGCTTTAACATTTTTAACATATTTTTCTTTTCTATTCTCTAGACTTTGACATAATGCACATGATTGGTTAATATTACTGTCCTTTTAGGTTCAGATTTGACATTTGTTGAACTAGACTTTGTACTAACCTTTTCAAATTCTTTGTCCAGATTAATGCAAGGCATTTTACCTTTTGCCTTTGAAGTGGCCTCCTTTTGTTTAGAACCAGATTCATTTGATGAACATGCGGAATCTGAATCACTTACAAGAGGAGTGGACACCACATGATCCTTGATTGGATTATCATTTATTGGTTTATATTTTGTGTTCATCAAGATCTCATGTGATGGTGGAACCACTTTATAACCCAGTCCCTCCCTGTTGTTTCTCTCTATCACTAAGTTTTGGACTATGTGTGAAGAACTAGTCCAACTTTGCAGTTTTTGTTTTAGGGAATTAACTTCTACTTCTAAAACTGCCTTTTGTTTCTTAGTGTCTTCTAGGGTGTTATGATAGTACCTAATGTCATTAGCTTGGTTAAAGGCTACAACTTCTGTTTCCCTAAGCTATTTGTTCAAAAAGTCTATCTTTTCTTTGTAACTATGCTCATTTTGTTTTAAAACTCTGTTAGCTTTAGTGCATAGTTCTAGGGCATTTACTAAGTTATCATTATGATCTAATAACCTAGCAAATTTTAAATCAATGATTTCCCTAAATTTATTACATCAGAACAAGCATGATTATTAAAGAGTAGGTCAGTAGTACTTACCTGAGAGGGTTCTGATGAATCAATCGTCAATGCAGAATCCGGTGTTTCTGGAGCTGGTGATTCTGACGTTGTAGTAGTTTTCCCTTCTTCAGGCAGATAGGTGACCACTGGTGCAGTTTATTCAGATGTTGACATTGCAAGTTCCACTGCAATATCTCCTTCACTGGCAGAATCATCATCAATATCCTCCACACTAGCAATATTGGATTCTCCCGGTGAGACAAACTGGAAGCTCCAGTCTTGTCCTTCATCATCATGAGCAGTCAAGGCTTTGGGATCCTTGCTTGATGAAGTAAGACTGCTAGTGGGTTTCTCCTGACGACTTAAGGAGAAGAAAGGATTCTCGTTGCCAGTCTTCTTTCGCTTCACACACTCTCCCTTTTAAAGTGCCCTTTCTCACCGCAGTTGAAGCAGGTTACCTTGGATTTATCAAAGCCGAAGGTAGTGTCCTTAGTAGCAATCAAATTTTGTCCGGTCTTTTTGACAAACTTCTTAGCTCTCCGGACTGCACTAGCTAAGGCCCATATTTTTTCCATCCTCTCCAGCTTTGTCTCATCCACGTGCTCATAGTCCTCATATGCCAGGTGGCAGTTCCCAATCTTTCCAGCAATTAGTCCCATAGAAGTGGACTAATGCAGCTAAGAGATCCATGTGCTCTTTAGCTACCTAAACTGTCATATTGCCGAAGTTCTCGGTCTTCAGCTTTGCTACATTTGCGGCAGGTGCAATGTATTGGGTACTAGACAACCCTGACATTTCTGACCCTGAAGTAGAGGCTGGTGAGGACCAGACGAGCTTGATACAAAAGTTGTCTGAAGAGGTTCTCCAGAAGTCTTGGCTTGAGGAGTCGTGTTATACATCGCTGGGTTCTGATCATAAGAAGCCTTTTGAGCTCTGTACTTCATTCTTAGTTCTTCCTCTTTCAGCTTCAGAATGAAGTCATGATATCTAAGTTTGTTAGCATACCATTCTGTCTGAGATTGGAGACGAATGAAACCCATTTCTCTGGCAGCCCGTCAGCAAAGTTGGACACTTTGTCCTCCATTGACGTTGATACTCCATGAGTGTGCATCTTACTCATCAAGTGGTAGAATCTATCGATCACATCATCTAGGCTTTCTTTTCTAATCGAGGAGAAGTTGTCAAACTCCTTCTTTAAAGCCTTAGCCTTTATGGCCTTCAATGATGCATTTCCATCATACCTTTTCTCTAATGCGTCCCATAGGTTCTTTGCTTGTGTGTACTCCGAGAATTGATAGAAAATGTCCTTCGGAATAGACTGTGTAAACAAAGCATAGACTTTCTTTTCAGCATTGTATTTGACCTTCTGTGCATCAGTCATGCCACCAAGTGTGAGTTTGACACCATCCGCCTACTGGCATGATGTACCCCATCTCTATAGACTCCCACAGATTGGGATCTACTCCAGTTAAGTAGATCTCGAAACATTGCTTCCATTGTGGGTACCCGTCTAACGTGATTAGCTTTGGGGGTTTATTATGATTCCCCACTTTATTCTCCAGTACACTAAGTTCTATATACGTGAGTCTCTCCCTACTGTGAATGCTGAGTATTAGTACGAATGAAGGTGCGATTGGGCTATTCGGGCGATTGAACTATGCGGATGGTTCAATCGTGCGACTGAACTAATGCGGATGACTCAGTTGGGTGAATGAACTAATGCAGATGAACAATGCGAATAGACTACTCAATCGGACGAATGGAAGTCCGACTGAGTCCAATCGTGCGTATGGGGAATGCGAATGTGTTCAATCGTGCGATTGAGTCAATCGTGTGACCGAAGCTGCTGGATTTTGAAAATTCATAGGTTTAACGTGTTTTGGCCTCAAAAACTCGAATTTTCACTAACCCTAATTTATGCTGGAAAAACTGAACTTTGTGAACCAGGAGACGTCTAAGACACCGTTTAACACAAAAAGATTGAGTTTTTAGGGAATAAACAAAGTTTTTGTATCAAAAACGATTGAATCACACGTATCAAGAGCCAAAGCTCTGATACCACTTGTTAGGATCGTTTATTGAATGAAATACTAACTGATTAACATGTATACCGAATCAAATAGTGCAGAATCCTATTTGATTGGTGATCCAATCAGTGGGAACGCATGTAGAAACAATTATGTATTGAATCTAAACATTAAGAATCGATTAGGAATCAATCTACTGCGATCTATGAACTTGGAACAGGTTCTTAGAGGTCTCTGGACGGCTAGGGTACCTCTGGGTATCGAAATATTCAAAGTGTTTCGTTTTTCCACGATTTAAGTGGTATTTATAGGTTAGGGTTTCTCAATCGTGCGACTAGACCATTTGCATGGTTTAGTCGTGCGATTGAGCCATGCGGTTGATCCATTCGCATGACTGAGTGTTCAGTCGTGCGACTGAGTCAATCTCATGTTTCAATCATGCGACTGATCCAGTAACCTGGTTCAGTCGTGTGACTGAGTCATTCGCATGAAGTTGTTCATGCGTATGGTCCATTAACATGGGTCATTCGCATGATAACTTCATATTACTAAGTTTGAATGTATTCATTATCATTACATTATTTATGTTCGTTCAAACAACCACAAACCTATATAATCAATTCGATAATCGTTAAACAACTCGTTCATGAAATATTAATCATTATAAACACAACCAAACATTTGCATTTCATTAAGTACCCAACTATTACATAAGTGTAAGACATATTACATTAAGATCAGAATCAAGGTACACATGTATCAACAAGAAAACACTTTGATAGTCTGACGGATCCTGATTATCTCATGAAGAGAAGGATGGTCATTATTCTGATAAGGACTGTCAATATCTAAAGTCTTCAAGTGTTTTGGTAGCATCAGCCTAGGGGGAGTTTGTAGAGATTATATGAAGAGACTGATGCAACCCAAACACCCAACGTCTCTTCTACATGCATGCACATGTGTACTGAAGAAGAATGCTTCAGAAGTTTCACCCAAGCAACAAAAATATTCTAAGTGTGAAATCTTCCGAAGCCAAGACCAATATATTCCCAAGCCAAAGATGAAATCTTCCTAAGCTTCAAAGACAAATTCTTCCAAAGCTAACACTTGAAGACAGATTTCTTCCGAATAGTTTTAGTATATATGCTTTATCTGATGTACTTTACATAATGTTAGATACCTTTCTGTTGAAACTCTGTAAAGTCACCAACTTTAATAAGTTGGTGAAAAGGTCCATATATACATTAAGGTCTTGAGTTTGTAAACTTTCTACTTTATGTGGTTTATCCTTTTTGGAATAGAATAGGATGTAAGCTATGGCATGTCATAGTCACTAGTCAAAAGAAAATCTGCCATTTGACTCTACAATTGATTTTGTTTTGTGTCTAGTCAATTGTATCCAGTGGCCTTCAAAGTATGGCCGGTTGTAGGATGTAGTATATGTATCTCACGTACTTGTAACTTTATGATTATGCTTTGTAACACTTGTAATAGAACTTGAGAAGGCAATATACTTCAATCTTGAAAATCATCTCCTTGTGTATCTTGTTATATTGTTATGTCTTATATTTACTTGTGTGCTTAGTGTCATTACTTGAGGTTAACCAGTTTCACTGTTTGATTAGTTGAGTGTTCTTAACCAACTCTCCTCTTTATGTTGTTGTGTTGTATTTGCATACCCTTCAATAGTCCTGCAACTACATATGTACATGAATGCATATATGCATAACTACATAAGTGCTTAAATGCATATAGGCACAATCACATATATCCATAAATGCATACATGCATAATTACATAAATGCGGATATGAATTATTACATATATAAGTTACTAAGCATATGTATTGCATTTGACCTTAATATGAATTCAAATAATATATATCTTGAGATTCTATGTATCTAGGTAAATAATGCAGAAAAGGGAAACCTTTTTAGATGGTATCAGTGTATGGTCGGTCTATATTCCACTATACTGCACGGGAACCCACCTAGCTTAGCTTTATGGAACACCAAAACCAATCAAAGATGTAAAGAGAAACTTGCAAACTAATTCCTAAGATTAAAAAATTATGATCTAAACGAAAGACTAAAGAATAGTGCATAAGAGTTTATTGTCATTAAATTGCAACAATACAACATAACCTT